>OW679201.1:104097362-104287992 GCA_940337035.1 Agriotes lineatus
GTGCGCCGCACATAAGGAAGTTCTTACTAAATCCATGAACGTCTGTTTCCATTACAAACGAACAACTCCGCTATGTGCAGATATAATATAATTTCTAGTCCTAATATCTTGCAATTTCATTACTGACATATCAGAGATTATGAAATATTGATCAAATTTACAAATTTGGGCTCCGAGTGTGTTGTTATAAAGATAACTTTTAATTTATATCATTACCTTGACCTTGAAGCACCTTGATTCTGCTGATAGTGGATGTTAATCCCTTATTAGCCTATTTGTGTCTAAAGCATACAAAACCCATAAACTGTATTATAGGCGATTTAATTATGATTATTATAGACAGCGTGTCTAATTTTTTCGAAGACGCTAATCGATTGAGATTGCTTCCTCAGACTTTGCAGAAGCGTTTCAGATTTGTTTATGAAATAATTGACTAAATATTATAATATGTACTGAGACTTCAAAAACGCATTAATAGGCGGAAGTGCACAAAAAAATAATGATAATCTTGCACTACTTTATTATACCCAGATTAGCAAGCTGTGAAAACCTAAAACATTCCGTAACCAATAGCGTCCAACGGACTAGCTGAGCTACTCCGAAGGAAGGGTGGGTTAACACTAAAATGATCAAAACCAAACAAGGGAGTGATCAATAACTCGCGAATCTAAGTTGGAAGATTCCCTGGTGATCTGATAATCGCAATTCCCATTAAAGGGAGACATCTTAAAATTAAATTGATCAGACGCATGATCTATGATAAGCTGTAACCTCTTATAGGAAAAAACATAAGTGTGGCGTAATTATTAACGTGATATTTATTTCCAATAAATGCAAAACCAATAATCTAGGATACCTAAAGACCAGGCACGTAATTCATTGAGGCGAACTCACAACCAAAACCACGACGTGTACCTACACCCCATAATGTGCGTATCTTAATTTCAAAAGTAAGTTTAACGATCACATAAACAATGCCCAAGGTAGGTGGAATATAATATATCACATATGAATCAATAAATGGTAAATTCGGCATAAAAAAAAATAAATATCGTAAACACAAACTTTCACGCTAATACATTTTGAATTGCGGAAAATACTTATTTAAATTAAAGCATGGTTGTACCATATCTGTTGAATCCAACGTCCTACGAAAACAAAGTCTCAAAAGGGGCTCAAAAATCCAATCTAGAAATCCAAACACCCAAATTCCGTAATTCATAAAAACCCAAATACAAAGATACATAAATAAAAAGAACCATAAATACAAAGAATAGTTCTGAAACAAGACGCAATTATCGCACAGACGTGGAGAGCAATCGGGGCAAACTTTCTTCAGGTGTAAATCAGCTTAGCAATCTATCTCCAGTCCCAGGTAAAATAATAATTAGGTACTAACAAAATATATCAAAAATAATCTAAACTAGGATAAAAACGACAAGCATAAATTGCCAGCATGCGCTTCACATCATAACTCACTAGAAAAAACGCCATCTTCATTAGATCCACCAGATGGTGTTTTGTCCAAAATTCAATTTGACTAGCCAACAAGAAGGATTGGGAAAATAACGGAGATGCAGTAATCACTAAAACTCAAATCTTTTAGATAGGTGAGAGGCGATGGTTGCTTCATATTGCGAGTTCAGGCCGGAGGTCGCTCGATTGCAAAACAAGACAAAACCGATAAGTCAAACGTGGGAGCCGATAAGCTATTTCACCACCATAGTGGGACGAAATAACCCTAAAAAACCTGACCGCAAAAGAAAGTTACTAAGCGAGTGCGCTAGGACTCACGGTCGCAAAAGGAATGAATTCGCAAAGCAAAGTAGGCGAGACCCAAAATACAACAGAAACCGCTTAAGAAGCCAAGGCAGTACGAGATATCATACGCAGATTCGATCAGATAAGCCAAATAACGTAATAACGGGAATGAGCTTCCGAAACGGTCACACCTGCGAGACAAGAGACAATGCTTATTCCAGCAATTTCGTTTCTGAAAATCTCTAACCTATACCTGACCTTCAAAATGTTAAAATGCCAATCAAGTAAATAATCAAATTGCCAGAGCTAATTAACCAATATAACGCTTTCATTGGGGGCTAACAGAACCATAAAACGGCGCATTATTTGAGGGGGAGGGGGAGGGGATGCGAGAATTCAAACCAAACGCATAACTGCAACTAAACTCAACGTTAACGGTGGCAGATAAAACCACCTATATCCATGAAATTTACAAAGCAATTAAGTAGCTTTTAGAAAAACTACAGGTGCAGTAAATTATCAGGGCTAACGTTAGCGAATAAAGCAAAAATATATGCTTTCCTCAAAATGGAGGTAACATCAGGTCCCGGGTGGTGTAGCTTGAACAAGAGTCCACGTTCGATCAGCAGAGTTAAGCAACGCTCTTTCTGGTCAGAACTTGGATGGGAGTTCTACGGCTGCATCTCTCGGCTCCTCGTGATACGGCTGTCATGGAAATAGTTGGTCCCGGGGGTCATAACAACATCATGACAGTCGTTAGTGGGGTTGGAAGTCCCCATAAAGGCACAGCGACACCTATAATTGGCCTAACGGCTGTTGGCTGAGTGCGATATAAACGGTACTTACGTCGGAAATTGCTTCACAATAAACGTCATGTATTATAGAAACCAAATATAATTTCTGTTAATTGGCATCCTGTTTTGTCTCACAATTCAAGAAATTTGTAATAACCAAAGCAATGCTAGTAAAATCTGCACTGGTGGATAACCTTCTAGATCAAAAACATTTTGGTTATTCCCCTAATCCCCACAGCTACTATCAGAAATATTTCAAATAGTAGAAAGTCCAGCGACACATCATCTATTAATCGATTTTTATGGTAAAAGCGTTTGTTCAAGTACTCTACTATTTTTTTACTGGGTCGTATATATGTTAATTCAACGCGGATTTTCTAGCTACGACGACTTGTGCTTGCATAGTTCATTTGATAAGTCAGAATTTTCCATCACCCTTATATCTAACAATAGGAAGTAAAAGGAGCTATGGTAGTACTCAAACAGTATATTCAATTGCGAATTAAACTTTACATTAAAAAAAGAAGAAACTTATCATTAGATCTTGGACAGCAACTCATTGTGTGGTTTTAACACGAGCTATTGTATTGATTATGATCCTTTTGGACAATTCTAATTAATACATAATTATCTTCTTAGTTCTCCAAGTGCATCGAGCTGCATTAAATAAGCAAGCAGTTTTTTCTCTGACAACAATTTAATATGTTATTTATAGATACAGGACGAGTGTATAACGGTATAACCATTATGGAATTTTAACAATGTTGTATAATTTGAGAAATACAACTTTTTCAAATGTCTATCTTTGAAGGAAAGTCGCATTTTGTTTAATAACAATTGAACAATTGAACATATTCTTAGGTCACCTTTAAGTCAGCTTTTGAAAAGCTCTTAAACGGATTTATTTCAGGGTTTTTACCATCACTGAAATAATTGATGTCACTATGTGATTTTATTAATCCAGGCATAGATAATGGAGCATCTATTAACATTTCTTATTATGTGCAACAGCTGATACCATAAAAAGCAGAGTATTTTACGTAAACAGCTAATTGGGTCCATTAGTTCAGGAATTTTAAGTTAATTATAATTAAAGCTTCCTGTCAGATCGCACACAAATGATACTACTTGCTCACGCATGCCAGCGCGCTCATCCAAATTTCACAAATTCATTCATAATTAAAGACCGAAGTATGCATCTCGGTTCCATCCATTATTACGTCCGACCTTGAGTTACGACAGCGTTGGATAGCCATAACAATGCCATCCAGACTTTCGATTTCTTTGTGGGTTACTCTCGGTGCAACGTTGTTTCGGCAGGTACAGGTGCAGCTAATTAAGGCTGACGAGCGAACGCTAACGTACAGGATGTCAGTTTAATGAATCGGAAGACTGATCGTGACATCAATGGCTCTTGTAAGAAGCCTTGGAAGCTACGCCGTTAGAGCTTAGGGGAAAGCGAATTGGTAAATTAAAAGTTAAAGGATTAGTCTCGTATTTGATACATTTGATATAAGCAATTAAACGCTCATGTTTTGCAATTCACCAGCTGATGCATACCGAGTATTCATCATAATTGTAATTTCTTGGGGAGGTCGTATTTATATTATATAGTTGCCTAACTAATCACCACTAAAACATCCGAAAAGAACAACGTAGCAATTTTCATTGAAATATGAACAAATCTGTTAAGCTTGAAAGGGGTAGCAGAACTGGATGCAGCTGAAACAATAGCATCACTAGACAATATTCATTTGATAGAATGTACTTAATAGATGCAATTTGGATGACCAGAAAAGGGAACAAAGGTACTTATTTACCAAAAAACATTAGTAATGCTTTAATTCACTTTTTAAATCATACGGTGTAAACTAATGCAAACGTTTCTATCATAAATTATTCCACAAAAATAAAACCTCCAGTTGAAACAATTCACGTAACTCACATACACAACTGAAAAGAAGATACCATGGCTGTTGGAGAGGGAGGTAAGGGTAAAAGTCTGGAAACTGCAACTTCTTTAACCGTTTTGGCAAAGAAACATCTGGTCTCCAATATGAACTGCCTCGAAAATATTCAGAAATACAATACAACAAAGAATAACCAGATAGTATTACGCTATCGTTAAAAGAAACCGATCAATTAATATAGTATATCATCAAAAACTTGCTCATCTGAAATAAACAAATAAGATTAAGACAATTACCTTACAAAAAAATGAGGTTGCAATAAGAACACGGTAAGGTTAAAAATAGCCAAGGTGGGAAGACATAAACTTAATTGGCAACTGACTTGTTATTTGGACAAAGCGGTTAGAGAAACCACAGTAAATATAAACAGCACTATTAAAAATAAGTCACACAAGGTGAATGAGAATAAGCTGTGAACGATAAAGCATTAAATGTAGATGTAGAAAACAGGAAATACAAACCTAAAGCATTCAGCTTTAGATATATATTAGCATATAACCAAGTTACTAGCTGTAAAATCAGAAAGAAGGCCGAGGCAGAATTTTACTAGAATGTCAGAATTTTTGGCTAAGATCGGCACTGGCTTGAATACAGTATTACACAACACTATTCAGCAAAATCCATCTACTACGTATGCATGGACTGCGTTGTTTAATCAGGTGTTTCTCGATATGTATTTGCGCTAAGCTTGTAAAAAATATGTGTAAAATCGCGAGTTTCATACAAAAATTCAGTATTACTTGGTCTTTAAGACTAGATACCGGCGATCTCCTAATATTAACATCGACTACGAACAGAGTCAATGATACTTGGAACCCAGATCAGTATAGTAGAAGATGGAAACTTTCTTTTAAATATCGGGTAGCCCAGACAAATGGTGACAACAAAATTAAACGAACAATCTTCAATTAGCAATAGTTAAAGATAGCGCTACTAGTGATACTAATGACAAATCTGGGTCGTCATCATAGAAGCAGAAAAAAGTATTTTGCTTCCAAAGAATAATACCATGGAGATTATGGTAGAGTGGAGAATTTCGAACTAAAACAATTATACACGGAAACGGGCACATGTTACTGCTTTATGTAGTAAACTCAAAAACAGTTGAACAGAGAAGAGATTAATGTAGGCAGACAATACAGAAGGTTTAAACTGTAACATACATATAGCCACACTCTATGTTTATATATTTTCATAACCACAAGCTTTGAATTCCATGATATCTAATACATTACGTGTCAGCTAAGCGAGTGTTATTTACTACATGCAAATATATAAACTGCTTAGAATCCAATCTTAGATATTACACAGACCATGAACATAAGGTTACGAATCCCCTTTAAAGGTTATGGACCAAACTCTAACACTCAAATTCTCCAAGAAACGATCTATTAGCTTTTCTCATAGACAGTACACGGTTCTAACTTATGCTGTGGGAAGACAAATAACTAAACCAGAATCAATCAGAGATTAAAATATTAATAAAAGTAGCAGGCTTCACAATCAAGGACCTCCAAACTAACATGTCATAAAAAAGATGTCGCATATGGGATGCACTCAAATGGAGCAACAAAAGAAATAAAAACGGAATGAACATATCAATGTTTCTGTTAAGTCGCAAGCAATCTGCGCGGCTTATCAACATCTAAGGTATGCAATAAATCCGTTCTTTCACGTGGTGTAACGTAGAAGGCCTCCTTCTATGATGGGAATTATCTCTCTATTACGCTAGTAGTATTCCTCCATGCATCTATTCACAACAATCATGAGCGTATAAGTCTGATGAATCGTTTATCAAAAAGTTTTACAACTTGTAACCAATTATTTGGTGTTTGCAAATTTTGTTTTTTGATAATTTTTACCTAATTAAACAACCCCTGCTTGCTTATCCATTTAATAATTTTGTGTACTTAAGATTTCACATAAGCTATTTTTAATTGTTAGAATTAGTAGTAGTTGCTCCATTTCTTTGATAAACCATCTTGGTCTTTAGTGAAAACTTGTTTTTATGAAGCGATGCTTTAGGCGTTTGTAAATGCGCTTTATTTCCGAAAGGCCTGTGCGATAAGCGTTTTGTAACCTCCCAATAACCGCCAAATAGATGGGCCGATCTAATATAAATTAAAACCAGCCTAAATCTCCAAGAAGCAAGTTATGTAAGCTGAAAGAAGAAGAAGTGCACAACAACTCAATTGATTCTGTCTGTTACATGCATCCAGCAGCAAAGTTGGGGTGAAAAAGAAGTGCTGTCTTCGTGGGGTAATGGAATGTTGAATCATCCTATGGTATCGAAATTGTGGTAATCCAGCAATAATTACAACTCGACGCATCCTAACACTACTATAGCTTTACTAAAACCTAGTATGGTGAGTAAAATGCCGTTAGGAACTTCACAATTAATCGAGAGGTGGCACTAACTGAAATCCTTAGGACTAACATACATTCATTGTTTGATCTGAGTTTCTCCAGTTTATGGTAGATCGGGGCTTGATGAATGCGAGATTAGGAAAGAATGTCTGCTCGAATCGAGACCCACGAGCTCGAGTCATTACGGCTCTAACGGCCCCATTAGATAACTTATTACCATTCCGCACAATTTCCGCAAAAGGACAAAATTGAATGAATTGCGACAGTTGCAGGCCGTTTGTTGTGCGTTTTGCGGGCTAATGTGCGTTCTCTCCGTGTATCCAGAGCGAAATTTTGCGACACGTTTCCGCTTGCTAAATCAAAAACCAAGGCCGTCCCTGACCAGCTCCGGAGATAATTATGGTTTTTCGACCGCTTTGCACAGACATTATCGAGCAAAGTACGGCAGTTGGCATGCTATAATTCGGTGTAGGATTTCTTAAACCAGTAATATTGTTGTGAAAAGTTGTACTGAATGTAATTTCTATCCAGGCAATATTTTATTTATTTAATACAGCTGCCTATGTATTAATATCGTAGCATATCTTTTTATTATAAATATTTCATTAATAGAAACTAGATGAATACAAGTTAATTACTATGTAACTCTCTAATATGACATTAAATGTTTTAATTCTTATTTTCTAGTTTCTAATTATACTCGTAAATGAGTCTTAAACCACGTTATAATGCCAGTGTTTTATTGGTAAAACAGAAGGAACACGAACACTTCTGTTTCTAAATATAATATGATCAAAACTCATTTTCATCTAGTATGGCTATGGAATACTTCCTAATTTATGAATGCGATTACATTTATACTGAAATGTCAAACTTGACATTTAATTTTTAAGTGACTTATACTTGAATTCATAAATTAGGAACTATTCCATAGCCATACTAGATGAAAATAATTTTTGATCATACTATAGATAAAATGCATTGCAAATGAAAATGAAAAGGAGGTAGCAAATGTTTTAATCCACCACATAGGTGGCCGTATTCGATTTAACATAGTTTTTTCATATTTTAAATTGAGAAATAAAGAAGGTACCTTACCGGCACGTAGTCGCTAGATGGTGCTGAAATAGTGACGCAGGTAGACGCAGGCAGGTACAGCAGTAAAGTTTGTGCCATTAGCGTTAGAAGGCGCAGAAAAACTGGCACACACAAGCAGGCAGGCAGGAACCGCATATGTTTATATACAGTGCTTTCGTAAAGTAGTGGATAAATTACTTAAACATTCAAGAAATAACTTTTGGAAAAAACACTGGCACCCGTCGATTTTTATTTTTATGTGCATTTTTTCAAATAAAATCTATACATACAGGATGACCCGCGTAGGAGGTATGTCGTCATCGATGTTTTTTTAATGGCAACCCCATTTTTTTATTAAGGAATTTGAAAGAACACATTTTTTTGCTTACCCTAAGTTAATTTTTGCGTATATATTATATTACGAAAAACTAAGACAACAAATTAAGTTTGCAAAATACTATTTTTTTATAGCACATGTTAAAGTGTGCTTTTATCAACTCAAAACAAAAGGTCAAGTTTTACTTTAACAGCAAGGGTAGCTAAAGTATCACTTTAACATCAAGGATAGATAAAGTAATTTAATTTTGTACTTTTATTTAAATTAAATATGACAGCTTAAACGATTCACTCTAGTATAAAATTTAAATTTATCGTCTTGTATAATAAATTACTATCATTTTAAGAAGTTTTCCTTTTATTTAACATCCTATTTAAGTTTGCAATCTATACAATGTACATTTAGCAAATTGTATATCAATATGGATAACACGTAGAAGGTTGCCCAGTGGCAAACTCCTGTAACAAATGGATTATGTCCGTTGTGTGTTTTAGGATAACATACTTACATACTAAATCTTAAAATCCATAACTAACATAAGGCAAGCGTATCAAAATCTGGTAGAAAGGTCGTTGGGCAGGTGTCATTGCAACCTTCTGTTGGCTATGGGTTGGTTTAGGAGATTCACTGCTAGGTCGTTGGGGTGTACATGTAGTCGAGCACTGTACTGCAGACTATATTGTCGTATTTGTTCTTTGACCGTTGGTATTTGCAGGTCTGTTCTAATGACTGCATTGGGCACGAACCAAGGGGTGTTCATTATCATTCTCAACACTTTCGCTTGGAAACGCTCAAGTATTTCGATATTGGATGTAGATGCTGTGCCCCAGAGTTGGATCCCGTATGACCAAATTGGCTTTAGTATAACTTTATAGATCAGCAGTTTGTTTTCAATGGTTAGTTTGGAGGTACGTCCAAGGAGCCCATACATTTTGGAGAGAATCAGTCCTAGCTGTTTACGTTTAGTAAAGATGTGTTTTCTCCAAGTGAGTCGCCTATCGATGTATAACCCAAGATACTTGGCTTCTTCTTGTTGAGGCAACTGTTGATTATTTAGCTGAACAGGGGGGCAGGTTTCCCTTCGTGTGGTAAACGTCACATGGATAGACTTGGTTTCGTTTGTTTTTATTCTCCACTTTTTTTCCGTAGTTGTATTTCAGTTAAATTAGTTTGCAATAGTTGGGAGGCAATAACTGGATCAGTGAGGCACTCCGGCATTTATGGGGTAGAGTTCTGTATGCTCAGTATCAATCTTGACCAGAAAGTGTCTGTTATGAAGATAGGACTTTAGGATAATGAAATAGTTAATGGGAAGAAGGATACGTAACTTGAATAGAAGGCCAGTGTGCCACACCTTGTCGAAGGCTTGTGATATATCAAGAAAAGCTGCGGAGCAGTATTGCTTGTTTTCATAGCTTTCATTAATCTTTAAGAAATATGATTTTACGTTTTTATCAATGACAGCAATCAATAAAAAACATGTCGGTCGTCTTAGTTACTGTCAGGCAGACAACGCTGCACAAATTGTACATTTAATTTAGTTGCTTTTGAAATTATCAAGGGTAATACCACCAAAGGTGAAAATTTTTTGAGAATTTTTTTCGTTCACATGCAAATTATTGCGTTTAAATTTTTCGAAACTAAAACTGCGTTAAAAATTCCGCGAGACCGCAGGTCGAGTGGAATTTGAGCAGTTTTTGTTGAGAGAAATTTGCAATAATCTGCATGTTGACGAAAAAAAATTTCTTAAAAATTTTGCCTTGAGTGGTATTTGGAAAGATTATTCAACAATATGGGTCGATGACTTTTACCGTGTTCGACAGCACACATTTTTAACGTTTTCCACTATTAATTCAATACTGGAGCTTCCAACGCGCTTATTAAGAGTTTTAGAACGACGCTGATTTGCAAATTTCACTTTGACGTTTTGGTAAAATGTCAGTCAAAGGCTACTCACTAAATTGAAATCATTGAAACCAATCGGGATCCCGTGAAAACACTGTGACATTAGGTGTTTTCAATGACAGTCAATTTTGATTGGCCGTTTCTGACAAATTGAACAATTTTCATTGGTTCGTTCATTATAGTGTTGAATAATCATTGCAATTAGATTTAGCATTTTGCAATTTTTAGTTTTTTTTCTTAATTTTTCATCATCTCACCTATACTCAGAAATCAGCTTAACGTAAGTAAAAAGAGGCTTTCTTTCAAATTCCTATTAAAAAAAAGACATCGTCATACGCCTTACACGGATCACCCTGTATGTATAGATTTTATTTGTAAACTTCCTAAATGAAAATAAAAAACGCGACGGGTCCGAATGTTTTTTTTTCAAAAGTTACTCCTTAAATTTTTACGAATTTATCCACTACTTTACGAAAGCACTGTATAAGGATGTGACCATCAAATTATACACGGAACCTCAACATGTCTGGAGAACAATAACGGGCTCAAATTATTTGTGCTGAAGTACTCTACCTATAAGCTTCAAAACTTTGTCGGTATAATTTTGAGCACCCTGCATGTACAGTAAGCATGCAAATGTAAATTCGGAAAATTTTTGATTTAGAGACAATATATCCGAAACGTGTGTAGAATAATTGCCACCTTTGCCTTCCTATTATGAAGTGATTGACATTTAAAAATGTTGACATTTTTGTGGGTCATATCTGAGAGCTCTAAACGTATGACAAGGTCGTTACAGATGAGTGTCTCCTAGAATGGCATTTTCACTGACATACACTCGCTGTTAATTCTTCATGATACAATAATCTAAAATAGTTCAGATACAATAGAGTGAATCGTCTAATTGCATCTGGTTGATTGATTACACCATGAGGTAAGATGGCATAATGCAATTATAGAAGAAAGAGCTGGCTACCGACTGGAAAGACATTTGGGATCGATGCCATTGTAACGATCCAATAGTACAAATATTAAACTTAATTGTTGTGTGGAATTGTGGCTATTCGATTACATCATACTTTTCCTGTTTTTCGAATACTACGTACACGTTCCTGTGTATCATATTTGTTTTACCCAATAATAGTTTCCAGTAATTGCCTCGTAATTACCACTTAGGAAAGCTGAAGAAGAGCGACTAGGAGTTTTTGAATGATGGATCTCTAATGAAAACCCAAGTTGGGCGTAGAAGACCACGAATTATACAGGTGTCAGTCAATATTCACTCCCCAGCCCTTGGATTCTACAATTAAAAATAAGACAAAAATGAAGAGTACTAAAATTCCCAAGGCGCAGGCGTTTTCAAGTAAAATTGAAATAAACATTTTTGTAACTTTCGTTTAATCTTAATAAATTCAAATACAAGAGAAATATTAAAAAAATAAAACTATGTGGGTCGAGATAAACATGTAATTCTTTAAGAAACCCTAAAAAATGTTACCATTTTCGTTAATACACATATGTAACCGATGACTAAAATTCCTAGCAACAGAATTGAAATTATCATCATTTATTTCTGCTATTGGGGCAATAAAGTCATCCACTCCGGCAGGCACACTAAAATAAACCTTTTATTTTATGTATCTCCACAGCCAAAAATTTATTGGAGTTATATCGGGAGACCGGGGTGGCTACGCTATTGGTCCACCTCGGCCAATCCATTTATTAGGCAAACGGCGATGCAAAATTTATCGCACTTGTAATATAGCATGTGCAGGCGCTCCATCGTGTAGAAAAAACATTGTTTTGCACGTTGTTGTAAAGGAGTATCTTTTGTATTTGAATTCATTGAGATTAAACGAAACTTAAAAAATATATTTGTTTCAATTTTAGCTGAAAACGGCTTTGCTCGGAATTTTAGTATTCTTCATTTTTGTCTGATTTTTAATAATTGTAGAACAGATATCTGAGGGCTGGGGAGTGAATATTGACTCACTCTGTATAATATCTGAGGAAACACCTATTTTATAATACTAAGGACTAAGGTTATACAACGCAAATATATACCTAAAATAAGCTATACTTAGAATAACATTCGAAAATTGCATTCTACAACCACCGAATAACGTTATTCTCGGTATAAACTGCGGAGTATCTTATCCCTCTGAAATCGGGTAGATATACTCGAAGTGAGGTTATTCTTCCTTTCTATTGGTTAACCGCTCCTCACGTTGTCATTGTCACTTGTCATTTCGATTCCGAGTACAACGTACAGCACAGTCATCTTTGTGATGATTGTTTCCTTGTGTGAAGTTTGCTTAAACAAACTGGATCCTATGGATTTAAACGTCTTTGATTCAGATAACTACAAAGCTGCTCAAGATATAGTCTTACAGTTACACCCAAAAGTGTTCCAAAATATATATTGCCGCTAATGAACAAACTATCACCATATTTCAAAATTCCCGCCTTTGGGGCCTGTGAATTAAAATGAACTAAAAGCATGTGCCAGAGCTACCAATCGGTTATTCTTGGGATAACTATTCCGCCCTTGCACGGAGATTGTAGAACGCCTTCAGTGTTATACTCGTAATAACTCGAGGTATAAGTTATTTGTAGAATAACTATTCTTGACTTTATTTTTGCATTATAAAACTTAGGTGAGCAAGATACAAATCAGGAGGAATGACGACAACGTGACGAAGCGAACATTAACGGTATAAAGTCAGAAGAAAAGAGAGGAGTAGGAAGGCGTAAGCTCAGATGGCTGAAGGGCGTGGAAATGGAAAGCGTAAGCAATTGAAAGGTAGCAGCCTGACAGAGTGAAATGGCAACGACTACCAATGGAAGCCACGACTCATGAAGGGTTGGTATGAAGTGAACACTTCGCTTCACATCGTCATAACGTAGTTTCGGCTTTAGTAAATAATAGTCAAGCTGGTTTAAGTTTTCTTACTACTACTAGCACTATACTACAGCGCCATGTCCCTGGCTGATTCAACAATCCTTCTCCACCTCCGTCTATCTCTTGCTATTATTTCTCTTTTTCTAATCCACTAGTTTCACTAGGACCTTCTTAACACAGTTTTTTCGTAGGTGTTCCAGTTTTTCTTCTATATTTTATTGAAAAATTCGTCTTGTTCTTTTCAGCATTCATTCATCCACTGCTGGATATATATCTTCCCTAGATCATACCAAACTGTTCTGTTATATGATCTAACAATCTATTATGTGGTCGTCCTATACTTCCCTTCATTGCGTTAGTTCGCTATCGTATTGTTCCACATTCCAACTAATTCCATTTTAATTTGTCGAGTTTTTACATAACATTGGTAACTCTCGTGCGTCGTCTAATTTCGTTGTTAGACGGCTTGGTACTTCTTGATTTCTAAAGATCCAGGCTAGTTTTCCAAAGACTGTCCAACCAATTTTCGCTTTCATTGTTATCTCTAGGGTTTGGTTTTGTTTAGTAACAGGACCAAGGTAAACATCTTCGTCAACACTCTCTATAATATGCTGGTTTATCTCTGTATTGCTGAAGTTCATATGAAGCCCTATCATTTTCGCGGTTGAGTCAAGGTCTGAATTCATTTGCTCTAGTTCCTCCGCATGACCAATAGTTACGACAATTATCTGCAAATCTCAGATATGTGTCCTGTATGTTAATTTTTGCCTTTTTCCAGGTTTTAAGCACATTTCGTAACGCACTCAGAAACGTCTAGAAAAGATACTTTTATCGTTCACCATTGTCCATACGTGTTCTGTCCATCTAATCCTAGCTAGTTTTCTAACTGATACAGGTCGATTTCTTATTGGTCGTATCAATCCTCTCAATATTTTCGTTTCGAAGGTATTCAGTGAATTTTCTGGACATGTGCCAAATTTCACTGCCTTACACTACTATTGATCGAGCTGGATAACAATGATGATCAGAATAGGTACTCATATCGAAATAGCACTTGCTTCATTGTAGCAATCTTGTTTTCATTTCCTCTTTTATGTCAGTGCACACATTAATTACAAATCTCAAAGGTTTAAATGAAATAAAAAATGTCTTATTCTTCCTCTTCATCCTTTAGTCAATGTCAGGATTTTTCTCCCATTAACTTTAATTTCCACTTATACTGCTTGTATATTCTCCCCTTCCACACTGGTTTATTATTTTAAATTGTCCCTTTTCCTTTATTGGGTATTTTCGCCAATACTAAATTGACCAGTACGGTAGCCCCGTTTTGATTGTAACTGGGTCGGATAATGTACACTGTATTTGAACCTTGCATCTTTATGTGTCTGGTGTTGTCTTAGTTACTCCCATTAGTTTTTGAGGAGTTCCCAACTCTCTCGTGGCACTTTATAGTGCTCTTTTGGATATGGTGTCATATACTTGTTGGAAATCCAGAAATAGATGGTATTTATATCTACTTGAACTGCCAAGCATTTTCCATTATTTGCCTTGTCGAAAAAATTTTATCCGCTGTAGTTTTTTATTTCTCAAGCCAATTTGGTGCTATCTGCAGTGTACTGCAATAGTCTTTTGTGCATAGTTTTGGTTGGAATTTGTATGTCATATTAAGTAAGCGGGCGTCTCTGTAATTTGAGCACATCGTCTTATGGAGAAACCAGAATGAAAATTGTATAAATAAATACTTAAGAATTGAAACAGACATTCTGAGTAGAACAGGATAAAAACAAATGATTCGAAAAGGTTACTTCCTTGCTTTGGAATACATTAATCTTGAATAAAACTAAAAAACTGTGTTACGTATAGGCAGAAGTGTGGATACTATATATATTTTTTGTGCTTTGATACGTTTAGATGGCTCTTTTAATATCTCCACAGCTCGGTGTGAGCGCCATATATATTTTTAATGTCTGTAGTGTAGATTTTCGTATGTTCGTGCACTTACGGCCTTCCTTGACTTTGATCTGCGCGGCCAAGCGACTCGAATGTTGGCTTTTGTTTGAACGCGTCTCTTTGTTTCCCGATGGTGACTTTGTTGTAGCGCCTTTCAAATTACACTGCGGCTTTACGGACTTAAAGAATATGGTTGTTTTGGTTCGTAACCCCCGCAGAAGTTGCGGATTGTTGTAGCCGGCCAGTTCTGTGGAGGATTGCTTTCTCGCGCATAGTTGGCGGATTTTATATACGCTTCACCTGTTATTCCATCATTCATCTGGGCAACCAGTCCGGGGCCCCTGAAACCCATAGGTTCAGCATTTTCCATGAAACATCATCACCGCGACCGAGTGCGTCGACCTTGACCTGGTTCGAGCTGTTATCACTTGCATTTCAACCTTCGGATATGTGGACCTTCGCTTATCTAGATGGATCATCACATAGCGTGCAGAAGGGGCTTAAAAGAAGCTAAGATCAGGTTTTGTCTTCCTTTCCTTTAAGTGAAATGATATTTCGGACGTTAGCTGTTATTCTACAGTTCGTTTCATGCATTGCGCACCTGATTAAATGATTTTCGAACCACGGAGTCTAGGTTAATTGCAACCGCACTTAATTTTAAACTGTTGTCGATCATGTTTGTACCTTTGTCTGGACTGTTGTGTAAACCTTCTATTTGAAATTTGTACTACTGACTAATTTTAGACTGGCCAATAATTATTTTAAATTCGTACTATGATTACTCGCAATTTTTACTATTAATCATCTGATATTTGTACTGAATTCTACCGAATTAGAGACTATGATACTGTGATATTAGCATTTTGGTGTCATTATTTGTTACGGCTGCTTGTGCGTGGTTTGAGTTTTGTCTTCAAGATAGTATGTGCTATTTGAGTTTACGATTTCTCAGTTGAATGCCTGGATAAACTTGTAGTTAGTTGGTAAAGATTCGTTGGTGCCCTTTTGGCTATTAATCATTTGTTAGTACAGCTGCACGCCGTCTTCCTGACTAGCCGGCAGGCAATTGTACTCAAGTAGTCATAAAGTTTGTTTTGTTTTGAGAGCAGTAGCCGACCAATCGATTTGATGCTAACAACTTATCTAGGTTTTTAGCGTCTTAAATGTTCTGTTTTAGTCCTTCTATGTAGGCTGTGTTTTCATTCTCAATTATATTATACTCATTTTGGATACTTTTCCCTATTTGTTGTAATTTAATAAAACATATATTCTCTTCTGGAGTTTTTGGCTTCTTTTTTTTTCGCGAGTTTTCCATCGATAATACTTCTGCCGCAGTTTTGGTGACTATTTATTCAGTTTCCTTTATCTTCTTTTCGATAGTACAATTTTTCAACCGCCTGTTTCTTATCTTTTGTCCTATTTGTGTTTGAAATTTCGTTTTTCTATGTTAAAATACTAAATTGGCCACAAAACATCTATATACGCTGCAAAATATTTTGTAGACCGATGACGATGTTTTTTTACCCGAAATTATTAATTTTCATATTTCTAATATTCAACACATTTATTATTAACGTAAATTTAATTAATTAAAAACATAAATGAATGTGGAAGTTCCAATTGATGCTTTTGTGGATATTTAAAAACAATTAACTACTAAGTAAGTAAACAATAATCTACATGCCAAACTAGTACTTCTCGTATTAGTAATTGATCTATTATTCTAAAATTTGTCCACAAATAGTCACGATGCAATACGTTCGCGTAGCGATGGACCTTCAGTAAACAAAACCAAATCTTGGTTTCAAAACTTCAGTCGTGAGCTTCCAGTTCACGAAGAAATTTCAACATCCATCATTACGTGTCCCTAATTTCGCTCTTTGTTTCACCTGGTTAAAAATTGCCTTCATTAATTGCAATCAAATTCAAATCAAGATTATCCTGCGATAAACAACGCGATTGTTTAATGGACGTGGTACTCCAGAAATAGTTGCGAGCAAGTCAGCTGTTACAAATAGCAAGTAAAGGTTAGTTAATGGTACTAGAGAGTGCACAATTGCTTAAAAATCGAGAGTATCAGCAATTTTACCGTGGCGAGGTCAGTTGCATGTGATTATTTGCGCCCAATGTCCCAACTAGCGCTACCAATTAAGAAAGATTGCAGTTTAAGCAACAATGGCATTGAAGATGCCTAAAAGTCTTCTAAAATAAAAACAGAAAATGTAATTCATGAAAACATGATCACGGTCTTATAAAGGTACAAAAGTATGTCGCTAATATTGGTTATAAAAATAGTTTTTTACATTTATTAGATGCGTAAGTAAATTTTATTAGGCGAAGAGATAGTTTATAGACCGAGCCTGAAAGCCGTGACCTCTAAAACCTCCGAGCCAATAAAAAGCTTATGCATATAATGTATTTATTTTTTACTTACTAACGACAACAATTAAGCGTTGTTATAATAATTGTGTTCGATATCATCTCGCGTTAGTGTGCTGATGCACAAAAATATCGAAGTAACCATATAAACGAAAGGTTAGTTATTTGAATGCTCCTGTCATCGTCAATCTCAATTTCAAGTCGTAATTTTAAAGTGATTTAAAAAGGAAACAAATCTTCAATGCATATATTTGTTCAAATTGCAATATTAGTTTTTATCATTAATAAATATGTAGATATGTTTTAAGTTTAGCACTTTAGCAATTTTAATAAAAATATCGAAGACTGTTAATTTATTGTTCTGGCCGCACACGATAATGTAAGGAACATATCTCAGAGGGTAGCCTTGCATTGGCACCTCTAATGTTACGGGAAAGACCCTGCGGAGCGAAGGGACGCGGGTACAGTCCTAAGAAAGAAAATGATGGTAGGCTAGCCGCAATCCAGCCGACTCGACGTGTCCAAAAGGCGTTTGGTCTCTCTGTCGGAAAAGTGCTTAAAAACTGTGTTTGTTAAAAGAAAATACACATACAAACAAGATAAATGATAATTACAAGCCAAAGCGTCGTAAATACGATCTCTGCGAAAAATTACAGCGATTACAGCTTAATGCAGTAATTTAATTAGATGACTATTTCAATGGGTGGCGATATTTGGAACTTTAGCTCAGGAAAGGTGGCCTGGGAGATTGGCAAGAAGATCTACGAAGTTCGACAGCAGACCTGAGGCACTCCCCCGGGTTCGAAAAGTTTGGCCAAACGTTGGAAAGCAGTCAGCTGTCCAATTGAAATCGATCTTCAAGATCCGGAGTGGTTCAAATAACAAAGGCGAAACCGCAAGGATTTAAGAAGTATCGACCACAAACGGTACGCGCGTTTCGCATGATTCTTATCAACTTTCTCAAAGGGGAAAATAACTAGCAACTAGCAACCGTGGGCTTGAACTCAAGGTTAAGTGGCGGGGAGTGGTTGCAGAACTATTTGTAGTATTCAGATACATGTTCTGGTATGTGTGTAGCATACTAAAACGTACTAAAGTTTACAATTGCAATATCAGCTTATCTTTTACTACTTCTGTCATCAAGTTTCTGTGTATGCCTAATGAAAAATTTATATTCATTAAACCACTAAGTAACTATAATGTTCACAGTGGTGGACTGTGGCTCAGTGGTAGACCCTATATTTCTAAAATAGAAAATATGCGTTCAATTCTCATAGACCGTGAAAATCTAATGGCAAATCCACTAGAAATCCCCAATCAAGCTTTGGCAAGTATGCAGTTTTAATGATGAACACCTCTTTAACAAATCTGGAAACGGGGTTTACATGGAATCTCCCTCGCACAAATTAGATCAATTTGCAAATTTTAAAAAAATGTCGTCCGGTGGAATTCGAATTCCGCGCTCCCAGACGAATATTTTGAGGCCAGTTCCTTGTCCGCCTCTAAAATAACTAAGCCACGGTCTCATTATACTTTTCTGCGCTATTTGTGATGTTTACCCTCTATCAGTTAGGTCTAATTTTCGCTAGTAATAAAGCTTGAGCTATGTGCAAATTATTAGTTTTATCTATTCATCAGTTAAAGCAAAAATAAACAAAATTTATTTTTTAAGGTGCTCACCCTGTACATAGTTCTCCGAAATTTTCTCGGTTGAATGCCAGGAAGACATACGCATATGTATGCAAAATATCATCTTCCTCCAATAAATAGTTTTTGAGGTATATCGCCAACAGACAGACGACGAAATTGAGAAATCCTGTTGTTCGTCCGGATTTGCCCCATAGTTTTTATGACTTTAAATTATTTTTTTACGCAAAATATTACAGAAATCATCCTAATAGGTTATGTCGTTCTCGACTTTTTATATTTACATCCATCCGGGGTGGCATACTCAACTTTCCTCAATTTTACGACTTTACTTTATCGCCAAAGCGGTTACTGCGTTTACAACAGTTGCGATTGGGATGGAAATTGACTGTTACGTTGCGAGAAAAATTGTAAATTTATGAAAAGCAACCGTTGAAAGCAAAGTTGAAAGCAAAAAATACAAATGATACAAGTTTCGTTCGTAGAAGCGGATATTAATTTATTGAACAATTAAAGCTTCTAGAGTAGAAATGTAAATACTGTAGGAAGTGAATTATCATATTCATGAACCAAGAATTGAGATTGTATTATTATTACCACGACTACTAGTAAGAATCACAGTATATTTTCTACAGCAAAGCGTTGTTCATGGATCTCACCGAATATTTTACTTTACGTAGAGGCGCATAAAATCCCGCCACTTATTCATTACTTCAGTACATAATAGTAACGCAAGTTTAGTAACCTTCAGAATGGGGCAACGCTTCACATTAAATTAGACGAATACCAAATACGAAACAATTACGGTTAATTACTGCACGAAATTCAGAAGACCTCGACCGGATTTATTACCTAGGTGGATATTACAAATTCCGCAAACATTTAGAAATTTAGTGTGATCCATGAGAGTATATACATGCATCTACCAAGTAGCTTAATAAATATACAGTCGATGTCAGTATTTATCGGTTCCAGAAAATTCTTCTTTTAATTTACTCTATCTTGAAATTTTAATTTCTATACGAAATCTCATCGCTGGCGCAATGGTAACTTAAACCAGGTAATAATAAGCTCGGAAGCTCCCATCGTTTGTCGATAGTTATATTCCGTTCACACGTTTTACAATTAAATAAATTCTCTTACGCATGAAATTATGCCAATGCGTAACATCCTGGCAACTTTCCTCGATAACGCTCAGTGATAAATGATCTAGACTGAGGTTTTATGAACCATACGGTGACCATGGACAGTTCGTGTAGCAGATTTTCATTGGCATTGTTAACATGAACTTGATTTTATATATAAGGTCAATTTTCATATAATTTAAATAATAATCATAAAAATTATAAATTTTACAGTGCCAGGTACCAGTAACACAAGCAGGGCATGTAATAAATAACCACCTAGTATGAGTGTCTATAATCGAGAAATTCCATTCAATAAGAACATCAATTACGAAGAACAAAAATTTACAGTTTTTTCTTTCTTAAAAACTCGAACAAACGGAGTGGTAAAAACCCAGATATAATATAGTCTTAAGCACACTATGCGATGTTAATTGGCGACTAATGTCAAAATTGGAAATAAAGTGGACGAAGCTGAAACAGCACTGGCATGTTGCGGACTAGGAGACCGAAGTAAAAGAGAAAGTTAACACAATATATATTTCTTTGTTCGGCTTTTTGGGGTTAGTGTGTTAATTATAACACTAGAACGGTTATTAATTGTCATTTCATTTGGTTGATATAGATGTAAAACAATTACAAACCAAGTGATTAGGATACATGATGACGCATTGACGGCTCTCCTTGTTTCTTTGCGCAGCTGTGACTCCGGACCAGAGGCTGGCAAGGGCTCGAAGAGGCACTCGATTGTGGTGCGGGGCATAGAAAAAGAAAAAGAAAACCCGAGAAAGGAGATGGACAACGGTTTGACTTCCTGAAAGATGCGTAGTGCTAGATGTTGAGAAGTTCAACCTGAACGGAGCTGTTTAGCTGGTGGCCAACAAGGAGGTTCGGCTGTTGATAGCGGTGCAGGTGCGTAGTGCAGCACAAACGAGCAATTCGATTTAGATAGGGGTTTTGGACAGGCGAAGCTTAGTTCTGCCTCCCTGTAAAGAACTAGCTCCACGGCGAGCACACAAGATGCGTCCGTCGAAAATGCTACTATACTCTTGGCGAACTTATAAAGGTTCGGCCACAGAGATTGAACTCCAAAACGAACAGGAGTAGTTCGGATTTAAAACTGGGCTGTCAACGTTCTAGGCGAACTGGAACGGTCGGGGGGATTCACTTCAAAGCTTTGGCGTAATAAAAACGGTTTAGCCGGAAAACTCGTCTTTATTTTACTTCCACTTCTTGGACTACTAAGGTACCTTTATTTTCAACGATCGCTTCGCAGTGGAGGTCAATTTACTAAGTTTTATAAAATCTAGCTACAACTTTTTTCAGAAATTGGCCAGAATGATTTGATCCATGTCATGCCGTAGCTGACCTAAATCAGCGCATTTTGACACCAAACACGACCCAATTGGCAGGCAGATAAAATTTATTACCCAATTACTCGAATTTGTCTTTGGAATTAGTTAGGCCGTCGAGCTTTATTTTTATTATTTGACTGGACCTCCAGGGGGGCATTTTTATGCCCCTAATTTCTGGATTCCTATTTAACCTGGAGCATTTCTTAGTTATTACCGTTTTTTATTCTAATTTAATTGTTGCACCTTCGATTTTAGCCGTTGGTCTTTAACTTATGGTCTTCCTACCATACATATTTTTCCATATCTTCGCCATATAATCTTCTTTTAAATTTTCTTGTTTCCTCTTCTCGCAAATTTTATCATATATACATCCTTTTATGGAAAATATAAAGGGCAAAAGGCATGCAGGTGGCCCAAAGTTGAAAGAAGTGGCATGTTTGTTCATCAGTGGATAATATAGTCTATTGAAAACAAAAATGATGAATACTATGAAATGCCTTGTTCAGGTCAATAAAGGTAAAATGGGTTTCCAAATTGTTTGCTTTGTTCTTTTCTATTATGTGTCTCGAGGAAGAGATATTATCTTAATAAGGTCGATAGGTTGAAAAGCTACTTTGTTCTTTCCCCACTTCTGCCATGTTCTTTTGTATTTAATTTTTTAGTTCTTCTAAAATTTATGGCTACAAAAGGAATAATACCTATCCTCCGATAATTTACACCACAGTCGTTTCAATCCCCTTTTTTAAGTATAGGTCATATAGATATAGGTATATGCCGTATTTTATTCATGTGGTATTTTTCCTCTAATCAACAAACCATACTAGGCGGTAAGATGCAGAATCATTGCATACTACTTATACTGTAACACCCTGACGACCCGAAAAAATTAGTAATATTTAATTCTGAAATGATATTTTGATGTCTCTATCTGAAAAACAATTTTTAAATATAAGAACTGTTTGCTCGTGTCTACAATTTTTCCTTGTCAAAAATGGGACACAACAAATACAGGCTAAATGTTGTACGAGACAAAAAAAGGGCAAAATTAAATGCATCTGCATTGCAGGAATTCGAAGCGTTCCGGTGGCTCAGGCATCACGGGTCAAGCAGGTGGGCTACCGGCGAACAATGAAATGATTGCGCAGGCTCGTTCGCAGGCACTGAAATTCGAATCCCATCACTGGTAATATTTTTTTTATTTAAAAATGGATGTAATTTGCATTACCAAGTGTTTCCTTCTATTGTTTCAGTATTATTAGAAATGTAAAATAGCTATTAACATATCTAGTATCATAACTGCCGCAGATGTTATTTTGAAATCCGAGCTCGTAGAGCAGAATTTTATTTACAACTGAATTATCTATAAGGATACGAATTATTGACACTGTATGTTTCCTGCCTACCGGGAAGCCTCAACACTTTTTTATAAAGTTAGTTTTTCATCCCAAAATAGACTTCGAACCTCGAGTCATCTGTAGTTGGGAACTTACACAACTTACCCCGATTTATACTCAAAGGTAATATAATAAGTATTAGGCTTATTATTATCAATGGTTTTTCGATTAATATTATGAGTATCCTACGGACTCGTTGTATTTTCTTGCATTGGGATTATAACGCAATTCTTAAAACAATATAGATTATTAGGCGTACTACGAATTATATTTAGGAAAAAAATATAATGATTTAAAATATATACCAGAGAGTGTAATTCTATTTTATTACGTGAGTATCAATACTAATGATCAAGGTTTGTCCCAAAACACACTTTTTTTGCTTTTTATGCTTAAAATGCACGACCTAACGTAGAAAAATTAACTGTAATTTTGTAATTAGTTCATTTGACATATGAAACAAAACCAACTTAGCAGTTAGCTGTAGCAAATCGAAAATCGTAAGTCGCTGTATTGTTATTATGGTAGGAGGTCCTATTAGCCAATTTTCTAAATTGAAGAGATGATAATTAAAATTTAACGAATTACATTCTCAATTAAATCATACGATACGATTCTAAACATTGGCATAATTTGAATATTTTTACAAAACTGATTGACAACCACTTGCCATCGAAATCTTTAGAATTGCAGCATGGTTTTCCTTTTTAAGCAAGCATAGTTCGAAGTTGGCTTTATTTTTCGTTAATGCTAAGCTGCTATCGCAATGCCGATTTCGTGAAAACGGTTGAAAATCGGCAACAATTTCCACACAACCTAATTAGACCAGGTGGCTGCGCCATTTCGATGTCTATTCCCACGAGAAAATCGAGTATCGAAACGGCCACGTCATTGCCGTAACTGCATAAACACTAAAAGCCACAAAAAGCGGCCTTGAACTTGTCGAATACAAAAGGAACTTTCCCAATCGGGTGGAAACACTCACCGACACAATGGCGTTTTGTCCGCATACTCGCCTTGCATTTTGAACGTGTTGCAATCGCATGTGTACCATATGCTTATGGAAATTCTAATGTAATAAGGTTTTTACGTCCGGTATTTACAGAAGAAAGCCGTGTTGACTTGCCACATGCTGTGAATGAGTGCGCTGAGTTGGATAATTTATATGTAATTTCTTTTTAGTGTACATGACAAATGGACGTCTTGGAACGAAAGCCAACTTGAACTTCAGGCCTAATTGCGCTTGCGTAATAGAGTTTACTCAATGCTTAGACGATTTATTATGGCATAAGCCTGATCTATTTTTGATTGATTCACAGCGGAGGAAAGGAATCCGAGAAAGTAAATACTCGATTGCTATGGACTCAATACCCAAGAACGTTGCATTTATACAGAGGATCAAAGTCTAAAATCAAAATTTTAATACAATTGTGCGTTTCTGTCCACTATACAGGGCCATGTGGTGATGGCTTTTTTATACTGCTCGATTGCATTTTTAGTTCTCCTCAATATTTATTATACATGTCTTACACCAATAGTGAGTAGTTCCAAAAATATTTGGCATCTTTTCCAAAATTACCTCTATTTTTCTACATAAAAATTGTTGGTGGGCCATTAGAAAACAAAATTTTGAGGAAACGTTTATTTATTAAACTGACAAAATAATTAGATGCAAGATCATTGGCAATTCAAAAATTAGAATCAGAAAATGTTATTAAATAAAGACCAAAGACTTTGATTTATAATATAAGACAATATAAAACAACTTAATTTAAACAATCAGTGCAATAAAACACCGATAACTTAAAGAGTGTGTTCGAACAGACTACCATTTCCTTAGAGGAAAAATTTAAACATTTCAGGTGGTTGGGGTTTCAAAACAAACGATTCATTTCACGTAATCCCATAACAAAAATCGCAGAGAGTTAAGTTCGGGCGATAGAGGAGGCCCAGCCATTGGGTCAGCTCTTCCGATGCTACGATTTGATGTCCAAATACCTAAATACTAGCTTTTGAGCCCACTACATGGGTAAAATCGAATGGTAAATAAAAAAGTCGCAGAAGAAAAGGTTTTAACGTCTTTAATATAGACAAAATGTTCAAAATTATGTACAAAATAGGTGAAAATATCTTGATACTGCTACCAATACTGAAACAGCAAAAGGAAACACTTAGAAATGCGAATTACTTTAATACGCAACAAAACAACATTCCGTAGATGAGATTCGAACCTGGGGAATCCGATTGTTAGCCAAACGCTGTATCCACTCGTCTGCAAAGACGTACACATCATGCTTATTTGTCGCTGCGCTGCAAGGAACACGCGACACGACGGCCGATGGCGGACGAAGTGCGTACGATCGCTGCCGATGAAAAGGCGTTTATATATAAATATTACAGCAGCTTTCTATAAAGGTGTGGTGGTGTGTCGTCATGTAGGTCTGAAGGTCAACTTCTTCCAACAGTAGGGATAAGTTACCCTTTAGGGAATTAGAATAGCATTCACCCGTTAGATGATTTTTGAAAAAGTACGGACCTACTATGTAAGTTCCCATTATGCCCCCCCCCCCCCCCGCAAACCTATAGCCTGTGTAACTATGCCACTGTTCTTAAAGGTTCAGTGGAGAGGAAATTCTGTAGAAACGAATTTGCGTCCATGTTGTTCATTATAAGTTAGAAAAAATATCCTATGTAAATCTTGATGGAGTTCTACTATATGGTATGGATAAACTCTGTTCTTCCGTATAATGCGATTAGTTAAAGCAGTGGTCACACTAATCAACTTTATTGTCACAACTGACAATGTTAGTAGTTTGTCAAGGGTAATACCACAAAAGGTGAAAATTTTTTGAGATCTTTTTTCGTTCAACTGCAAATTATTGCGTTAAAATTTCGCGAAACCAAAACTGAGTTAAAAATTCCGCGAGACCGCAGGTCGAGTGGAATTTGAGCAGTTATGGTTGAGTTTGAAGTTGTGGTGAAATGTCAGTCAAAGGCTACTCATTAAATTGAAATCATTGCAACGAATCGGGTTCGTGTGAAAACACTGCGACATTAGGTGTTTTCAAAGACAGTCAATTTTGATTGGCCGTTTCTGACAAATTGAACAATTTTGATTGGTTTGTTAATTATAGTATTGAATAATCAGTAGTATTCAGGTTAAAATAAAATATTTTCAGTAGTTTTTAGGTTAAAGTGATATATTTAACCCAGTGTATAACTGAGAACTGAGAACATAACAAGTTCGTTATGATAACGACCGAGTGAATACGTAATATTGTAATTTTTCGTCGCTACTTGACTATATCGAAACTGCCAATTTCGTATGTGGGTATTCATACTACGTTTAATAATAGTTAATTTGATTATTTTTAAGAATAGTATACAATACATATCTAGTTTACAAACTGTATTATTTTGAATCCACTTTTGGGCAAATGTCGCATTCTGATTACTATAATAGTAAGATGTGTGCAGACTCAGCTATAGCAATTAAAACCAAGTAGATTACTAGGTTGTTGAGTTAACTAGAATAGCAAATTAAATATAAACTAGGCATTGATAATATGAACATATAGTAACTGTATATTATGTGACATTCATTATAGTTTTAAATCCCGATCTATGGTCATTTATTATGAGTTAGTGTAGGCGAAAAATGTTTTAAAAGGAAAGTTTGGCTGGCTTCCCTGCTCACAAAATAACCCATCATCTTTTCATCCCTTCAACAAATTCCAACCCTTCAGCAAAATTGATAAACCTAAGAACCTGGTTCTATCAATCATCGCTGCATTCTCCGAAGTACTTCCTAAAAGTGCAATAATTAAGAAGACTTCAGACAATGGGCGTGGAAAAAGCATTTTTTACACAAAAAGAA
Organism: Agriotes lineatus; assembly: GCA_940337035.1. Classification (NCBI taxonomy): domain Eukaryota; kingdom Metazoa; phylum Arthropoda; class Insecta; order Coleoptera; family Elateridae; genus Agriotes; species Agriotes lineatus. The sequence goes on from OW679201.1 coordinate 104,124,202, forward strand.
ACAGACCCATTTACAGTGAATTAATTTGACAGTTTAATGATAAAAGAAGAATAAAAATAAGTTCATAATAATAAACGTATTATCTGTTCACTAAACTAATGCAACTATCAATGTCAAAATTTATAAATATATCCTGAGTGTCCTCTTCTATTTCATTTCATTCCTGGAATGTACTTTAAGTCTAGGAAAACAGTAAAAATTATAAGTTATGAAATGGAAGTTGTCAAAAATATTGTGAAAATATATTTACATTGAACAAAGTAAGTAGTATATTAGTACAGGCTCTTTTTCCCTTTCTAGTACGGCAACCGTTTTTCTAATATTATTATTAAATTTGCTTAAAAATTGAAAAAACATTGTAATTGAAAGCGTCACTTTGACTATTTTCTCTAAATTTTCAAGTTGAAGTTTTTAAGTGTTGCTAAATTCAAAACTGAAAGTGCCAAAACGTTGCGACAACGTTAGGGCTGTATGATAGTTTAGTGAAAAAATACCTAATAGCTAAGGTTCTCCTGAAATTTGGTTTACTGCGGCACACTAATTTGTTCGTTTGAAGAAAGTAGAAGTAATTTCTTCAAAAGGGTTCAATCGCATGGTGTAAAAAATATGGGGTCTTTCATTAAAAAGAAATGTTATAGCTCCTTATAACTCTCAAATATCTAAAAATTCGAAAAGTTCGCGCTGTAAAATAAAATCCATGTTTATTTATGTTATGTTCTTTTTCTCTAAATTACTAAAAACAAGACTGCTATATAATTTTTTTAAATAAGCTGGTAAATGCCATTTGATTCACAAAAAACTTCATAACCTCTAAGTTTTTGATGAGAATTTCAAAATATATGCACGTGTAGGTGAAGGCATAGCCGATGATAGTGTATAAAAATATATAAGATTTGATTTCCGTCTGTCGCCGCCTCCCAGTACTCAGTTTCCAAATTTTTCCGCCATAGGAATCTTCTTCTCCGATATCTCTAGTCCCACTCACATAATCTGTCTAATCTCTTCATGTTTTTTCTTCGTTCCTTTTTATCAATATTATAGAGGCAACATCACAAGACATCAACAAAGATTGGTAGCGAACTAATAGAAATATTCAGGATCGAGGAAGATCCGTACCAATGCTGTTATCAACCTCTTACTCTTTTAAAAGATATATTTCGACAGGACCCTACAAGGCTAAACTAATAAATACAGCGGTGGAACTAAGGATGAAGATGATTTAAGATGAATACGTACGAACACCTTATATGAGTATCTACTGGGCATAGACAGGGAAGGTATTGGAGGGAAATATCAACGTTCAAATTAAATAAACAATAAAAAAAGGTAGAAAAGTGATAAAAACCTTGAATTTGATTTTGTACGAAAATAACAGCACAAAAGAAACAAAGATGAAAATACGTATATACTCGTAGAAGCATAGTCGAAAGTGTAACAGCATCTGGTGCAAAAGTGTGAAATTTAAATAAAAGGAATACATGCTTGCCGCTGAAATAGATTGTCTTAAAAGAAGTTGCTGGAAATTCCGATTAAAAGCGTGAGAAATGAAGAAATTGAGAATTGTATGGGTATGGCAGGAACTATAACAATGGAACTAGGAAACACACAGTTGATTTGGATTAGAAATACAAAGAAGTTAGACGAAGGCAGATGGCCAAGGAAAATATTCGTATGGGTCACATCAGAAAGAAGAAGGTTAGCCTTAAAAACCTTTGTAATACCGTTTCTCTCCTATGAAAAAGTGAAACCAAAAACATTTTAACAAAGTTATTGAAAATCGTGAAAAGTGAAAGTACATTTTGACAAATTGTAGTATTGTGTATTTTTTACTCTATGTACTACAAAAATATAACGTTCTAACCCAAATTTTTTTTTAAATTTTAGAAATCGTGAGGAATTATATACAACAGAATCCAGCGAGGTTGTAAAATATGCGAAGAGGGAAGGAAAACGATTAAAATAATGGACAAATTAGTTGGTTTTTCTCAAATTCTAGTTTTACATTTTTTGTGAACTGATTTGGATATACAAATTTTGAGTGGATATGTTAGGACTGTGTGTAGGTCTGTTAGTTTTAAAGAGGTTCCGAAATGTTCTGAAATATGATTATTTTTTTAAATTTAAATATTGCTGATTTCATTTGTTTCATATTTAAACACAACCAGCGGAGCTAAAGCACAAAATTGTAAAAAAATCTCGTAAACGTTTAAAAACAATTATATGACATTCTTTCGTTTTTAAAATTATAGAATTCAACAGATGAAATGCTCCGCATACGATAAAATTAGAAAACATCTCTCGCGTAAATAAAATTTTTTTATGTACGACTGCATTATAAAGTACTGTTTATGACATAGCTTTGCGGCAATAAAGTATTATAAAGTACGTTACTATATTTTACTAGTACTATAAAGTAACTTTACGTCACCTGTCATTGTCAATCTCAAAGATCCGTCTCCTTTATTGATCTCGCTCGCAAAACTCGCTGGACTATAAAACAGACTCATCAAATAATGTCCTACAGTTCAATTAAGTTCGCTTTAACGGTCTAAGTTTTACACAATTCAGGTAGGCGAAACAAGAAAACTGTAGCGTTCAGGTTGTTAACATATTAATTAAAATTATCTGATCTGCTGTATATACAGATGTAAAATTTCGCGTATGATGTTTATTGTAATAATCATTTAAAAATCACATTCCATTTTGCATGTAAAACGATTCGGATCGTAAATAAAAATAGTAATTTTGAGTTACTTTACATTAAGTCTAGATAGATGGTTTAGAGAATACAATAATTTTCTTATGTAAAATAAAAATCTAACCAAAAAAGAATAATTCTCTTAAAGATATCCTCGAAAACACATCAATATTAGATACAAAACAACTCTATTATATGTCGATATATACATGAAAGCAGAACCATAATCGATGCTATGAAAGGGACAAATTGCAGATACGAGAAAACAGACCTGAAAAATATGAAATTAAATAAAAGAAGTATATAAATTAAAAGATGAACGATACTTCAAATAACGCAAGAATTCTACAAGAAGCTGAACAAAATCCAGTAGAGCAAAGATGAAAGAGGTGGAACCGATAGAATGCGAAGAAGAGTCATCAATCAAGGATCGAAAGAACTAAATACAACCTTCAAGAAGATGATAGTTGCAAAAGCCACAAAAATTGAAGGTTGCAAGTTGAAAGCAAAATTCTGATGTATTTATTTAGTGCATGTTTACACAGCGATATTATACTCCTAGTGTATGAAATAATGTAGTAGCAATGGTTTTGGATATGAGTGAAATATATCACATCCAACAAATTATAGACCAATCGGCTTTCTTTCTCATGTTTACAAATCAATTGTGGATATCTACCAAACTAGTGAGTCAGCGGGTTAAAAAGAAAGATGTAGAACAGCTATCTTCAAACAATAATTGTTTTAGTACAGAAAACAGTCGATCCCAACAGACTACTTGGATTAATAGTCATTGACTTCAAAAATGCACTTGATACTGTTGTAATACCAGCGATACCAATAGAAATATCAGAATATGGAATCGACTACAGATTTTCGAAGTTGATAGACCAAATTCGGAATTGGAATAGGTATTCGACAAGGGGATACCATATTGCCACACTTATTATTCACGCCAACATTAGAATACGTTTTCAAAACCTTAAAATGGGTACAAAAAGGTATACAAGTTGGCAAAAACATTTAAATCACCTGCGGTTTGTAGAAGACATAGTAATTACCACACGCAACATTATTGATGTAGAGGCGATGCTAGAGGTATTGCAAGAAGTTCCCCCAAAGGTCGGACTAGAAATTAATATACACAAAACAAAGATTATGACAAATCTTGTGTTGAGCAGAGACGTATCAGTGGATGGAAATATCGTTAAAACAGGTCTTCGAATATAAACATCTCGGACATGAAGTTCGAATAGGCAAAGACAACCGAACGTGCCAAATTTAGAGACGAATTGGTTTAGAACGAGCTTCTTTAGGAAAACTTCGACACTTATTATAAACCATGCTATGAGCAATGGTTTGTTCCTTTTTTTATATATGGGCAGAAACTCTAACTCTAAACAAGAAATCAGTAACGAACTATGGAAAGGGCTATATTAGAAATAGCAAGCGGTGAATTAGTCAAAGAACGCAAATGGAGCTGGGCAGGGCATGCGGTCGGGCTCCATAACAGTAGTTGTGCAAAACGAATAGTTGAATGGAGGTCCCGAGAAGATACAAAAGTAGAGGAAGGCCACCAGGTATTACCTGGACAAGTATGAGCATTGTAGATATGTGTTTTTAGGTCCAGCACAACTTTAGATCAGGTTTGGCTTTGCCATAAAAAAGTCACTTTATAAATAGAACACTCTAAAAATTATATTTTAGAATAGGATTTAGTTTACAATCCACTCATTTAGGTAATTGCTTGTTAAAGTCATTTCGAAGTGACTGCAAAAATTAAAAATAGTTGCGGTGTTTCCTTACATTTTTATGAATTTCAAGCAGTAAATAATTTAAAATTACCTTCATATTTTTAAATGGAACTATAGTGGCACAGTTGGTTGTTGAAACGTATTTTTTGTTATACGTTTATGAAAATTTATATAAATTTATCAATCACTTTGTGATACAAAACTTAGGTTTCGTATTTAAACAATAAAAAAAATCATCTTAACGAGGCTTTGATATAATGAGCGGGTTTGAACTTTCGGTAGAGCAGTGGTAGAGTGTTAGGCTTCCAACATGCGAATTCTCAGTTCAAACCTGAAACTTCTAGTGCTCTATGTCATTAACATGCATTTTATGTGGTTAACTTAAACAACATATTTATAATATATTTACATTTTTATTTCAATATTTTAAATAGCTACAGCAATAACTGTTTCTTCCATGGTTTTATTTAATACATTTTTTAAATTTTTGTCAAGCAGTGTACACCGTGTAAAATAAAGAAAGTTACTTCAGATTTCCGTATCATTTGGCTTAGTGTCTTCTAAGATTGCTAAGATTTGGAAGAAGACGGCGTGTTTATTTTAGCAAGATATATTTACATTTTAATGTATGTGGCTAGCTCTAGTCATTACACTAATTGTAATTAAATATGCTTTATTGCCGTTGAACTTGAGCCATTAACAGTGTCGTTATTAGCAACACTGAGCAGACTGCCCAAGTAATTCAAACTACGCGAGCATAAGGAAAGCTCGGCTAATTACTTGTTAATTCACAATTTGCATGTTACACTTTGAAATAATTCGGTCTAAAATTGTAAATGCGGCGTTTTATAGTTTTTGCCTTAATTTAATTAGGAGAAATTCCTCAATTTCTGGTTTTTATGTTAACCATTTACGTAAGCCCCAGAAAAGCAGCATATTTGCAAGTCGGAAATTATACGCATTTGATGTCTCGAAGAGCACAGGAAGTTCCGTTCGTAACGTCAATTTGCATTATAATTTTAAGAATATATCAATATAGATCATTAGTTACTATTTATAGGTTTACAGTTGAACAAACTGTAATTATAGAATAAAGCTGAAATAATTGTACAACTGTTAATTACCTAAATCAATATTTTCTATTATTACACACACACACACATACACTTAAAATAAAATGAAAATTTGCCAGGCACGCTGGTAGCAGCTTTGATTCAAATTAGGACTATTGATCGCCGCCAATATGTGAAAAATAAGCACCATGTGGGAATGCGGTACTTTAAGTAACGCTGACACTATATGAAAATAATTACAGTCACGCATATTATGGAAAAAATATGATCAAATCGTAGAACGAGTCAGTACATAGGGAATAATGTATAATAACAAAGCTATATAAATGGAAAAAAGAAGTCGACTGTATAAAATTACCACATTGAAGTACAAAATCAAGAGCATTAGTTCTATTTCTGTTATGAATGGTTTATCTTATTTCAAGACCGGACCACTATAAGTTCGATACTTTTAATCTGTTAAAGAAGCAATCTGTCACTCTGGAGTAAAATGACGTTTATCCAACCCCCCCTAGTTATAAGGCTATAATTAGATTGGTCTTAGACCCATTAACTGGCCCATAAACTACAATTCACTAGTGAGATAAAAACATGTTACTGTTGGTACTTATCGTTGATGGCACTGTCAGCCTATGTAACATTCGAAGTTATCAGGTTAGGAATTGTGACAGTCTGTATCAAATACCAAACAAAACCTAACCTGCTAACTTTGAATTTGATATAGACTAACAATATACTTCAGTACTGCCAAATGTATAACACAAATCATCGGCGACAGAATTTATTTGATCTCTCGGTACCTTACTTCACTCTCAATTAATTTGTCACTTTGACTTTTCACAGCTATCAATACAGAATTTATGGTTTTTTGTACTTATTGACTTGTTGGATATAAGTGTGTATGGCATGAGTGTGTTATTACAAATTAGTCACTCGAGAAAGACTCCTCTCGGCTTGAAGGCCTCGATGCCTCAACTTTTCTCTCGTGGATTGTTTGAAATGTAACACCCCTGTACCATAAATAACTATTTTCGATATTATATTGTCTCCAGAAGGTATTTTTGCGGCTTGGTATTTAAAATAATCTAGATATGGTTTAATGTTAGTACTTATAATAAATACGCATTACTTGTAACTATCGTATGACAAAAAATAAAGTTTATCAAGGGTGCCTTTGGAGTTTTGAAGTCATATGTACATGTTCATTAAAAAAGTCCATAAAGGGCGGCTGTGGAAACTCATGAATAATATGTTGGTGGCACTTTAAGTTAATGTCAAATTCGAGGTTAGCAGGTTTGGTTTTGCGTCAGTCTGTGTCAAAACTGACGCAAAACCTAACCTGCTAACCTCGAATTTGACATAGACCTACAGTGCCATCAAACATATTATTCATACGACTGAAATTCCACAATCGCCTCTTATGTACGTTTTTAATGAACATGTGGTATTATAACACCATAAAATATGAAGCTGTCGTTTGACATTTGTTACAAAGTGAGGTTAGGATCTTCTTCTTCTGTTGCGGGCTTTGGACATATTTCCGTTACGTTTATTACGGGATGTATTGATCACGTTGCGATATTAGCCACTGTGAGCTACTGTCTACAAAATGTTAATGATAAGGATTAAGTATAATTTTCTGGTGTTACATGTGATACACTTTCTTTTTGCCCATACTATATCTCAAATATATCAGCTGTTCGTCATCTACACCCATAACGAACATCGAAGGCGACGGAAAAGTAAGTCAGGAAAGTCGCAATAAGAAGTATCCACTTTTGAACTCCTTAAAGATATGATCTCACTCGCACTACGTGCTCGTGAGCTCAACATCTTTTCGTAAATAAGCACGTGTTTAATTCACTTGGTGTATAATATTTATTATCTTCATCGGTGTTGTTATAAATTAACCCAATTAATTTTAGTATCGTTAAAAGCTTCATTACCGCACTCTTTTTATATAAAAAAAATATATTGAACCAGAATTTATTGATCAAAATTGTATCGTTAATAGCTATAAATGAATTCTCCCCGAGAAAAAAAAGAGACAGGTCGAGAAGAAACTGGAATGGTGTGATGGGGAAAACGACATATCACTATGTGGTCGAAGAAGAAGATGCACATCATACGGACTTCTGGCGTTTGAAAACTGAAGAACTGCGTCTTGCCATAGAAAATCTATTTTCTTTTAGTGGTATTCCTATCGATATATTTAGGTTAAATTCTTTAGCAATCGTATCCAGTATTTAGTGGCCGTTGCAGTTTATCTTATGAGCTCGCTATTATAGCTTGGCCATCAACGAATAGAATAGTTTGGGAACGGAGTTGTTATTAAAAAATTGTTCGATTCTGTGATACCATCTCATAATAATTGCTTTAATGTAAAGATCCTTCCAACTCATCTCATGGTTTCTATTTATCTCGAGTTTAATCCTTTCTTAGCTTTGATTTTAATACTCGTATTATTATATATTAAATCAACAGAAGATTTGGACAATGTTGTGCAGCTTTACGAACAGGTGATAAACATTTTAAATAGAGATGTAAATAACAAACGTATTTTAAAAGAAGTGAATGCATTAATGTGTTATCAAATGTAAGAATTGATAGCATATCCGTGGCGTCTTAATCGTTCTTCCTGTAGTGTGCCTCCGTATATTCTTTAAAGTCACTGGTCTACCACATTTTAACTTACATCGTTCATTCGGTAAATTTAACATAACGCTTCGCTAAAAAGCAAGCTTAATTGTAATGTTGTATAGTCATTTTGCTATTGATACATTTCACAAAATACAGTCTTTTTGCATTAGACCATCTCACCTTTATATTACCTTGTCGAAGATGCCGACGTTTCTGCACCTTGCGTTTTGGCGATTTTTTTCGGCATTTTGTTAGCGTATTACTACCATTGTCGTAGCGGGTAGTTATATTTTTTGAAATTGCTCGACCATATTCCAGCGGTCGCTGCCCACTACACAATAATATCAAGTCGCAATGGTCCTTCGAGCCCGATTTTACTATTTAACTTTTGATTTTAGGTTCTAAATTTATTTGTAGCTTTATGTATGAGCTGTGTGCTTCCGTTTTGGTACATACTTCGATCCTTCCCGATGCAGCATTTTTGCTGCACAACCTAAAGCCGGTGGTATCGCTTATCAACTACAGAGTGTGCATTTCTTTGTTGTCTGTGACCACTCGCTGACATGCTGTTATGAGCAAATTTTTTAAAATATCAATAAGTGTTGACTTTAATATTGAACAGCCATTTTATTCTTACGTTTAACTGAATACTTATGTAACAAGACATAACCCCTATTATCCCAACAATTTTAAGCAGATATGCTGGATTTTTTCCTTTAAAGTTCGGGTATCACTTTACTCAAAAATATATGGCTGTATTCAGTATGCTAAATTGTTGTTAGCCGCTAAACTTAAGTTGTTGCGTATAATAGAAACATCATAGGTTGAACTGCATTGAAAAAGTATATAAAACTCTAAAATTATATTCTAATAACAACAATTAGGTCTACCTTAGAAGACAAATAATTCGTAGTACATTCAATGATTCTCAAGCGGACCGAGTAAGTTTTCATTCAGCTTTTTCTTGTGCAGATGCAATCTCAAAATCTACACAACTCTTACGTAGAAAAATGTCGAAGAAAAATAATCGAAATGTCATATAAGTACATTCAGCAAGCAGACGCTTCTTCGGCATTCGTTTCTTAAATGTGAATGTAGTCATGCTCATTGCTTAACTGGAACACTACTAATTCCAACTGCATTTTTTACAATTTTTGATGAAAATATATTGAACTGCCAGTACGAATCCACACTAGGAAAATTATTGAATGTTGCCTACATAAAACCTTCTTCACGTATTTTAATAAAATTCGTAATTGTGCCAACGTTGACTTCTTCAAGCATTGCAACGACCAGTACTGTTAATCCAGATTACGCTCTATCCCTTCAGTTTAAACTGTCTAGCTCTATGTTGTTGACGTCACAAATATTGGCGCTAAACATTTAACTAAGCTTTCAAAACGTCCTTATTTGCCCTAAAAAATTGTTCCAACATTAATAAAGGACCTGAAGGAAATAAGGAACCTGTTGAAGACATGGAACGATTAGAATTGCGTTAAAGGATAATAACGCTGAAACGGGAGATGATTAAAAACGGAATTTAAGGAAGAAATACAGGGATTAAAGAACGATGCTAAGTAGAAGAATTCAAAACTATAAATAAGGATTTCAAAAAGAGCAACGAAAATTAAAAAATTGAAAGATGCTTGACGAGACACTCAGAGAGATTCAGAAGAAGATAGAACAATAGGATAAAGACAAAAGCAAAAATAATTTGATCATTACAGGAATTAAAATACAATAGAGCAAAATCAGAAGAAGTAAAAATAAAAAAAACAGTTACAAATAAAACGGTGCTTAATCAAAAAGACATTGGGGACAACCTGACTATACAAAAGAGAGAAATACAAGCAGTAACACGTGGAGTTGCAAGAAAGGAGAGAAAATTCAAATGGAGTACAACATGGAGAAAGGTAAATTAGGTAAAAAGGCCAAGAGGCAGCAACCGGTACGGCAACAAATAGGCGTGTCAATGGAGAAGAAAGGAAAATGGAGATAGAATTTCAGAGAGTGCATTTAGATAAATTATGTATTACCTCAAATAAAAAAGTGAAAAAGTATTTAGAAACTTGATACGAGAGATATCATGATACACAATGGTGTGTAAACCTACGTGAGGGTGAAAGCTTGAGCAGTAGTGATTGAAAAATAAAATTAAGAAGTAGTACCATACATCCGGAAGAAGTGTTAACACTGAAAGAACAGATGAAGTCTTTCAATTACCTAGATAATAATATCTCCAGCAACCGCGACTTAACAAAAGAAGTACACTAAGAGACATATAAGGGCGCAATAGGATCTGTTTATCTAAGAGATATACTCTGGAAAACAAATATATGAGTGTAGCAAATAAGGTAACAATATATAAGAGTGTAGTGCGTTCTGTTATAATCAATACAGCAGAAACGAGTATAGTCACCAGCAAAGCAAACAATTTATAAGAAACACTGAAATGAGGACACTTTGCACAATTACTGGAAAAAACTATTGGATAGAGTACCTACCGAAAAAATAAGAGACAATGTAACGTCCGAGATATCTCCAACTTATTAAGCATTTAGATGGGCGGAGAGCTGCATTTCATGATCGATAGTAACCTCGCGATAACCATCATATAGATATATATCAGAGAATTACAGACTTTTGTCTATATTAAGTAAAAAAGAAGAAAAATAACACTGAAAGAAAACAAACGCCAAGGAGTGAATATTATAGTAGTACATCTGGTAAATGAAGACGCAAGAGTAGATGAAAAAGATGAATTTTATGAAAAGCTACAAAACGTAACAGATCGTAGTGAAGTGGTTTGACTGAAGATTTTAATAGAGCCAGAACAGAAGATACACAGACGCTTAAGGTATCAACATAAAGGGGACAATAAATACATCAGAGTACAACCAGTAAAAGAGTAAACGTCCACTATTGATTATATTTTAGCTAAACATAGTGATAGGAGTGTAAAAAATGTAAGAGTAAAACGAGGATTTGAAATAGACAGTGATCATCACCTTCTAGTAGGTAATAGATATTAAAGGGAATTCTATATAACAATATCTAACATATTGAAAGTAAGTAATAAAGTTCACCTTCCTCCTTGAGTAAACGAAGCATGGACAAAAAATCAAGACACAAGGGAATAATAATACAGAACAGAAATAATAAAGAAAGACTATAACATTTAAGTCTTTTGACAAATCAAAGGCAACTAGCGGTACAAATATGTTAACGTTCCTAGTAATACTGAAACAATAAAAGGAAACACTCGGTAATGCAAATTTCATTAATTCGCAAATAAAGTATCACAAATGAGATTTGAACTCAGCGCTATTTCAGCGCCTGCGCAAGGAATTTCAATGGGAATCAAGCAGGCCTCGCGTAGCGCGCCGTTCGATCGGATCCTACCACGGAGTTGTGCCTCGAGTGGCCTCGATGAGACTTCATTACATTATTGTTGCCCATTTTTGTTTTTTTTTAATAACGTTTATCTTGTATCTGTTGGGTCTAATCTTGTCAAGGGTAAAGCGTGAGCTATGTGCAATTTATTGTTTTAATCTATTCCTTGGTTAAAGCTAAAAATTGATATATTTTAAGTGTGCTCACCCGGTATATATTTCACCGGAACTTTTCGGTTTGATGCCATGTAGATATATAATACGCAAGCAAAATATCGTCTTCCTCCAACAAATAGTTTTTCAGTTATACCGGCAACAGGCAGACAAGCAGATAAATGGAAAACCCGTTTTTTCGTCACTTAGGGACGCTGAAACGTGAAGACCTGAAGAAATGCTTTCGCGATAATACTACTTGCCCCATCTTTCAGACGAGAGAAGTAAAAAGTTATATCATTGGAGAAATTTGATGAAGAAATTATTGACTTTAAAAACAATCAAAACGTGTTTTAGATATTTTTAAAGAAAATCAAAAGTGAAAAAAAATGCTTTTTGAAGCAGGTAGGAGAATAATGATAAAAGTATTTTGCACTTGGAGGAAAAAAAATAAGAAACGAAAGAAATTCGTGTTAATAGGGAAGTAGATGGCGCAGCGACTAATATTTTATTCCTTGTGAATTGATGTTATTCGCACTACTAATTGTGCCCTTTTACTGATTCAGTATTAGCAACATGGAAATATTTTTAACTATTTTGGCATAATTCCGACACTCTATAACGATTTGATCTAGCAAAAACTGTTGGAAACAACTGACAGCCTTCAAATATCTGGGAGCTATTCTAAGGATCACAAGTAGAGGCAGAATCAGAAACACAAGAATAAGCGAACAATCATAGATAGCGCACGCATAAGAATAGACTAACTAGGGTTAAAATGGATTTGATATGTTTGAATAATGACAAAATCGAGAATGCTCAAAACAACGAAATGGGACAATATGGTTGTGACTACAGTGCAAAGACGGGGTCTGGAATGGAATCTTGGAATTGGATAAGAAAACTAGCCCGACAGGAAATAATGGAAGAAAATTCTAACTGAAAAGTAAAAATACTCGTAACCATAACTATTTCTTTTAATTTAACCGCACGGAGTAATAATCTTTGATAACTGATAGTTTTGTATATGTATGTATATTTAAAATAAAAAAATCCTTTATATTGCTATTCCGAAATGCTTCATTAAAACTATAGTGTTGACCTAAAAGTAGAGCAAATAACGAGCAATTATATCACCATTTAAGACGCTAATAAAGCCGAGGCAAAAATTCATGAAACGGCAATGGAAACCAACCTGAAGCGAGCTCTGAAAAACGCGAGAGAACGTGCCGTTGCAAAACGCCAAAACGCTATGATTACGTTTACACAACGCCCAATCAAGCGGACTGAATCGACCGAGCGGCCCAGCGCCCGGGGTTTCACTTTTCAGTGTGAGACAATTATTAAATTAACTAAAACAAAATACATAAACATGGAAGCTAGCGCCAAGATCAAGGGAAAGTGTTTATACGTGCTCTTATCTGGAGGTGCTCAAGTGGGAATTCGCTAAAAGCAGGGACGCCTTTCACAATGGCCCGACTATATAACGACTCCTTCATCCAGGGAGGATCAGTCTGGTTTGTCCTCTCTTCTCTAATCCTAGCCATGCAGAGTTACCTTGTAAGTAGTTCCGTGCTATGTGACCAGTGACGTGCATCACTAGATTAACTTGGCTGAAATTTGCTCATTGTTTAGGTATACATCGCCGCAATCGTTGTGGCTGTTAATGCCCTAGGAGGTGGCGAAGAGTACGGGCATCTTGGTGGCTATGGAGGGTACGGCGGGTACGAAGGCGGACTCGGTCACTACGGAGGGAACGATATTGGTGTTGGTGGTGGACATGAAGGTCACGAGGAAAAATATATCGATTATCATGTGAGTATAGGCATTTTCTAAAAGTTTTCAACAAGACAAGGGACTTGAATTAACATAACCTTAAAATGTTTAATATTACTACTAACGTTATCCCAATACTTAGAACAAAAGTTTAGTTCACAAAATAACTTTGGAATATATTATGTATAAATCAGATAGTTTATCAAGTAATATATCTCAAGGGTACGGTTACAATTTTTAATTTTTTAACACGACGGAGTTTTGTCCTGATATAAAATATGGCTATTCCCAGCACTTATTATTATTCGACCTTATTCCTGTTTGACCAATAACGCCATTCAATCGCTTACAATATAATTTAGTTCAGATAACCCAAAATCTATAGCGCATATCAATTACCATGTAAATTTCTTAGTTGCCACATTTACAACATTGTTCAAGACGTGTTCAACACGACGGGGGACTAACGCTAGCATAGACATAATCTCTATTGTTGTAACAATCATATCATCCACACTTCTGCAACAAAATTTCTAATTTCAGAAAATAATTTATGATATATTTTTTATATCTATGACATGTAATTATTATTATTCAACACTTTATTTTATATACATAAAAATTAAGCCATGTCCGAAACGAATTAGAAGTATTCGCTCTCCCCCTTTTGTTTTTTTTTATTCCATGCAAGGTTTCTTCGATGTTTCGTCTTTTTCTCTGGACGACTCACCACCAAAATGCCGAAATTAAACCATCAAAATAGAGTCAATTATCTTTTGAAAAGCAACGCGAAGTTTTAAAATTGTTCCTTTAATAGGAAAAACTGGTGTCTAATAAAAAAACTATTTAATCCGAATTTCGATGTTTAGCTAGAGGTTTCTTGTAAGATAGTTTCAGCTTAACCACAATTGTACTAATTGAATTATAAATTTGAGTTTCCTCATAAAATAAAAATATGGCTTTTCTAATTGGCATAGATATTATAGAGTATTCTAAAATAAAAAAATAATAAGAGATTATGAAACAACAGAAAATTATATAAGATTTATTTTTCGGATTAAAAGGAAATTAAAAATTTATTGAGCAAACAGCTTCCATTAAGTTCAATTAAAGTTAGTAATAGTTATGTATGTATTGGGGGCGTAAAACAGACATTTTTGAGCGACCGCGTAAGAATTTTCGTAAGAAGAAAAACGTCAAATGATTTGAATTATTTTAGTTATTTTAAAGTTGTAATTTTTTACAATAAATTGTACTGAGAAAATGCCATGCAGCTATTTAAATTATTTTAAAATCTATCGTAATCGAGATAGGAGCTAGTGCTCACACAATTATTTATTAAAATGTTGAGGACGTAAGGTGCACTCCAGCGCCAAAATGAGGCACTATTTGCTACATAAAAAATAAAAAAAATAATAAAATTGTTTTTCCAGAGATTTTTATTACAATATCGACCGTTAAAAATATTTAAAAATTGTCTTTATTATTAATTTTTTCTATCAATACCGAAACTTCAGAATTGAAAGCAAATTCATCAGATGAAAATAGCTATCACGAAATTTGCCTATCCATTTTATTGCTTACATAAGTACGGTGTAAATTTGTGTTTTTTCAAATATCGAAAGTATCATTGCCTTGGTAAAATTCTCCGGTTTAGTGTGAATAAAAACTCACAAAACCATAAAAAAAATTGCCTTAGCTTAGGTCCCATATAGTTTCCTACATTTTCACTCGAACTTTGAGTAAATTCAGAATATCAAGAATTAAGTTTGAATATAAAATACATAAACAGATAATTCCCCAAATATAAAACGAGCCTTTCCGAAGCGCGTTAATTGCTTCCACTGGAAAGCTGATTAAAACCGAAATTATGCAAAGGAGCAATTAAAGCTTCTCCAAATGCTAATTGCAACCACGGCCAGTTAAGTCGGCGCGAATTTTAGAGCACATTATAATGCGTGGATTGGTATGCCAGAGTTGTCCAGAAAGTGCGTGCCTGTCTAGATAGCGGAAAATGCAGATTTCTAAACCCAGACGTCCTTCCGCCATCCTGCATAGCAAATCTACCTAACTGGAACTACCGGCTTGTTTGCATACCGATTGTATTGGCACACAATGCTTCTTGTTCTTGCTGAAAAATCAGAAAAATCGCCATTATTGTCTAAGACTGCAATTACGCAAGCGCATTATTCCATAATTGGATCCATATTGCACTATTTCTACTACAAGAGAAACTGAGCTGAACAGGAATTGCACGAAAGTTGTATTAGCGACGTTTGGACTTACTGTGTTTTATTCAAAACGGTATGTTGCAAGAAAGTGGAAACATGCAACGAACTATAATTGGCTCCCTTTAAGCTGTTCTTGCGCAGCAACGTCGAAATAGTGTAGTTGTCTTTAGGCTACTTACAAATTCGTACTCTTAAATTAAAAAAGTCAGGTACGGAAGTCAGCTTAAATATTTATGTAATTCTTTACCAAAACTGCTTAAATCGCATGTTTATAAAAACGTTATAACCCAATTTTCATGATATGCAGCCAATTAATTCGATATCCAGAGCATGCACTTTTTTAAATTCCTATGCTCATTGAACACCTACATACTAATTTATTAGATGCTTCCTGCTTCGCCAAAAGAGATCCTTACTTGCTGAATTAACTAAATTGCTTGATTTTTGCACAATTTTAATTGAATTATTGTTGCAATAATCCCTAATAGGACTAATCAAATCCAAATGACGCCGATGCAAGTGCAAGTTTCCCACCGTAACGACTTAGTTGCGCTAAAACCAGAAAGCTTCAGACAATAAATTGTTAGGGAAAGATGATATCTACAAATGACGCAATTATGTTATCAAAGTCATTGTGTTGAGCAAAACAAGGCAGCATTACTTTCATCGGGAACAATTACTGTTACAATGCCTTGTTATTTCATCCAACTTAATAAAATTTCGATTGTTTCCAGACTTAAGGCAGCTGATGCGTAGTGGGTTGCATAAAAACGACTATTGCTGTTATTAGCCAAGGTGATTGGTTGCATGTTCACGTATGCTCTTAAACTTTATTGATTTTTCATAGCATTGAGATGAGGAATATATTGAATATTTTTTCAGTTTTTATAACAATTTGAACATAAACAAAAATGTAACGGAATTTCTTTCATCAAAGTCAATTTGTTCTTCAATGCCTCTTCATTCAGTCCTGCTTATAAAAATATCTGAATTATTTCCAGACTTAAGGCAACTACGACTCATTCCTGATGCTCATCATACGCATATATTTTTCTATTGCTGTCTAAGATGACCAGTTACACTTTTCAGTACTCTTGAACTTCGTAACAGATGCTATTCACTTATTTTATTTATTTATTTAATCTATCATCAGCCAAATTTGTATAAGCGCCACACGTTTAAAATACTAAATATATTACAAGATTTCCGATTGTTTTTCACCACGTATCAGTTGTATTTCACTTTATCTCAAAATTTTTCCCCTTGTCAACACTTGTCAATATTGACAAATGGCAATTACGTTTGGCAAATAACGAAACACCATTGAATGGCGAAAAACAATTGGAAAACCCTGTATATATTATACACAACTGGCTTTGAACAATTTCAACAAACACAAAAAGCAAGCATTATTAACTCTATAACAAACAATTACTCTTGCAACGTCCTTATTTTTACCCAACTAATTAATTTATTTGTTATTTCCAGACTTAAGGCAACTCATGCCCATACATGGCGGGTTGCATTAGAGTACATTTCTCTGTTGATCAAAATTGTTTTTCTTTTTCAATATGTATAAGCTTGACAGGCTCAAGGCGTCAAATGAAGTATATACTATCATTATACAACTGCATTTGAACAATTTGAACAGAAGCAAAAAGGACACAGAATTAATTCCAGAACTTGATAAAATGATTAATTCAGACTTAAGGCAACTCCGACTGATGCATTGCGGGTTGCATAAGCATTTATATCTTTCTGTTCCTGGCCAACATGATTAGTTGCACTTATAGTCATGCTCTTAAATTAACCGATGCTATTCAAATTTATATTTAAAATGTCTATGAGCCTGATACGTTCAAGTTGTGAAATACATACATTATATTTGAGCAGATACAAAAAGAAAATAGAATTAATTTTATAAGCACCAATTGCTTTTGCAACGTCATCATATTCCCTCAACTTATTTTCAGTCTTAAGGCAACTGAGACACATGCACGGCGGGTTACATAAACATACATATTTCTATTGTCCTATAGTCCTCAGTACTATAATAAAACCATTGAGTACTCAGTATCATAATAGAACCAGAACAAATCAATGCAAAACAATGACCGTGATTTTTCCGGTAAAATTTTTTCCAGCTGTTTCTTCTATTTCAGAAAGCAAACCACACTCACTGTTTTCGTTTTAATTTTTTTTTTTCATATTTATCTTCAATTAATTTATTCATTTTTGTGAGCAGATACAATTTTTTATTCGATTTGAATCTTAACTAATCATTATGGTACACGCTGTGCTATCAGACTTGGCCGACGCCTCGTACAATAATATTTACGACCAGTAGTCCCGTATTCCCTCAACTTATTAAAATTATAAATTATTTAAGGCAACTCCTACGTATGCATTGCGGGTTGCCCAAGATTGTTAGTTGTACTTTTATTCATACTGTTAAATTAACCAATGCTATTACTACGTACTCTTCAAAATATGTATAAGCTTAATACGTTCAAAATGTTAAATACATTTAAACAATCTGAACAGCAAGAAAAATAATCAGAATTAATTCCATAAGAAGCAATTACTCTTGCAACACATTCATAGCCCACAATGTAAAAAAAAACTGTTAATTATTTACAGAATTAAGGTAGCTTCGGTGTATGCCTTCCGAGTTGCATAAGCTACATTTTTTTAATTGTTGGCCAAGAAGGTTAGTTGCACTTATATTCATGATCTTAAACTAACCGATATTATCAGTATTTACTTTTTAAAATGTTGATAAGCTTGATACGTTCATATTTATGAACGTGAAGCGTTGAAAATGTCAAGCATATTATCTATGATATAGAACTGACTTAGAACAATTTGAACAGGAAGCTAAATTAATTCCATAATCAACAATTGCTCTTGCAACGCCTTTATATTCCCTCAACTTAATAAAAGTATTAATTATTCTCAGACTTAAGGCAGCTCCTACCCTTGAGTTGGGGGTTGCATAAGCACATTTTTCTATTGTTGGCCAAGATGGTTAGTTGCACTTCGATTCATGCTCTTAAACTGACTGATGCTATTAATATTTACTTATTACATTTTTTATGAACTTGACATGTTGAAAATGTCATATATATATATTACACATTATATCCAACTAACTTCGAACAATTTAAACAGAAACAAGAAGAATACTCAATTAATGCCATAAGAAACAATTATTCTTGCAAGGTCTTTGTATTCCCAAAATTCAATAACATTATTAATTAAGACAACTCTTACATACTCATACATAGCGGGTTGCATAATCATAATTTCTATTGCTAGCCAGGAAAGTTAGTTGCACTTACATTCTTGCTCTTAAATTGGCCGATGCTATTAATATTTACTTTTTACTTTACATTTTATGAGCTTGATACGTTCAAGACGTCAATCTAGTATATATTATATGCAACCAACTTTGAACAATTTCAATAACGAACAATTACTCTTGGAACATATTCCTATTCCCTCAGCTTAATGAACTTATAAATTATTTCCAGACTTAAGGCAACTCCTACTCAAGTATGGCGGGTTGCATACACGGTACTAGCTAACTGACTTCTTACATCCTCATTTATTTTCATGAATCCTTGAAATACGTGTAGTAACATTTGAAGTGCCATATTGACACAAATAAGCGATTTTGAATTGCTGCTTTGTTATTAGCACCAATTACAACAGAAATAAATCAATTCTTGGCTACTGTACCTCACAGTGGCGTAGCCAGAGTTGGCCCTTGGGGGGGGATATACAATAATAAAAATATATAGTAACTGTTTACTTACGTTTTTTATAGATTGCATAAAAAAAAATGCAAATATTAAAAAATATTTTTAGAATAGTAGTCGTTATTCGACAAAAAACATTACAAAACAAAATCTAAGTGCCGCGGTTTTTTGGCCAGTTCGTCAAATATTTCATCTACTTCAACTAGTATTTGTGTGCAGGTCGATATGGTTTCTTATATTTTGTTACAAAACATGCAGAGTTTATATTGCAAGATTTTTAATGGAAATAATATGGCCAAATTTGAAAAAATTGGATTTTGACAAGCAATAGTAAATAATGTAAGTTGCTTGATCATTAATCATTTTAAGATTTCTAATTTTGTCAGCTTCTGAATTTTTATAGTTACATGCATTTTTTTAAGTTTCTGACTCTCGGGGGGGGATATATCCCCCATATCCCCCCCCGTGGCTACGCCACTGGTACCTCAAGAGGGCTTTAACACGCAATCCTGTTACCAATTTTACACCAACTTAACGTTTCAGGCGCATCCCAATTACCACTATGACTACGCCGTTCACGATTTGCATACGCATGACGTCAAGAGCCAGTGGGAAACCCGTGACGGAGACAAGGTCAAGGGGCAGTACACACTCTTGGAACCCGACGGCTCCAAGAGGATCGTGGAGTACACTGCAGACAAGCACAGCGGATTCAACGCCATCGTCAAACACATCAAGAACGGATACTAAGTAGATAAATGTAGGCACAGTACAGTTGGTTGGGTGAGTTTTTGAGCATGCGATTTTGGGTGGTTGCTGGACACCATACGGGGGCTGGTCGGAAGGTACCCCGACTGACTGTACTGTGTTGTGGTTAGGCAGTCCTGGGCAGTAGATGCTTGCCTCAAACTGCTATGTAGTTTGGGGTGAGCGTTTCGGATTGTAATATATTCAATTTTATTTTTACCCCAGTATTTAGGTAATCTTCATGTTGTAAGCCATCCCCAGTATTATTACGTGACACTAAACTGAAATGTTTTATACTCGAAGCTCTCTGTGGTATTACGATGTCTAAGTTTTAACGTGTGGTTGTCTAACTACAAATTGCCGCCATAGGTGAACCTTTCCCTTCAGTTCCGGTGTTGATGATATCCGAGTGTGTTCATGTATTTTCTATCGTACGATAGTCGTGCTATTTATTCCGCATAGCGTTTAAGGAGTAAATGTAAGCAAATGGCACGTAGTTATATAACCTCCTTGTAGCGATACTCTGCTTTTGTACATAAGATCAATGCATTCTATTTTTGTAGCAATAATAAAAATGTTGTTATATAAACTGTCTGATTTTTAATTATTTCCCCTGGGCAATCCCTGATTCTGCTATATACAGGGAGCTGAGAAAATACAAAAAACGACTCTGTTTGTTATGTGCAAGCATGAAAAGTAACATACGTAAAAGTGCTGCTCAGGAGAACTGTCTGATAACAAATTGTGGAAAAGATAATATGAAACATAAGGTACTTATTTGGAATTAATTTTATTTTTGGGAATTTTTTGTAGACATTAAAAATCAATTGCTAAATAATACAATATGGTATTGAAGAAGAAAATTTGATTTGGATGAGTAAAGTATTCACATGTCATAACTAAAGCTGATAATTATATGCACTCAAATGTACGAATATATGCGCATATATATGCATACATTTTGTTGAGTATATGCACCCAAAGTTGCAATATATGCACATAATATGCTCTAATATTTTTGAAAATAATTAGGAGTATTCTAAATAATGTAAACATTTTAATTATTTTGTATGCGTATATTTATTTCTCTAATTTTTATTCAAAGACGTCATTAATTTTTACGTTTGAGTATATAAGCATGGACTACCAACGCCAACTTCACATTGTAAGCCAACATAAAAATGAGGTTTCCCGCCAGACTATTATTCAACCAACACTCGAAGTTCGCCTCTTGACATGAATTCTACATATTTTGGCTGATTCCTTGTACATTACTTCTATTGGAAAAGTGGAGGTTGCTGGCAGTCTATGTTTATATAGACAAAGATTTCAACAGGGACTTCCCCTTCCCTAGTGACCCCCAAAAAGTCGACATAAACATAAAAATTTATTTTTGATTTTTCAAAAAAAACTTTTTAGGTTAATAATTTGTGCTTGTCTAAAAACCTATATAACTCCTATCATACATACCGACTGATTTTTAATTATTTATAAAATGGAGTTTTTCGAAATTGTCAAAATCCAAAAAGTGCTATTTTTCGGAAATTAAATAAGATTTCGTTGAGATTTTTTTAGAGTAGGTTAATTTTAGCTAACTGAACAGATTTTTTATTATTTACTGAAAAGTAACATGTTCTCATAATTTTTACGTTTTTGATGCAAGGTGCTTTTTAAGAGAAATATTTTTCAATGATAATTAATATCTACTTAAATGACTTCTAAAAACTCTAATCTAGCCCTGTTAATGAATTACTGTTACAAAAATTCTGTAAATGTTCGTTTACAGTTGTCTAAATAAAGAGATTTTTAGAACATGTAAATTGGATAAGAAAAAAACTTCATTTACACAACTGTAAAAGAGCATTTACAGGATTTTCGAGAAGCCATTTAAATAGAAATTAATTAGAATTGAAAAATATTTCTCCTAAAAAGCGCCTTGCATAAAAAACGTAAAAATTATGCAAACACACTATCTTTCGGTAAATAATAAAAAATCTAAAGAAGTAATTGACATTTTATATTATTTTTTCACATGAAAAAATTTGAATTTTAGTATTAAGTGTTGGTATGTGAAATTTTGAAAAATATTTTAAAAACTGAAATATTAATTTTTAGTTAAAGTTAAAAAAAATAGGTGTTTTCGGGCCTTGTTCAGTTAGGTAAAAGTAACACACCCTAAAAAACTCTCATTAAAATCTTACTTAATTTCCGAAAAATAACACTTTTTGGATATTGACAATTTCGAAAAACTCCATTTTCTAAATAAGTAAAAATCACTGTCGCACACAATAATTTTATTAATAAATTTAATGAAATAGTAAATCTCAAAAAGTTCATACATTACAAATTATTGCTAAATATAACGAAATATGCAAAATCCAGAATATATGCTCAAAAACGTATAAATATGCAAAATGAAACTTGGCTTAAACGATTTGTTTTCATATAATTAGTATACATTTGCAAACAGTTTCGCCGGCATATCAATTATACAAAATATGCATTTGCCATATAATATCAGCTTTAGTCATAACTGTAATGCCAGTATGGAAAAAGTTAAGATATAGCAAATTCTACTTTTTACATTCGTGGTTCAACGAAGAACTCCATAGTGTAGCGTTTGCACCATTTATCGATCTAAAAACTTTGTGTCTGGTCTGGTTCCTCATAGGTACATGTTTAAAGTTTAAGGGCTGTCGTTGATATTGCATAAAAATGAAAACAGTTATATTAGTACAGAATATGTTTCATCGCATTTTACGTTTTCCCATTTCCATTTTTTCCTAAACACCCTTGCATTTTATATAATATTCTCCTTCGCATAACTAACATTAATAATATGATACTGTATCGCTTACAACCATTCCAAAGTACGAAAATAATTTAAAAAAATACTTGATGATTTTTATACATTTCAGTGTTGGTCGATCAGAAAAAATCTATTTAAATTTAATTATTATGTAATACACGCAGTGAATACTTTTCTGGAAAAAAATTACACACAAAACTGTAGAGATATAATACGAGTTAACATTTTCAGAAATAGTAATGAGATGATCATAAAAACTATTCTAAAGAAGCTCAGCTTTAGATTACTCAAACGGTGGTTCTCTACCGCAATTAATATTTTCCATGTTTTTGCTTATAGAGCAAACGTGTATAGTATCATGTTTCCAAAAGTGAGATTCATAGCACGCACTACAAAGTTGATTTAATTAGAGGTACTCGGAATCGATTAAGCGAAGCATATAAAACCAAAGTCGAAATGACTATCGCATACTACTAAAAAAATAACTGTTTATATAGCAAATACGTAATGAAAGAGTCTAATTTGGAAAGAAGAGTCAGAAAAGTCAGATTATGTACGAGTTGCATAAAAAGATTTATCTTCGACTGCTAAAATCGAAAAAAATCGAGATAATAAATTTAAATTGTATTCTGTGACGGAACTTGTTTTTATCGTATAGTGCCGTTATGAATATTGACAGATTTTTCATGGTGAACATTTGCGGCTACAAAATATGTGTTGCACATATTTATTGCCATAATAATTAGTCATTATTTCTTCACTCATACAATCTATTTCTTGTTAATGTAAAAATGTGTTCAAATATAATATTATGTTATGCGTTTATTGCAATATTAGTTAACAGTTGTAATTCATTACAATTTACTTTGCCACATTATTGTACTAGTATAACCAAAAACTACGCCTTTATGATGCAGCTGAAAATAACCAATTTTATAAAACCATCCCCAAATTAAGTTATGCGACTGGGCCTCATTTAATGTTCATAATCATAAAAAAGATTCTGCTTGTCGCATTAAAAATTAAGCCCTCCACTCAACCGCCAGATAGCGTGCGTATATGAGGGAGATTACCAGTTTACTTGACAACTAGGAAACTAGATCACACAGCCGAAAAGTGTACAAAGCAAGTGCATTAATACTGAATGGTTGTTTACAGAATAAAACGAATCAGAATATGCAGCATAAAATCGCATAATTTAAGCAACGCGATTTTAAGCGAAGCTAGAAACGCAAGGGCCTTTGAGTAAAAATACTGCTAGCCTGTACTCGCTAACAATGTGCTTGGAAAAGCAGAAGAAGTCGCACTTCTTCTTGTTCGTAGCAAGCTGTTGAGATGTTTCCTAGTGTGCGATGTGTAGCAGGACACCGAGAGTGGCTTCATTAGCATTCGGAGACTTGTAAGAGATCACCTAAAGACGGATTTACTTCCAAAATATCGGCAAATCCTGATCAACCAGATAGAATGCCACAATTCAGCAAATCGTTGTGACAAATCTGAATTCTATAAAAGATGAGTGAATCTAATTAGCAACCTACAATGAAATACTCACGTTTTATTTATAATTTATCTACATACTGTGTCTTTGCTTATGCCTATACAAAAACTGTTTTCAATTCTTATAATAGAGTCATTTTAAGCCTACATGTGGATTCATTTGACAAACACTATTTACAAGTACAACCGCGATTCTGCTGTTTTAATGCGATTAAAGATGAGCAGATTGGAAGATTCTTGAGGACCGCTTAGTGTTATTTTAAAATTGCCTAATTTAGTTACCCAGTGTGTCGAAACTTAACAAATTAAAAAGACACCAACATACAGCATAAGTATGAAGTAATTTCACTAGTTAATTATTGTTTTATTTAACAGTGACCGCAGGATAGAATATATAAAGAAAACTTACTCCGGATGTTCCTCACGGGTTGCATTTCCGACTTTCCATTTTTCGCTTGTCTTAATGGTAATGAATAATGCAACGATTATGTAGCTTACAATTGGTATCAAGCGTTCACATGACAATAACACTTATCTAATGTAAGCATGCAGTGACGTTTCATATTGCTACCGCTGCATTAATTTGTACTTAAATACAGCATATTGTGATTTTCAGGGATCTAAGAAAACTTTTATATCAGAATTTATTGAAAATTGAAGTTAATCTTAAAATTATAGATGAAATACTCAACGCGTACAAGCCAGCCTTTGTTTCTCTTCTTACATAGTACTGTAGATTTTAAGATCTGTGTATATGAAGTGAAAAAATTGCAGTCTGCTAATTCATTGCAACGACTGGGAAAAATCTGCTGATATCATCTTCAACAGCAACAAAGTTGGAATACAAGTTTCACGGATAGCTAACGAGAAATAAGCATAAGAATTATTATGAAAATAGAAGTTGCATGAATTCATTGCAATACTCCAGTTCTTGTGTAATTTTTAGAAACATTAAATCCCAGAGTTCTAATTTTTGGACATGTTTTAGAACTTGGAGAAATGGCAGGAAAACAGGTTTTTCGAGAATATTTATGTTAGGCATGCGACTAAAATACTTCATTCTTCATTCTTATCACGAACGCAGCGCAAAGTGAATCATAAGACGATTTTGTTTGTTTTTAACAGATTTTTCGATACTTATTGACTGAAAATTATGTTTTCATTTTTTTAATTATAGTTTTTCAGTCATTTCCACAATTATAATAACTTTTGGGAGCTCAGGTACTCGTGTCGAACCCCATTTCTAATGGCTGGGTTCTTACAAATCTTAATACTCATGCGTAAACTGGAGTGATATTCCTGTCTATAGACATTAGTGATTCTAGTCGAACCAAGACCGAGGCGCACCAATAACTCTCTCACCTCCCGGTAGACATCTTCCTCTTAAGGTATATAGTAGAAAAGAAATTATTAAAAGCAATCCGATGAAAAAGAAGATTTTACCCTGTAGACTGCTTTTCGCCGGACGCCAACGACCGACTGTGGCGTCGGACAATTCGCAAAACAATACATTCTCTGCCTCGCTCGTGTCCCAGTTAAGAAGTACCGTATTTCTGTCATCCTGAAAAACATCTCCTGACGAACATCTTCGAGGGTGCACAATACGTTTTCTCTCATAACGACACACTTGAATGACTTGCTCACTATAACCGTGTAGGTTTACAAATTTGTATTACCCGAAAATATAAAGAAAAATTAGTCTTATAAGCCATCTCGCAAAACGATTCTCATGATTATTCACTCTACAATATACAATATACAGATAGATTAACACATGAGCGAAATCCAATGTGGTTTCCATAGCAACTTGGAAACCAAGAAATTCCTCTTCAGTATACTAGTTCTAGTTCAGGAATGTTAATCAGCCAATCTGTGATCGTGTATCACATAATGACTTAATGCCTAAAATATCGTATCATAATAAACCTTTATTGGTGGCAAACGTCAGATTGGTCAGAACTTCTCAGAAGATGTTGCACGTATCTTCTTTGCTTTTTGACATATATTCCGAATTCATATTCAAAGAAGTATTCGGCACTGTAGTAAACGGATTAGACTCCACTATTCACATTTATTTTTAAATATGCAGTACGTTTTCCCCTAAATGGTTAGGCAACCCTAATGACATCTTTAACAAATTCAGCAAGTTACAGTTTTATTGTTATCAGCTTGGCTCATATGCTTGCATTCATACGGGTTTTCTTCCTTTTGAAATTTTGGAGCTCTTGATAACCTGAGATTGTGGACTGCTTTTGGCAAACTTTTCTTCAATTTCATCCCCGATTTGATCGTGAGAGGTTGCTGCCCTGGGTTTCCTGCTTCGTTAAGCTTGGATGTAGCTAGCTCCATTTTGGGAGGATTTGAGGCATCGAGCCCCCTGAACGTCACGGCAATTGTTTGTGTGATATTACCCTCGTTCGCCACGCATTTGCGGATTTGTTGGGCCTCCTCTTCGATGGGACCGCATACAAGACTGTTCACCACCCTTCAGCCTTTTTTTCTACCTGGAATCATTTTTCTACATGGGATAATTTTCGATTTGGAATGATTTATTCTGCGTGGGACCATTCCTGTCATTTGGAACCATGCTGTTCACGTGCAAGCCTGTGTGCTAACCATACCTGTGGTTGTGTTTGCTGCCATCTTCCTGTAACGAGCACCCGCAGCCCGTTGCGAGGCCATCTTCATGGCGCATACCTGTTCCAGCTGCCGGCCAACTGCCTGGTTGCCACATTCACCAGCTCTGCACCTCGTGCTGGACGGTTTTGTAGTGTTATAACTTTGTGTATTCGAGTATGACCTATAGATTTGCTATGATTGCCGTTTGTGTATTGCGTTTTGTGCTTTACTTGCGTAATTATATCTTGGATTATTTGGAGTACTTACCGGTTTTTTCGGCAGCCATTTTTGATTGCACAAATTTATTGCTCGGCCGCTCCAGTAATTACTTTGAGTTGTACGTAACATCTTAGTGATATTTTAACCTCGGTTTGATTTTGCATTATTTATCTGTCAATTGTGGCTGTGGCTATGCTATCGCCTGCGGTGCTGTTTAATTTAGTCGCCCGCTTCTAAATTCAGTTTCAATATTAGGGCTTAGAATGACCGCAAGTGGATTACTTGAAACATTACAGAACGAATAATGAATTTCTTATAGGTCATAGCACCCCTTGTGAAGCCTTATAAACCGCATGTATCGCCCGTCTAAATTTTGATTGCTGTAAAATCGACTTAGTAAGCCAACTCTCGAGGTTGATCGTTGGAATCTCCTTAGACTTGCGCTGTTCGCACCCAGGGCCCGCCTTGGACCGCACTCTGCTCACAGGATTTATTTGAATATTTAGGGCTTTATATTCTTGTTTGTAGATTAATTTAGTCATGCCACGTGTTGTGTCGATCTCCGCTTTACGGAGACTGCGATTGTAATGAAAGTCAGACATGCTTCTGAGTTTGTTTATTTGATTTATGGTTTGGAGGTACAACTAGGTGATTGCTTAGCATCTAACGCCCCTTTGGCTGGTTTTGGATTACGCAGCACTACTCTTTCAATCGGTCGAATTTGTTGTGATATTTATATGTTATTTGTTGAACCTCCTGTGATATATTTGTGATATTGGTTAGATTGTTTTTTAAATGTTTTTGGTATGTGTTTTTATGCATTGTTTAGAACCAGATATGAATAAATCTCGTTACTAGTTTGTTCTGTTATTATTTTGGTTTGCTTGGTATATCTCTACCTTGGGAAGGTCCAACCCAAGGATTTGTCTGCGTCGAGGAGCTGGCGCCCTCTTCCATAGTTTCTTTTTCAGCTTTGCTGGAACCCCGGCCCTCACGACGAGTTAGCCAACCTAGGCCGATATTTACCAGCTGGAAAAATACCAGTACAACTTTCTCCAACAGGTAAGGGCCAACCCTTGGCCATCCTTCGTTACATGGAATAAGTGCAAAAACAGAGTGGATAATGAAGGTATGAAATACAGTGAATAAGAACTCATGACAACAAGAACCATAAGCATAACAATAAGAAAAATTAGAATATCTTGATCACGGATGATATCCAATGTTCAAAAACGAGCATGACATATCAATGTGTTATTTGATGCAGTATTTACAGAAACTCATCATCAGTGTGAATTTGGCTTCAATGACGTCAGAGCATTTACTAGCTGAAAATAGGAGCATTGATATCGCCCTATATACCTAGTAATTTTTAACGAATTAAAATGGTTTTGAAGTAATACCAACAATAGCTTTTGTTAGAATTTACTCAACCAATTGTCTCCAATATATGTTGTAATTTTTTATGCAACCCATTTATTCTCTCCATGCAGAGCACTCTATACTGTAGTAGTTTTTATGTTTTAATTGTTAATCTTCTACCTTTAATTGAAACGGAAAAGGTTGCTCGTCCAATAATATTTCAACAAACTAAATTACACTTAAATCTATAAATGTTGAAGGTTGAATAAATAGACGTGGGTTTTTTACAAATAAATTGATAAAAACAGCACTAGTACGTGAAGTAAATTACTACTAATTTTCCAGTCTGCCAGATCTGACATGACCGATAGAAACAATTTATTTTCCTGGCGTATTTACAACTTGCCAGGTTTTTCTAATCTACATCAAACACGACTTGGCATGGGTTGCGGTAAAAACCGGAGAAGCCTCCGCAGCTAAAAAGCGGTACGTGCATACGAGCACCCATACATTTCACCTGCACGTTGGTCTAAGTCTAAGCTAACGACCGCTTTCAGCTTGATGTAGTGGCTGCATTGCATGACTTCGAGTTTTTACTGCTGATTTGTATTCAATTTTTACTGAATACTAACTAATTCCTGAGCATTTCAGCAACCTTCATTACGGGCGGCTTACGGCGACGTTACGTAAGCGAAAAAACGAATCCTAAGTCGTTAAGCACGAAACAACGAGCGGAACGGAAAAAATCAGAACCGGAGTAATCTGAAAGTGAACGCGGCTAATGAATGCGGCAATTAGAGACAGAAGAAGTTACTTCTGCAAAACATAAATTAACGCACCTACAACAGATTTTATGCGTACTGAAAAAAATTAATTGGATTATTATTCGTGCTGGGAGGCGCCGTGTCCCCATTTTGCTGCTGGACCGTTTTACTTCTCTGGCATTCTTGGGCTATGCAAGCCTAGAGAACATTCTTCAACGTCTTTTTATAACTGTAAATACTTGTTACTTTTTGTTTAACGGTTAGGGCGAAACGCAAACTATATGATGGCACAATGTATATAAAAAATTAATGTTTTCCCGTTTTTCTGCATTAAAGGAAATTGATATATTAAAGAAGCACCTGAAATTCAAAACAAGCCTATTAGCAATGCTTCTTATGAATACCGCGAAACTTAAACCAGTTAATTGTAATGGTATTAAAATGCAGGTCTCCCAATCACAGTCTCCCGCAAAGAAAATGTCTCTTTAATCTTACGAATATGTATAGTAGCAACCGACCATACAAGCAGGTATTAAATTTCCGAAAATCCGGCAAACGGACATAGAAGGGAGAGTTGGCAAAGGCATTCAAAACAAGGTAAACATTAAACAGAAATAAATATACAAGACTAATAAAGGGATAGTTAGGGTTATGTTGCTAGCTGTTGACGAATTTTGACGCTGTTGCTAGTTTTTAGAGTCTTTCGTCTCCTTAGAGACTTATGGGTAGAACAACAAAAAGTAGGCCGTTAAACATTTGTAAACAGAAACTATATAGGAAGCTTTGATCAAATTTTATTGAGGTAATTAGCCCTTTTAGGCACATCCTAAATAGATATTTAAATGTTTACAATTACATTCGTAGGCCCGAATAATAAATGAGGGGTGAGCTAATTTTAAAGTGCAGCGTTGAAGTAATTAAAAAGTAGTATCAGTTCAACAGTTTCATTAATCGGTTTGATGCATCAAAACTAATCAACTTTGTCTACCTTATTTGACATTCTTCTGTTGTACGTTGTTGCCCACTTCGTGGGTTTTCTGATAATTTTAATTTTATTTACGAATACATTGTAAGCTCCTGACCTGCAACGGATTCTCTGGAGCACTACGTTTTGTAGAAGACGTCAAGGTTAATGTTATGTGCTGGCTTATCATATAAAATTGATGCGTAATGAATAACGTTTTATGTTATTTGATTGTATTAATGTCTACGCTAAGAGAATAACGTAGATAATCGAAAATTTGACTTGTTTTAAACAGCTATTTGTAACAATTTTGTAATAATGATGCTGATAGCAGACTTTTAAATATGAATGTGTTCGAAACATATATTTGATAATGAAGACCTAAGTGGATAAAGGTGTTATGTCACATTTAAAAAAAATGGTTTTATTTACTTTTGGGTCCCCCTGGTACTAATTAAGTTTTAATTTGTCATAAAATATCTAAAATTGGGTATTTAACAAAACTACCAGATGATAAAGGTGGTATGTCGCACTAGCATACTGAACGTTTTAGTGGATAAAGGTGTTATGACGCAATATAGGACATAGCACTTTTATTCACTAAAAAAGTTTTAAGGTCAGTTGGTTGTTGCACCAGGTATAATAATGTGACATGTCACTTTTGAGGTTATGTTTTGTAAGTGGTTGTGTACACCGTAGCTCCACAAAGTTTTAATTAATTAGTGAGTTTATTTGTGTTCTAAAGTTAAACTATCATGGAAAGTAGAGGCAAACGAATTCTTAAATTATTATTTGAAAGTGCATTTGGTAGTGTATGTGATGCCGGTGGAAATACTGCTGACCACAAAGATAACTATACCTTTGCTTTCGAATCCCAAAAAATAGACAGGCAAAAGCCACTTTCTGGTAAAAATATAGCTTACCTACTCGTACATCACTATGGATTTACAGCAAACAATGCCTTTGCCCAAGCTATCAACATCGAAGCATTTTACTTGCGGCAAATGTGGCTATATAATTTTGGCATACATTGTATTACCTATTTAGGGCAGAAATCATACTTCTTCACATGGACTGAGGATACTGCCAATAGAGGCAGCAATGAAATTGCAAATTGCCTATTTCGGTTTTGTAAACTGCTTAAAGAAGAATATCCAGAAATAAATCATTTGATTGTATGGTCAGATTCATGCGCCGGGCAGAATAAGAACTTTGTCATTCTTGGCTTGTATGAATATTTAATTTAAATGGCTTTTTTAAAATAATAGATCACACGTTTCCCGAAGTAGGCCATAGCTATCTTGACTCCGACAGGGACTTTGGTCGGATTGAGAAAGTCATTAGAAACATCAAACATTTTTGTACCAGACCAATATCGTAATATAATCCAGTCTGCAAGCACAAAAAACAGTATTTGTTTGAATATGGAAAACTTCTTTTATAACTTTGAAGAGCTCCCAAGCAAACTATGTTTGTTTAAAAAGCAAAAAAACACTCTAAATGACAAAATTAATCTTCGTGATAATGTCAAGTGGATTAGAGTGGACGAATTTGGCTACTATTATTATAAAACATGCCTAAATGATTATACACCATTTCTTCAAGTTGATTTACAGAAAAAAGGTACGCAAAATCTTGACAGAAGTGGATGTAAACCTATTAGACTAATACAGAAAACAGGCGGTTTGACTCTTGATAAGCTACAGAATCTGAAAGATCAAATTAAATTTGTTGACGAAGAATACAGGTGGTTTTATGAAAGTATTTTAGAAAACAATATCGAAAATCCAAAAAAGAAGAGAAGAACATGTTAAATTTTTGAATAATCAGTATTTGTGTATTTATATAAACGATAATAAACAAACATTACTCTATTTAACTCTTTTATCCATGTAACCCTAACCTTACTTTAATTTTAGATTTGGTGGATAAAGGTGTTATGTACATAAAACTCAAATTTTTGTTGTGAGATCAAACTTTTTTCAAATTCAAATTTAAGGATATAAAAATAATGATTATATAACTATTTAATCAAAATCGCAAGCTTAAATCAAAAATTACACAAAAAAGTTCCAGATCAAAATAATTTATTGCAATTTACTCAGAACTTTAGATTTGTGACATAACACCTTTATCCACTTAGGTCTTCAATTCTCACATACTATATAAAACAATGGTTTTCAATTCGTCACATTACTAAGTAACTAAAATATTTACGAAATTGAGTTGATGGTTTTGTTCAATTAGTGCTTTTTTGTATTGGTCTTAAGCGATCAGCATAAATACTTCAAGTGGCTCTATCGGAGTATGTGCATGTCAAGTATTTTAAGAGCATGACGTACATTTGGTAATGTGGTAATTGTAACGATTGGTCCTTTATTTTACATTTAACTATATTATTGAGGGGCTAAGGGGTATCTTACCAGCTGCTGAATGAGGTTGAAATTAATTTGTTATAACTGTCAGTTTTACACGTGACAAATATGTATCGCTATCAACTTTTAAACTACAGATGAGCTTTCAGTGGGTCCTGCTGGTATTCTGTGTTATCATATTGTTTCTGTCTCTCAAATTTGTATCTTCTAGCTCCTCAAAAAATATTTATTAAAAATATTTGCTTTAGTACATCAGCACTCCTGCTTGTATTTGTCTAGAAGTAAGCACCTTAGTAGGGTGGAAACAAACTAACTAAATCAATCTAGTAGTTCCAACTTCAAGTATGTAATCCTAGCGTATCTACTTTCCCCGAATAAATGGTTTGCAATTACGCCACTCCAAAATAAGGTACCATAGCTTTATCTATGCTATGGCATTTTCGATCTCTTTCTTTTTGTTTAGAGATTTATCTAATTTTCTTGGCGACTTTGTTATTTTTGGAACGAATATCATGTATTTTTTATGTCAGCGTATTATCTTCAGAAATCTCGTAGAAGCTCTTCTTATTATAAATATTAGAAGATAAGGGAAAGGAATGATTAGAATTTTCAAATGGCACAGGATGACAACATATGTTTTTGTCCATAGCACTTGAAAAGCAAGTATTTTACGTAAAGTGAGAGCACACTGACAAATCTAACTCGTTTAAATTAAACACTAACTCATTGCAATTGTGCACGTCCGACTTTACCATCACAAGTCTTTTTCAGGCGCAAATCCAACTGAGAACAAAGTCGTATTAGCGCCAATTTTTTCAAATGCTTACCGATTGCAGATATTAAACAAGGAAAGGTGCCCATTTTCATTAGAATGGAAAGTATTTAGAATACCAGCACTATGTTTGATTTGATAATTTTCTTGTTGTTGATATAAGACTTTGTTTTATTAATTCGCTCGTCTAAAAGACAAAGGAGTATTGTAATCGCGAAAAAATCACCTACAATATTTTTTCAAATCTTCGCGTTTCAGGGTCCCTGAAAAACAGATTTTCTCAATTCCGTCGGTCTGTCTGCCTGTTGGCGGTAGAACTCAACAACTATTTGTTGAAGGAAGACGATATTTTGCACTCACATTGTATATCTACGTGGAATGAAATCGAGAAAATTTCAGATAAATATATACAGGGTGATCACCTTTAAAAAATTAAATGTGTTCATTTTTGCTGTAACTGAAAAATATATAAACGTAATAATTTGTACATAGCGCAGGATTTATCCTTGCCAAAAATGGGACCCAATAGATACAGGATAAATGTTGTACGTTGTGCGTTATGTTAAATGAAATGAATGCGCAGGCTCGTTCGCAAACACTGAAATTCGAATCCCATCACGGGTAATACTTCTAGTTTCCTTCGAATTTTAAAATTATTTAGTGTCACAACGTCCACTTGCGAGGGAAGTTTTGAGGAAAGCCCTTTACAGATTTTTTTTCTGTGCTAAGCCTATTGACTACGGAGGTCCTTGTCTTTGGACTTTCATCTTTTGCCAATTTTTCGCAGCGACTTTTCTCCATTCTATCAGCATGGTCCCTTCCTTGCTGGGGTCTCCCCTGCACACGTTGACACTGGTCTCACGACGATTTTGCGAACCTTTCTTTCTATGGACATATACTTATTCCTCCAGATGAGATCCCTCAGATAGCCCGATATTCTTGAGGCCTTATTTGCTTGGGTTCGAACTTCTTGGTATAGTTTTTATAGCTCGATATTTCAACCATCAGAAAACTACATCACATGTTTTGTTTAATGGGTTGGTCATTTTCTGCCAGTTTACATGTAATAAGATGGATATAACCATTGATTTAGTTTTTTCTACTGATATGAGAATGTTAAACTTCTCTGCTGTTTTTGTGAATCGATATCGTTGTCGCTGTAGGTAGTTCTTATTTTCTGCTAACGTTATTGATTCATCAGCGTAGCATAGCATTTTATCGCGTTTTCCCATTCTGTATCCTCCATTAACTTTGCTGGCACGGTGTGTGATTTTGTCCATTATTATATTGAGAAGGGTTGGACTCATGCTATCTCCTTGCCGGATTCCTGTCATTACAGGACGTACCTGTTCATTCCTGCCGTGCCTTTATACTGGTCTTCTTATTATCTGTATACCTATATTATGTTTAGATAATGTAAGTGTAAAATATACGCCCAGGGAAGGTTTTCAGGCGTTAAAATCAAACCAAGTGGTAAAATTCTTAAAATATAGACATAGGAAATGCAAAAACAAAAAAGCACCCAGATATGTTCTAGCAACCTAGCGGAAGGATTTCCATATGAAGTTTATATTTTTAAGCATTCTACATTTCAATATTTTATTAAAAAAGTGTTTGTAAATATTAATACCATAATTTTAGAACAAATTTAAACAGCCTTATTACGTATTGTTTACACTTAATTACTTGTCTCCCACAGAATAAACTTAAACAAGTTGTCTTGCCTAAATGAAAAACAGTAATGGAAACCACACACTTCCTGTCATTAAGAGACATGAATCCGCATGCAAACTATCAGCCGCCTCCTTTTCATAAACTGCAGTAAATAACTATGAAATAGTAATAACATCCGTTCCAGAACGTACGGCTTTTCTTTTTCTCAGATGTCACAAATTCCGCTAATTTATGGCGGAGGAAATCCTCGGGCTACTGGGAGTCGCATATGCGCGATAAATATGGAAAGAAAATGGAGGATGTGATGTTAATTCATATAATACACAATTCGCACGCTCAATTAATCTCGCTTTTTAGGATAACCTGAAAGCAGCAACGCGGATATTTTGTGATGTAAACTTACTCGCAGGAAATTGTCTGGAAGTGTACGCGTGCTAATTGGAAAAGCCACCTCTCGGCAGCCGCAAAATCGACTACACGTCGCCCACATAAGAGGAAGTAATATCACAAATGGAGCGTGGATGATTTTCAGCGAGCTGCACTTTTGTTTTGCTCCACTTGGCAATTAATGCAAATGTTCGAAGTTGCACGTAACGGCTAGTTTGCTCTTAAACACCACAAATGGTAATTAACGATCGTATAGCAAAACCTTTGCTTTGTTTTATGCAAAATATACTTATTGGACACGCATTGCAATACACGGTAACACAAGTATGAATTTCCTTCATATCTATGAAAAATTCTGAATTCTTTTTAAGCAATTAAAAGAAGAATGATAAAATCAAGGTTTTCAAGAGCTTTTCCAATTTACTAACTTCACTTCGTAGTAGCCTTCCAGTAAAATCCGCGCCTCTGAAAGTTTTAGTCTTCTTTTTCATCTAGTAAAAGCACTGATTTATAGAAATAGAAAAGCATTTAAACAACAACAAGGAAGATCTTTTCGATCACAATCTAAAATCTCACAACTATATGATGCTGGGCGTTGTAACCTCAGTCCCTGGCGAGCCCCGTTTGTGAGGTAGCCTTGACATACTGCAACCTGTATTGCTGCTTATTGCCCGAGAATAATTTAATCACCATCAAGGGCGTGTTTGGGCGTGCACGTAGTTATTTTATAAATTTTTGAATTTTGAGTGCTTCTACGTCTCGAGCCAAATTCTTAAAATTTCCCGTGAAGTTTAATTTATGCTTATTTTGATTGAAATTACATTGCTGTGCCGAGAGTCAGCATATTCGATTGAATCCCTTCAGACTCCCTCGAACGTCACCCCTAATTTGGCTTTGATCTGGTACATTGCATTTTGCGTTGTGCCAATTCTTCTGATAAGCACCCTTAAGCTCTCATCAAAGCTTTCCTTGTCCTACTATTTGTTGCAATGATTTATCTGTTTTGTGTGTTAGCGATTCTTCTGGGCGCTTTGAGCTGAGAAATTTTTGATAAAATTTATACTAGTTTGTCTTTTGAATGTACTCCGCTTAATAAACATTGTTTAAGGTTAACTATATTCTATTTGTATTTGTATAATCCTGACTATTATACATTTTACCATAAATATGTGTGCTTTAGCTACTGCAAACTGGGTTATGACTAGGCTATGATATTAGTAGCATTTAAAATTATTGTGATTTCGGTTAAACTTTGAGTTTATGAACCCTGTTTCTATCTGAACAAATTTTTTGTATAAATACTCATTTGCGGCTCTTTTGTAATAGTGATATGATTTAAAATTTTCTAACAAACGCACGTCGTCTTCACTGTTAGCTGGTCGACCTTCAAATGTGCCCATGTAGTCACGATAGCTTTATTTTGGCCTATATTTGGTATCAACATTAATACCATAACGGTAATGTCTGTACGTTTCAAATAAAAAAAAAACTGCAAGGTCCCAATTTTAAAATGTCTTTTTCAAAAGTCGTTAGGACCTAGAAGATATAAAAATTCGAGTATACAAAACTCATCGTGCTATAACAACATTGTCTTAGAATGGACAGAGCTTACATTGACGACTGGAACAGAAATAGCATAAAGTTTTCCTGAATTGTCGAACTCAAGGAACTGCTCATCGTAAGCAATCCTTATATGGGATCCACATAGTTTATAGGGGATTCACTCGAAACACTATATGCCTCAAAAAGATGCTTTTTCTTTATTTTTATTCCTCTTCTTCTTTTTCTTCTCTTTAAGCCTACATTATCCAACGTTCGAAAGAATGCCCTTCCAACTGTTTCCATATTTCTCGAATTCAAGAGTTTCTTAATCAGCCGAAAAGAAGGACTTAATGACTATTGAACGAAATAATATAAGATATGGACGTTGCAATACATTAAAAACTTAATAAAAATATGGATAGATAGTTTGAAGATGTTGACAGATATCACTACTATCATCATCACCATCTATCAGCCTTTAGCTTCCACTGCTCCACTTCCGCAAGAGTTTCCATTCATTTTTGTTGTGGCCTTCTGCCCTGCTATGAGTATCATGCGTATGTCGTCTGTCCAGCGAGTTTGTGGTCTGCCTCTGATTCTAGCTGACTCCTTCAGCATCTATTGTAGAATTTGAATGGTTTACCTTTCATCTTTTCTTCTGGCCACATGTCCAGCCCACATCCAGTCTTGGTTTGTTCTTCTTCTTAGGGACCCATCTCCATCCGAAGGTTTGTTACTTTTCTTTATTCTGTCTTGGTTGTTAGTTTATTTAAATAATATTTTAGTTAATTTTAAAATAGGGAGAACATACTGATACCATGCTTTTCGTTTTAAATATTGGAATTGAACTCCTAAATATGTAATATATTCTGCCAAACGCTGTCTGCCCATTCTAGTCCAATTCGTCTATTAATCTCAGGTACTCAAGGGCCCACATTATGTGAGTAGGGTTGTTGCAATTGCGAAGTATCAAAGCCGGAGGTGCACTTTCCTTAACTAGTCTTGAATCAAATATCTGCTCGTTATCGTTCCTGTTTGGTCCCTTTTGACCAACTCTTGTTTTCTCCTGAAGATCCTGAAGCCATTAGAGCAGTGGAGCATGGTGTATCTCTATTACTATCCACCAACATCCACTGTCCAGCGTGGTGGATTATTCGCTATAGTACAACCAAACAACCAATGTGAATAGTCCAAGTAAGAAAAGGCTTTCATTTTCCGGCGGCTTGCTGAGTTATGACGAAGACAGAGATTTGATAAGAGACCAACAACTAGAGAGTGTCCAAAATTACCAGGTTACGACAGCCTGCCATAACAAGAAGTCGAATACAGCAAGGTATATTTGCAAAAACAATCTCATTAGAAGAGAAGTTAATGGAAATAGACAGATGAAGGTGTAGGCTTCCTTAGTTGGGCATACATACAATTTCTTAATACCTAGGAGGTATACTCATTTAGAATTTGATTTAACCTGATTCTTACAACCTGCAACTTATTCTATAGCAGGAATTACATCTACGCTTTGAGTTTAGCACATCTAAAGACAAGTTCAAGTAGAACCACCTAGGTAGGTAAATATACAATCAACCTTAAATCTAAAGGAAGGTCTGTAACAAGCGCATTGGGCAAGCAAGCGATCATTACCCTTAGAAAGAATGCTTCCAATCTTCCTTTACCTAGTTGAACCAACATAACTTAATTTTATGTATCGCTACGTATATGAATTCTTGGTTTGTAAGTAAACAGTCGCACGTTTTCTAATACACATGGAAAAACATAAATTACCCGAACTAGACACTATTTAAATCGATCTAAACTAAAAACTATACTCTGATAGAAGATTAAAAGAGTTTGAATAGATTGTTATGATATTTAAAACGTAGTGGATTTAGTTCCAAACCGCTTTGACTTCACGCTTAAGTGTGGGTCGTGCACGTTATGGGGC
Organism: Agriotes lineatus; assembly: GCA_940337035.1. NCBI lineage: Eukaryota > Metazoa > Arthropoda > Insecta > Coleoptera > Elateridae > Agriotes > Agriotes lineatus. The sequence continues at coordinate 104,163,353 of OW679201.1, forward strand.
GAGCGACTGTAATTATCAGGAGAAGGGTTCTGGTGCTACAATAAGACAGAGTGCCCTCGGGTTTGCTTTGAGTTCTCATATAAATATTACTTAGTCTACGAAGGGTTGTTAATCGTTTAAATAGGGTGTTGTTCCAAAATTGGTTTAGTGCCGGACCAGCTACTGCTTCCTTGCCGTATTGCAAATAACTGAGAGTCGTATTCTGCCGATCTGTGTGTGCTTCCACCAACCTCAGCTTTCACTACGTGGATTATTAACTAATCTTAGTCTCAACTCCCTTCCAAATCTGTGTCAGGTGCTGGTAAAAAGCACCTTCGTAGATCCCCCCCCCCCCAGTTTTCCCCAAATAAGTCGCCGCTGCTGGACGTTCCCCCAGAGAAACATCTTATCTTTAGGTGCTTAGCGGGCAGTCCAATAAAGCAGGTACGGGGACTTTTTCCGTCAAATAGAAAAACTGGAGGAACTGTAGGTTGTTGACAGGCTCAGTATTGTACTTCTGGTGCATGCTTTTGAGGTGGCTCATTTTGAATATTGTGAAATAAACTTTTAAGTTAAACGAAAATATGTATTGAATATTGTGTTAATATGTAAAGTATAACATAGACTTTGAGGTGAACCATTAATACTTTTTAAATTAAGAAGCCTTTTTTGGGCCGTCAAGTTGTTGACTTGGTGGAACATTTATTAATTTTTAGGATAGACTATATATAGTGACGTCACTTAGGGTTCTGATAAATTGAAATTGTATGTGCCTGAACGCCATTTTCTATGTATTTTGATGTGCCTTCATTATAACGACTAGAATAATTTATAGGTGTGTTTTCTTTGTGATTTCAGTGAAATAACCTACAGGAGTAGTAATAATATGCATTTCAGGTAATGCCTAAAGATAAGTTCCTTATCTGCCGGATCTGCAAATGATCTGTTGATCTTCGTTTTGTGATTTGAGGATATTGACCGTTGTCTATTATTGAATACAGATTACATGGCGCTTTTATATTTAATTACCACCAATAACGTACCCTTATTTTGAGCTAATGTACAACTACATACTTTAGTTTTACAGTCGTATCGTTCCTACATCCCGACTGTCGGTTGACTGGAGCAATTCATTATTACAAGAGTGCTTTATGTTGCGATAATTAGCGGTTAGCCTTGCAACAAGTCATACATATATGGCAATGTAATATGGTGGTGACCACCGACTGTTTTATTTGTTTCTCAAATTTAAATATAAAAACATCTTACCTTCATACTCGGAAAGCCGATTCCGACGAGGAAATTGGCCATCCAGTTGACGAGGACTGCGATGGACATGGCTGCGGGACGCGGGCCTTGGGAGAACAGTTCCGCTGTTATCATCCATGGGATGGAACCGGGTCCGACGGCGAAGAACACAACGAAACTGAGGGTGGACACCACTGACAGGTACGACATCCAGTCTATCATTTCCTGCACGTAGCCAAAAAACTCCTATCAGGCAGTAGTATGTGTGTTCTTTCCTGACCGGGAGGAGTGACAACTAAATCATAACTACCGCCCTGGCATTTTGCGGCAGGTTGCAGATTTGAAAATATATTTTTGCATTGAAAACGTATAGCCCAGCATAGTGGCTGATTTTGTACCGTTGCGATACATTATGACGTTGCTAATACGACATATCGATATAAATTAGTCGTAATATTGATACATTGTGAAAGAACTATAAAAATATCATTGAAACACGTGCGAAAATTACTTAAATGTAAATCTAAATAGCATTAAATTCTAGGCAATACATTTGTAACATATTCATCAGAGTTAAATCTATACAGATTTTGGTCCTTAGGGTCGGATAACGCATTTACGTTTAATTAGATTTCTGATGCGCACTATTTACTTTTTTGATATTATCATTTAGATACCTTAGGTTATAAATCATTTTGTGCAAAGTGTGCTTTAAATATTTTTTTATAATCAATGTAAATTGAATGTCATTATTTTTTACAAGCTTGGATGCTATGGTTTTTAAACATTTTCTTGTGGTTGCATTCGAAAGAAAATAGTAGGCCAAAAGCAATATAATTTTCTAGTTGGCTTTGAACATGTCTAAACATAACAAGATTTTGTAAAGTTCCTGGAACAAAAATATAATTAAATTTAAATCAACATAGAGAAATGGTACCGGTTTCTGGCACCACTCCATTTGTTATCAAATCTGCAACCTGCAATTTCGAATTGCATGATTAGTGTAGCGTGCAGTGACGAAATGTTGGTGTAGTGTAATTTCACTGCGTGCAGTGTAGCAGTGTAATATAGCTAGATATATACAGCGTCCCTCCTCCACCTGTCCGGAAAGTATTTACACACAGAGGGTATGGCAATAAAAAGCGAGAGAGGTGAAAGCAGCAAACAAAGTGATTAGGCAATGGCTTACCTATACAATGCTTAAGCGTAAAATGAAAGAGATTATTCGGAAAGCGACACTGCAGTTAGTTGCCAGTCTTATAACAATGATAAAATGACCTGTTACGAACACAAAACCTGAACTGAAGCTCAGTGTAACTAGTTGAACATTTCCACTTTATTTCGCGTTTTCTTTTTAATTGCACGTTTTTCAGTTTTAATAATTGTAATAGATGTTTACTTTCCTCGCCCAGTGGTTGTATTTCTGGATTGAAAGATGTTCGTATCATTTTCATGTAAATATTTGTCCATTTAACCACTGTAAAATCTCATACTGAAGGTACAGGTTTAAAGTCTAAGGGGTGGCCGAGAAATTTGTAAGGAACCAAGTAGTCTTTTCATATTTAGACATATTGCTGGTATCTTAGCTTTCATTTTAGAAATATATCATAGTTAGTTTGTTTTGATCTCGAGATCTGTAGTAATTATTTCGAATTGTTACGCATCTTCTCATTTTAATGTCTTTGGCGACTGAGTTTGTATTTCCCGCAATGGTTAGTTTGACGTTCCTTTTACCGGCTGCCTCATAGCAGCATGAAGCCATATTAAGCGTTCAGTATTGGTGCTTTGTGTATTATTGAAGGCATGCAGTTTGATTTTGTGCATTCGTTTCCTGCGCCTTTCGGCGGTTTTGTTTATTCTACGCGACTGGTTTGTTTTCACGTGCCCATAACATCATAGGGTAATTAGGAAGCTTTCGTCAAGCTTATGTAATTTCACTGGTATTCTATCGTGGACTATTTTGCCACTTACAGCAGCCAGTGTCGGAGGGCCTATCTACGCATTAGTTACAGTTAGGGTCATATTCTCCTACGTGCGGATGCTTCAGGCGATATTGGGCTGTATTGACGCACGAGATGGTTCGAAGGGTCTTTGAGAGCCCGGATCAAGGACGTGACCTCGTGGAGTTACTTAGGATAAGCCTTTGCTGTAATGTTTGCCCATCCGGTAATTTATTTTAATGTGTGCAAGTAATATTATTGCGACGTTTGTGAACTGTAAATATTGTAATCTTTGCCTGAGATACCTCATTTTCGTATTTACGAATTATTGATCATAGCAATTAATTTGTGGCAACTTATGATTCCGACTATCTTAAAAAATTGTGATCTTTGCTGTGATTACGTATATTTTATGAATTATACTGTGATATTTTCATTCTGGCTTTATTTGTTACTGCGATCTATACTTGAGTTGATCGTTTCCTTCAGATTTATTGCTCTACCTGACTACGTATTCTCGTTTGAATGCCTGGATACACTTGCCGATATTTGATAAAGAAATCCGTTGGCGCCCTTTTCAGCTATTAAAAATTGTACACACCGTCTCCGAACCTAGCTAGTCGGCCGGAAATTGTATCCAAGTAGTCACTTTATGTATTTATTTTGAAAGAAGAGCCAACGGAAACTTTTTATGATAACAAGTTACCCTAATCTATAGACTGTTACACACCTCCAGGAATTTTTTAAGGTCACAATATCATAATAGATTGTTCCTACGTCAATAGCTTCCTGTTCCGCCGTTTTATCTATTGTTGCTTCACATATTCGCTTCTTGAATTATATACTGTCAACAAGTCCTGTATCTACATAACCAAATGGTTCAATGATTTACAATCACAGATTTTTCCATAAAGTGCTATATGAGATTCCTATCGAAGCTATATTGTTTCGTTTACAAGAATTCCTTCGTTGACGTTCCCTTATCAGATTTGCTCACCCTCTTTGGGAAGCGATAGCGATTTTAATACTCAGCTTTTGGATTCACCTTTAGTTGCTTAGTAGCGTTCTCTTTGATCCGCTTCACATGCGCAACTCTCTTTTCCTTGAAGTACGATGACAATTTTAGAAACAGCCACAAATCGTAGCGAGTCATGTGAGTGATATAGAGAGGCTTGGATAAGATGAGATAAGTGGGCGGGAGAACCCTCTTGGTGAAGCTGCCAGTCACTGCTTTCCAGAGGTGATGTCACTTTCTCCTACTGTATCTCTTAATCTTCTCAAAACCCCCAGGTAGTATTCCTTGTTCACCATCTGATCTTATGAAACTCATCGTAATAAAGATCAGCTTTGTGGTCAAAACCAGAGTGAATTATTTTGACACTGCATCTTCTTCCTCTGGAGTTTTCCACTGAGAAGTCTAGGCTTTTGTTTTAGGGGCATATTAGTAGAACTGTTACTTATTACTTGTATACGGATGTCCAAGTTTTAGTCAAAATTGTTTGGATGTTGTGAAGAATTATGAAATGCCACTGAAAACTACAGTCAACCAAACAGCTCCAAGAGAACGTGGATACGTAGTCGCACTAAGGCCCGCTCTAATAGCCCTAAGTGTCATTGCAATATCAGAACCAGCTGAGGAGACATCGTTAATGGTCGGGTATTCAAAGAACAAATCTCATATTTTGTTCTACTTTTGAAGATATTTTGCTGTTCTTTTTTTTAATCTATACATTTCACGTCTAGCTTTGCATGTACTATATCAATTTTCTACCAGCCTTCTATCTTACTAGATGAGGTTTTTACTATTCTTAGGACTTAAGTTGTTATACGTAACGTTTTGTCTATGGTGGGTTAGTAAGATATCACCTTGTTAATCTTCTATGAGTTGAGGCAGATAGGCAAATTAAATAAATATTTTTTCAAGATTTTCGTACTCATTCTCCATAGCGTTCTCGAATACTTTCCTTCCTCCTCACACTTATCTTAGTTTACGTCGCCTAGCTATATGTAAGTTTATAATTGTTTGGTCCAATGTCACGTTTTATTAATTTGGAGGTTCTATTGTCGTTGTCGTCTCAGTCGTCAGCCGTGTTGTCAAAATTTCCACTGTATGGGCATCAGCCTCTCCTGTATGAAGAGACGCTTCAGGCATTAGGACCCCAAGAATTCCAAAGCCAGATTTTTGTGCCCATTCGGGTTACTGAGGTTTGAACCCAGATTTTCTGACTTGAAACTAGAGGTTATACTACCGAGTAACCTCTACGGCTATTGCATCGAATGTAAGTTCCATACTTATCTTCATTCTGTGCAATTATGTTTTGGATTTAATTTGCTTCGGTCAGGCAAAGCCCAAATATACTCACAACAAACTTCAACCCTAGTTAAAGCTAATGCAATAATTGCAATTCCTTGAAACCACTTTAATGCGTTAATAAGGAGCTTTTCGCCTAGTAGGTTTAAAATCAATAATGTGGCAAGTACTGGAAACAAAAATGCTCAAGTTTTTTGTACTCGTGGTACTTTCCGTTGAGGCAGCACTGTTCCAAGTCGTGTTTGGACGACTTGGAGTTTCTTTTGGAGTTTTTCACGAGCTTGAATGGTTCGTATAGCTGTATAATACTGAGGGGCGAGTCCCATGTTAGGAATTTTTCTGTGTTATCGATGCGGAAGATGTACCCTCATTGTTAGGGTCACCTAACCTAACATTATGTGTTGAGTGGCGAGACATTTGTAATTTGAGGCTTATTCAAGGGTCAGCGCGTTGCTAAGCATTTTCCTTGTGGATTCACCACCAGACGTGTAACCACCTGGGCTCTACCCTTTTACATTTTACATTGGAGTAATTTTGGTGCTTAGAGGTTACTTTAATACAGATTAAAAATAGAAGCTAATTCGTATTGATGAATGGCTAAAAATCAACCTTTACAAGTGTTCTAAACTATGCCTTTTTTCTATTCTCATTTGGGTTTTTCCTGCCAGAAGGGTGGTGATGACATATTTCTCAATGTGCTATTTCTTCACTTTTTCCTATTATTTGTATTTAAAGTAGCTAGTTGAATGGTAAAATTTGTAATTTTTGTCATTTGATCTAATCATCTCCTAAGGGAGCGTTCTCTTAGTCTTGAATCTGTAGCGGCAATGCGTATTCAAGTTTGCGCGCGTTTTGGCAACAGTTAAACCTCGTTTCCGGCGAAAAGGCGTTTTTAGTTCCTCCAGTTACTTGATTAATTGATTTTATTTATCATTTGGTTACTCTCCTTAAAAATGTGAAATTCAAAGGAATTAAATTGAATCTTTGGTAAAAGGGGCGAGTTAAATATAACCTCAAACCTTAATAATAAAAAAAATCATGCAAACCATAGCAACTGAAAATGTAGGAAACAAAGGAGCGGTTATGAATCTGTCGCCTGTCGCTCTTGGCAGACTCGTAATTTAGTTACGAACCTGCAAGGACCGTACAACAACAGAATTCCGAAATTGGTGGCGAACTAATGGAATTTAAATGACTGTATAAATATAAAGCAACCTTTATGAATTAAATTGGTCTTTAAATATGGCGAAAGAAGTGATTTGGGCATTCAATTAAGACGGTATGGTAATGAAGAGGAAGTTTCAAATAAAAAGGTCATTAAAGTTGTACCTGGCCTGAAAGGGAATTATTCAGCGAAGTCTCTATGAATGAACAAGCTGCGAGGTGTAGCAAATAAATGAATAAACATGCCGGGGCTTACACAGTTTGTGTCGTCAAAATTTTTTCGAACATGTCGGTTTCGAAAAAGATTCTACGACAGCTTCAACGAACATCTATTTTTCATGTCACAAGGATGTTTTAGTAAGATATTCTTCTATTTAAATTGTTTTTTTAGTAAACACTACATCCTCTAACACAAAACATAGAAAAATCAAATACAAACCTTCCATAAAAGGGAATTTTTTGCTTTTTGAAGAAAACTTCATTAAAAAATGCTATTAAAAAACTACTTTTATGATATATTTATAAGTCAAAATCCAAAAAATTCCTTTTACTGCTCATATTATATATGTGCAAGCTGTGAAAATTTTAGTTTAGTTTGAACAGTACACAATAAGCTTATTTTTCAGCAACCCTTCAGAGGCAAAAGAGATTGTAATTGTACTTAGTACCATACACCATTTTAAACCATTTCTATTTGGTGGTAAAAGCGAGGTGTATTCAAAATGTTCGTAAAATTAGTTTGTTCTAAAACATGCTCTGTTGTATAATTGTCTCTTCGTTCAGTTGTTCTTTATGTACCTTGTGCTGAATATTGAGTTGTCATAACCAGGTAAAAACGCATTACCAGTAAAAGGATTAGTTTTAAATTCAAACTTGTTGCTCTTAATAAACAACTTTGTATAAATATAACATTAAACAAATTAAAGTAGTTTGCTGTTTACTTAAATAAATAATAAGCTTAAGTAAAGTTGGGTTTTCTAAAAATATTTTCTAAAGTATGAGTGTTTCCTTTTTTATCACAATCCAATTATAACAGTTTAGAGTAAACAAAATTTTTGCCTGACTTCAAAAACATACAGTTAGCTAACTCAAGAAAAACATATCCCTTTCAAATAACGATTTTATATAACCAGATCGCCTCCCAATTTTGCATACTTAACTCCGATTTATCAGAGCCCCAGCTGTTTCCTAAACTCTTTTCAAAAAGGGCTTTCACAGCCATCTGGTGAAGTAGTAACTAGACAGAACAGTAACAGCTGCATACATTACGATTTCGTTTGGGTATGTGTTAATTTTATGAACCATAAAAACTTTTGTCTAGCTGCAGTAAAAGCAGATATTTTGGAGATGGAACAAGAACTACCAGGTGGTGTATAAGATTAATTATACTTACTGGCTATTAATAATAGTAGGAGAATTAGTTAGAAAATATTAAACGTTCTAAAGAATTGATTTCAGAAAGTTGGGGTGATGACTATTTATTGAGTTTGGCGAATGTCTATAAACTTATAACGTCTTAGATTTAATGAAATGCTTTACCTACTATTGATTATAAAACAAATAAATTTAACTGCAACAAATATTGTGTCAGTTCGAATGCAAAACCGTTTGAAAAATACCCAATTTCTTCAATTCTCTTCTCTCTAAAATACAAGGAATGGTATTATTATGATGTTACAGCGTTTTTCTTGCTTTGCAGAATATAATTTAAAGAAAAACTTTATTACATGTTTTTATCATTTATAGAGTGAACCATGTCAAAAACGAAGTCACAAGAAACTACATGGCGTTGAAAGAAACCATAATAGACACTATTGAAATCAAACTGTTCATGTGTCTGACCATCATGTGTATCAAGCCAAAGAACTATAGGTAAACGTTGGACATAACATTTGAAGGAAAAGTACTTAAGAATCCGGTGAGAGGAAAGCATCAGGGAGCTGGCAGACAAAACAGGAACACCAAAAAACAAGAGTTTTGAGTTTAACTGGAGTCCCAGATCTATGAGCCACTAAAACAAGAAGAGGAAGAAGAAATAATACAGGTAAAGGACGTTAACTCCAAATTACCGTTGTTGATATCGCTAATGCGGAATTAACTGTGCATTATAAAAAATGAAAATGTAATGTTGGTACCCCTTAGTTTTTAAAAAAATGTATGTACTTATGGTTCGAATTTTATGTTTTTACCTAGAACTGTAGTGATTTGTTCTATAAATTCTATTAGGAGAACTGAATATAGGAACATATGGAAATGAATTACTACATATAGATCTTTTCCACAACAGTGGGGCATGACAGAATAACATTTCCACCACATTGCATTGTATGGGCTGTGTTTTTCGTCTTCCTTTGCCATAGGCTGCAACTTATTACAATGTCTTCAACTTAAGAAGACGTTCACACTTCTTTCATACTACCCTTTACATTTCTGCCGCCTTTAGGGATTACCATTCACAGTAAATAACAGGTAGAATGAAATTAACCATCAGCAGAGAAATGATAAATTAGATAAATCTAGAGGAACTTGGAATGGGTAACAGGTGATGTGGTGGCCAGAAAGATGATGTAGACAGAATTCACGAACTTACAAATAGATATAGCAGTGTTTTTTCTAAATGAAGTTACCTATATGTCACTATTTAGGAATATTGTTATTGAGTCAACAAATTATCAACAAAAGTTTTAAGCTTTTACATTCTATGAAACAATAGCTATCCATAATATCACATCATACAGTAATAATTCCTAGCAAGATATTAGTGTATAGCAACACTTAACCGAATTTGGCATTTACTATACCCTAATATTCTGCTATTGGGGTATGTAGAAAACAGCAGCCATAATTTTTCATTCACCACGTGTACCTTTTAAAGACAACTCCACATCTACTCTTATATACAACTGGAACTGTTCTACATTTTCAATTGTAACCTATTGGTGCAGTGGCACTAGTACTACTATTAGTTATGTTTTTGATAAACTAATCCTTTAACATTTCAACTCCTTTACATGGTTAATCGACTCAGTTTTAATGTACGTAGATAGCTTGTGAATACCCTTTATTTTACTGGCGGGTCTGGGAACTACTATTAGCCAACGAACCTTTATCAGAAACGAGATGGTGATGAAGATGGAGAAAATGAACATGCCGCCGAGCCCGTACAGATGCAACGTTCGCCTTCCAGTTCGGTCCATTAGGGGTATGGAAACTAACGTCATCCCTACCATTATGGCGCCAATCCCAATGGTGGCAAATTTTGCACTCTCGTCCGATAGCCCGGAGCTTGTGAATAGGCTGGTTGAATAATAAAATACCTGTAAAAATAAAAAAAGTGAAACAGATGACACTATCAGTTTACAAAGTTATTTTCATCAAAATGGAACGATGTTAAAGCCAAACAGTTTGACTGCTACGTGCTATCTATGCAGGTACAAAGTTTGATTCTTCAGATTCTTCACCTGTTACTAATGATTATATGCAGGTGACTATTTTGCTGCTTTTTATTTCTCTCACGATTATATCAACTTTCTCTGGCTGAAGTGTTATGACATCTTAATTTTTGTGATTAAGGAAATGTTAAGATTGAGGTGACTACAATATGGAAAATCCTTGTAAGAAATATTTGACGAAGGATTTTTCTCTCAATCTATAAATGTTTTAATAACTACCTTCATATATCTAGGGAAAAAATAGATGGAAATATGTTAAGAATAACCAAATCATATGAGTTTTTAATTCTGCATTGTCAGCTTTAGTAACGAATTAGTTTAACGGACAAACCATCGTAATGATTGTGTCCAGTCAGAAGAATGCAAAATTGCTTATATAAATATAAAATTAATGTTACAATTACAAATACTAACTTTGACGATGAGTTTTGATACAAGTGTAAACAAAATATGCTAAAAACTGAAAGTCCAATCTGAGAAGCAATGCCTAGACTAGGTATCACATAACATACCTCAGAAGATAGAAATATATGTAACTTAGCAAAAAAAAACGTGGGAGAGAAAAGTGTAATAACTAAATATGTTTTTATGCTCATTTATTCCCACCTACTTTCTTTGGGTTGGTAATAAGCCACTTACAAAAACAGACCAATCTGAGAAGCAAGGCGGAAAGTACCTAGGTATCATTAAACATACTGACCAAGGTAGAAATAAAAGCAATTTAACCATAAGAACACGGTGCAAAAAGGCGCAGTAACTCAACATGATTTTATGTTTATCGAGCCTCACCTACTTTCCTCGTCTTGGTAATAAAACCCTTAGAAACGCAGACTAATTAGAGGACCACAGTGGAAGGTATGTATAACTGAACATACCTAGCCAGATAGTAATAATGGTAATTTAGAAAAATAATGTGTGAGAGAAGGACGTAATAACTCAACATGGTTTTATGTCCTTTTACCCTCACCTACTTTTCTTTCATTGTTAGTAAACCCCTCACAAAAACATACCAATCTGGGGAGCAAGGCGGAAGGTAGGTATAACTTAAAATCAGATCAAGGTACTATAAAAGGTAATTTAGCAAAAAGAAAGTGGAGTAGAGGGGCGTAGTAACTCAACGTGATTTTATGTTTTTCTTTACAAAAAGAGACTAACCTGAGGAAATGGGCGAAAGGGCATGTATAGCTGAACATACCGACCAAGACAATAATTGTACAGGTAATTTACTAATAAGGTCGAATAGAAAAACGTAGTAGCTCATCGCAAATTTTATGTACCTTTAGCCTCATTTACTTCCCTTGCGGTGGTTGCAAACCCCATACAAACTGAATAATTTGAGGAGCAAGCCGGCATGTAGTAATCACGAAACGTATAGATCAAGGTAGTAGTAAAGGTAATCTAGCAAGAAGAATGTGTATAGAAAGATGTAGTAACACAACGTGATTAGATGTGCTTTTACCCTCACCTACTCTTCTTGCGTTGGTAATAAACCCCTCACAAAAACATACCAATCTAGGGAGCAAGGCTGAAGGTAGGTATCACTGAACATACCATTCAAGGAAGATGTAAAGGTAGTTGAGCAAGAAGAACGTGGGACGGAAAGTCGTAGTAATTCAACATTATTTTATGCTCGTCTTTCTTCATCTACTTTCCTTGTGTGGTAAAAAACCACTTACAAAAACCAACCAATATGAGGGGCAAGGCGGAAGATAACTGAACATAGAAACCGAAGTACAAAAGAATAAAATTTAGACGAATGTAGGATAGAAAGCTGTAGTAACTCAACATGATTTTATGTTCTTCTAGTATCATCTATTTTTACTTCCTTTTACGATAAAGGAAATATTGGATTCACCCCAAAAATTCGAAATTGAGTTTTCAACAGATCTTCACGTTTTAGAGTCCCCTGAACCCAAAAAACCTATTTTTGTTCATTGGTCTGTCTGTGTCTGTGTGTCTGTCTGTCTGTGAACAGAATATCTCAAAGGCAAAAAGAGGTATGGCGTTGAAATGTCATATATGTTTTGTGTGCTACTATGTAGATGCGACAGCAAGATTTTGAAGAAAATCGCAACATGATTTCATGTTCATCTGTCCTCATGTACTTTCCTTGCGTTGGTAATAAACCTTTTACAAAATAAGACCAAGAAGCAAGGCAAAAGGTAATAGATAAACATACCAACCACTGTAGAAATAAAGATAGTTTAGCAAGAAGAATGTGGGATCTAAATATGTAGTAACTCAACATTGTTTTATGTTTTTTTAACTTTATTTACCTTTCTTGCATTGGTAAGCAGACCAGTTAGAGTAGCAAGGCGAAAACTAGAATAACTTAACATATAAGACAAGGTAGATGCATGTAAGGGTAATATAGCAAAAAGAAGGGCGTAATAGTTCAACATGATTTTATGATCTTTTAGTTTCATCTACTTTATTTATTTGAGTTGGCAATACGCCCCCGAGGAAGTTAAACCAATCTGAGAAACACCGCGAAAGAAGGTATAACTTAATATACCGACCAAGGAATAAATAAAAACAATTTGCAAGAATAATGTAGCTTAACATTTTTTAAATTACGCCTCATCTACTTTCCTCATGTTGCTCATAATCCCCTCACAAAACAGACAAATCAGTAAAGCAAGACTAAAGGTATGTATGTATAAGTGGACATACCGAGCAAGGTAGGAATATAGATAATTTAGCAAACAACGTGGAATAGAAAGACGTAGCAATCCAACATGATTTTAAGTTCTTCTAGCCTCAGATATTTTCGTTGCCTTGGTGATAAGTCCCTTACAAAATAAACCAGTTAGGGTAGCAAGATGAAAAGCTGGAATAACCAACCAAGATAAAAATACCTACAAATAATTTAGCATAAAGGACTTGAAATAGAAAGGCGTAGGTAGTAACTCAACTTCATTACATGTTCTTCTAGCCTCATCTTTTTTCCCTGTGTTAATAGTTAGCCTTTATAACAAAAGGCCAATCTGAGAAATAACTCGAAACGTAAGTATAACTTAAAATACCGACCAAGGTAGAAATAAAGACAATTTCGCAAGGAGAACGTAAAATAGGAGGCCGTAGTAACTTAACATGAGTTTTTATTAATAAGGTCTTATCTACTTTCCTTGCGATGCTAATAAACCTCTTACAATCAGAGGAGCAAGGCGAAAGGCAGGTATAAGTGAACATACGCATCAAGGTAGGAATAAAGATAATTGAGAGAGAAAAACGTGGGTAGCTACAGTGGTAATTTAGCAAGATGTACGTCGTATAAAAAGGCGTGGTAACTCAATACGATTTTACGTTTTTCTAACATCTTCTACTTTCCTTGCATTGATATTAAGCACCTTATAGATAAAGACCAATCTGAGGAGCATGGCGGAAAGTAGTTATAACCTAACATACCGAATAAGGTAGATTTAAAGGTAATTTAGCAGGAAGAACATGGGATAGAAAAACATAGTAACTCAACATGCTTTTATGTTATTCTAGCTTTTAGCTTCTAACCTTGCGTTGGTAATAAACCCCTTACAAAAACATACCAATCTGAGGAGCAAGGCGGAATGTAGTTATAATTATCACGAAACATACGAGTGAATGTAGAGATAATGGTAATTTAGCAATCACAACTTGAGATAGAAAGGGTAGTAACTCAACATAATGTTATGTTCTTTCAGCCTCCTCTACCTTTCTTGCGTTGGTAATAAACACACCCATCTGAGGTGTAAGACGGAAAGTAGGCATACCTTAACATGCCAACCAAGGTAGATATAAAAGTAATTTAGCAAGAAGAACGTAGGATGCAAGGCATAGTAACTCAAAACGATATTAAGTTTTTCTAGCTTACTCTGCTTTTCTTGCATTGTTAATAAGCCTTTTACAAATACAGACCAATCTGAGGAGCAAGGCAGAAAGTAGATATAACTTAACATACCATACGAATAAGGTAAATATCAAAATAATGTTCTTGTAGCTGTTTTTTACGTTGGTAATAAATCTCTTAGAAAAACATACCAATTTAAGGAGCAAAGCGGAATATATTTATCACTAAACATACAGATGAATGTAGAAAGAAAGGTAATCTAGTAATAACAACATGAAATAGAAAGGCGTCGTAATTCTACATGTTATTATGTTATTTCAGCCTCCTCTAACTTTCTTGTGTTGGTAATAAATAGACTCATCTGAGGTGCAAAACGGAAAGTAGGCATACCTTAGCATGTCAACCAAGGAAGATATAAAGGTAATTTAGCAATAAGAACGTCAAGGTCAATGGTCAAGGCATAGTCCCTAACTCAACAAGATTTTAAGTTTTTCTAGCCTAGACTTTTCCTGCATTGTTAATTAGCTCCTTACAAATACAGACCAATCCGAGGAGGAAGCCGGAAAGTAGGTATAACTTAACATACCGAGTAAGCTAAATATCAGAGTAATTTACCAAGAAAAACGTGGGATAGGAAGGCGTAGAAATTCAACATGGTTTTATGTTCTTGTAGCTGTTTTTGCGTTGGTAATAAATCTCTTAGAAAAGTACACCAAGCTGAGGAGCAAGGTGGAATATAGTTATTACTAAACATACGGATGATTGTAGAAATAAAGGTAATCTAGCAAGAACAACGTGCGATAGAAAAGCGCAATATATCAACATGATTTATTCTGGTTAAAAATGAATTTCGACTTAGGCGCGTAATCTGTGTTAATGAACGCCCATCATTTTCTGGCTTAATGTACCTTAAACCTTGTGAAATCCAGCAACAATACACGCGATGGCTATACTCTTTGATAGCTCGTGTTTTTTATTGATAACGAAGATACGTAGGCAGATTTGAGCTTGTTGCTATTTGTGCATCCATATTGGCTAACGTTTCACAAGACTTCAGCTTGCATCATCAGAGTGAAAGTTGCGCAGTGCGTAGATTCTTCCTCGAGTTCACAAGGAGCAAGGCACATTAAGCCACAAAATACTGGGCGTTCATGTATAAAGATTACGTGGTCTAAGCCAGGAATAATTCGAGAAACTGCGAAAGCCTCAAACAAACAATATATAACATGATTAATGTTCTCCTAATTTTAATTGCAATGGTAACAAACTCCTTACAAAGAAACATACCAATCTAGGGAGCAGGGCGGAAGGTAGGTATACCATAACATATTTACCAAGATAGAAATAATGAAAATTTAGCAAGAAAACGCCGGATAGAAAAACGTAGTAACTCAAGATAATTTTATGTTCTTCTAGCCTTATCTACTTTCCTTCCATTGGTAATAATACTCTTATAAAAGTAGACCACTCTGAGACGCACAGATCACTGAAAGTAATTTAGCAAGAAGAATGACATGATTTGATGTTCTGTTGATTTCTTCTACGTGTAATTATTGCGTTTGTAATAACCAAAAACGTATAAAACTGGTTGGCGCTTTACGTTACTTATGACATGGTCTATGTAAATTTTGTGTAGATATTAGTAATTTCGTTCTTTCAACCAACTGTATCAAGACGCAAGAAAAAAGGGCGAAGCAAAACAAAAAATTGACCTATCAAGCAAGATGGTAAGAACAGTAATTCGCAAGAAGAACAGAGGATAGAAAAGCATAGTAGCTCAATATGTTCTCCTGCCTTCTTCACAACAGACTTGGTCAGGGTCACAAGGACAGCATGAAGAGGTAGAAGAACCCGACAAAGAAACTCTATGTAAAAATAGGAAGAGGTAATAGAAAAGTACTGTGGTTCCAGTATAATTATCTATTCTTTCAGATCGCTCTAGTCCTGTGTGCTTCTAAATATTCCTTGTTGAGTTGAGTTCTACATAAACTATAACATACCCAATCCATTAAATTGTTGTATATCTATGTATAATGGTGCTACATTGGTAGTTAACGATTTTGAGCTATTTAATTGGGGAGTGGAATGAAAATTAAGGTTAACCTTAACTGTCTAAAATAGTTGATTCTCTAGGTTGAGAAAACTGTTACAAACTAAAAGTTTTTTGTTGTTTAAGGCCTAAATATTGACAATAGCAGTAAACCCTAATAAAAAGACTGTTGACTTAGGTTTTCCATTTTGATTTTATAAATTGTGCAAAAGAAACTTACCGCATTTATACCCGACAGTTGCTGCGAAAGTTGCATGACAACACCAATGATTAAAGGCGATCTAAGCGTAGGCGAGCAAATCAGCTCCATCATGCTGATGGACGCCTCAGCCTGCTGGGCTCGCTCTTCGGCCCGCATCTCCTCGATGTCCTCCTCCACCTGATTGTTGGCCCGCAGCCTCCGCAGAGCTTTCCTGGCCTCCTCCTCCCACTGCTTGGTGATGAGCAAGTATCTCGGACTTTCGGGACAAATTGGCAGTAGTACGAGTTGCAGTAAGGCGGGACAGAAAGCCAGCCCCAGCAAGAGGGGCCAGCCGTCGTTCGTCCCGAGGATTTGCTCGATGCCAAGCACTTGGGATAATAAAAGTCCTACAGTTACAGCTAACTGGTTCACCGTGCCCAAACCGCCGCGTAAGTTTAAAGGCGCGATTTCCGATATATACATAGGTACTAAAGACGTATTTAAACCTGAAACCAGGAGAAATGAGCTTGTGGCAGTTTTTACGATGGCACGGCATACTTACCACAATTGACCCCGATAACAAATCTTCCAAAGAAGAGCATTTCGTATGAATTTGATATTTTGGTAAACCCCATTAAACATCCCCCAGTTATACCCAGTATATTGTTCAGCAGCAGTCCCCCTTTCCTGAAACAAAAAGAAATTGCAAAAATAAACGTTATTGTCTTTCATAATAAATACGAACGAAAGCAAGTTTACACATCATCTAGTGTATTAAACGAAAAAAAGCTATGGTTGTCTATAAAAGAAAATGAATACCAACCTGCCAAACCTGTTAGCCACCATGCCCCCGATGAAGCCACCCAGCATGCCACCGATTGCAAAAATAGACACTGCGAGCGAATAAAGTCTCTGAACTGCCTCCTCCTGGATGTCCTCCCCATACCGAGCCTTGTAAATATCTTTCATGAAGTACTCTATATTGGCTTCCGGCGCGTTTATCACTCCTGTGTTGTACCCAAACTGTAGCATTCCGAGGACTGCCGAGAAGATCGAGTAGGACAGAAATAACGTCAGCCCCTACAACAACCATGCGGAGAATTTAAAAAGGGTTCATTGTAAACGTTTAAAAATTAAAGTCACAAATATAATTTACATAAATGTCAATACTACGAATATGGTCTTGAAAATAATGATAATCATAATAAAAGAATAATATCGGAATTAAAAAAGATAAATATCATCGTGGTAACATTGAAAACTACCTATTAAAAGTTTTTGTTGGTTTCCAAAGACGTGATATCCCTTCAAGATGATTAAATCGGTGATTATGCTGAATCGCACCACTAATTATGTTCTTGTGTTCTTCAGAAAAGTAACTAATTCAATAGCTAGACTGTATTTTTTATAGATTTCTGGAACAGTTCTAGAGCAGTTTTGGAATTGAATTAACGATAACAGCTTAGCTGTTGAAAAACCCGTCTGGATACATTATATTACGGTTTTAATTGCAATTATATACTAAAACCATGCCTTAATCTCAAGAGATTGTAAAAATATTGAGAACTGTACAAAAATAAAATACTAGTTGTCGTACATTATACACACTAGTATTGGTATGGTGTGTTTGGAATTTATAAATACCAAATGTTTTATATTTTACATTATAACAACTATAGAGCAGTTAGAAGCTATTAAAAATACCGTTTCTTTATCTGGTACCCCAGCGTGACGTCACCTAACAGATTAAATGATAATGTGCATAAGTGCATCTGCACTGCCTTGGTTTAGATATTATTGTAACTTGACTTCCGGCAACGCCGCGCAGTTGGAATTAATTTTAAGGCAAAGAATAACCCATTCTTAGAAATTCAAGTAAGTTTATAGCCTGCTTAGTTATTTCATTCTCAACGGAAAATTTACAGCGAATAGGATCTTTTAATATCACTAGGGACTGGTTTTTTTCTGTAGATATTTTTCATATTTAAATGGTCTGCGGTTGTTTTAAAACTGAATACACGTAATTCATTTACAATGTTTCCTTCTCTGGGTAGGCTATGTTAGGGTGGTACGCTTGCGAAATAACCAGACGTGACAAAATTAGGTTGTTTTGAATTTGCTGCAAAAACATATAGCAGCCTAGTGGGAGGAGGAAACATTGTGAATGAAATATACAAAAAAAATGACTACATTTCCATTTTCTGTCCTGTTTCATTATGGTAACTTTACATTTGAAGGTGTTTTGTCATGTATTTTAACCTAAGCGAGTTTAAAAACGATAACCTCAAATTTAACCCTCGTTTAAGCACAACAAAGTAATTTTACATAACAAATTTGGGAAAATATCCATGACCAACCTTCATGAAAATGATATGTGAGCAGAGTATACATATAATATAAAGATTTATTCGACTGTGAGCCGGTTTTCCGTTCCCATTCTACATCCTTCCTGATCTTCGGCATATTTTCCTTGTAGTTCAGGGGTTTCCATGGTTTCATATTCATTCCACAATCATCTAGAGCGTCTTCTTCGCCTAGAAATCTTTGCGGAACATCTTAGATAGCCAATTACAACTGCAAGTAATCTTCTCATCTTATTGGCATACACATAGCACAACACTGAATCCGCCATTGTTCTATTATATTTTATAGCTTAAATCCTCTTGGTTAAATTCACCCTTAAATGCTTATACTGTTGTTCTTCCCATATCGATATTTCGTCTGTAATCGGGGTTTCAAAACTTTCTTGGGTATTCACTTTTGGCTAAACTGCAGAATTCGATGCCAATATCCGTGCTTTTACTTGCTCACCTTATAAGTCATGACTACTAGAGAAACGTCTTCTTCTTCTCAACCTTCCTCCAGCCACCGTTGGATATAGGCCTCCCCTAGATTTTACCAAATTGTCCTATTTTGGGCTGTGTGGTGGCATGTATTCACAGCAATTTTTTTGAAGTCCTCAAGCTACCTCTTCTGTGGTTTCCGGCGCTTCTTTTTGTTGTTCTTGGCCGCCATCTTGTAATGCAACTTACCCACTTGATCCTTTGCGAGCAACATGTACAACCTAGTTTCATTTCAATCTCGCGATCCTTTGTACTATATCGGTACCGTTTCTGCGTCGTCTAACTTCTGTATTTCTGATTCGGTCTTTTAGGCTTATACAGAGCATAGCTCTTTCCATGACATGTTGTGTTATTTCCATTTTTGTACCGCTCTTTAGAGTAAGTGCCAACGTCTCGGTGCATAGGTCATCACGGGCAAAATAGAATCACATTTTCGATCTTAAACTAATAGGTATCTTCTTGTTTCTTAGAAAGCAGCTCAGATTACCACGAAAGGCCGTCCAACCTAATTTGATGCTTCTTGTAATTTCTGCAGCTTGATTTTGTTTTTCTAGTTTAGTTAAGTGGCCAAGGTATACACACGTCGACGTTTTCTATATTCTGGTTGTTTACATGGAATTGTTTTTGTGAATTGGACATTACTTTTGTTTTATTGAAATTCATTTAGAGTCGTATGATCTACGAGGTTACATTTAGATCCAATAGCATTTGTTCCAATTCCCCTTCGTCTCTACTGATAATGACTTTATCATCTGCAAATCGCAGGTGATTCAGGTAAGTACCATCTATACTGATTGCCGTTTTTTCCATGACAACATTTTAAACGCGTTTTCTAAGGCGAGCGTAAAAAGCTTGGGAGAAATAGTATTCCCTTGTCCTATACCTCTGTCGATAAGTAATTTCCTAGTTGTTACATTATCGTTGATATTAATGCGTATTGTGGCGTTTTCGATGTTCGTATTGTTTGCAGATGGTGAATGTGCCGTATCCTTTTTTAAAGCCAGCTTGCTCGACGGATTGGTAAAAGTCGAGTTTATTTGCCTGTTGTTTTGTTATGATTTTCGTCAATACCTTATATAAATGTTATAGCAACGTAATTGGTCTGTAATTTTCTACATCTGTGGTGCCTCCTTTTTTGAACAACACTACTTCCGCGTTTTCCCAGCTTGTTCGTATTTTTCCTTTATATAGGCACCGCGTTAGAAGCAGCTGTAACAGCCTTGATCAAAGAGTTACCACCTATATTTAACATTTCTGTAGTTTTAGGGCTGCATATATTTCCTCTTGTATAATTTCTGAAATGTCCCCAGAGCTGACATTTTGTATGATAGGTTCTTTTTCATTTATATTCGGATTGGACGCTTTGGATGCATACAAGTCGGCATAAAAGCCTTCGATTGCCTCAGAAATTTCAGATGTTCTTGTTACTATGTTGTCTTCTGTATTCTTCATTAGGTGAAACTGTTGTTTACTATATGACGTTTTACTTTTCAAGACCTTAATACTTTTGTTGTTTTCGATTGACTCTCGTATTTTTATAGTATTGTAGTTTTGCATATCTTTTCTGATTACTCGGTTACTCGAATTATTCCTCTTAACATGGAATTTCGGCTTAGACCGCGTATTATTTGTATGTGAACACCCAGCATTTTCTGGCTTAATGTGCCTTGCACCTTGTGAAGTCGAGCAAAAACCCGCGCGATGGTCATGCTCTTTGGTGGCTCGTGTTGTTTGAGTATCTTGAGAACGAGTATACTTAGGCAGATTTGTGCATCCTTATTCACTAACGTTTCGCAAGACTTTGCAGCTTGCATCATCCGAGTGACTTTCACTGCGTTCAGTGTGTCGCACTCGGATGATGCAAGCTGCAAAGTCTTGCGAAACGTTAGTGAATATGGATGCACAAAGAGCAAAACGGCCAAATCTGCCTAAGCATACTCCTTCTCAAGATACTCAAACAACACGAGCCACCAAAGAGCATGACCATCGAGCGGGTTTTTGCTCGACTTCACAAGGTGCAAGGCAAATTAAGCCAGAAAATGCTGGGTGTTCATATACAAATACTACGCGGTCTAAGCCGAAATTCCATGTTAAGAAGAATATTTTCGTTTGATGGTTTTGTTGATATTTTTGTATTCATTGGAGTTTCTGTCTATCGTTCTTCTGAGGCTGATCAGTTGTTGTGTTTCCTCTGTTATTTTTCTGTTCGTTTTGTTTTTGGTTTGACTTTATTTGACAACATGTTTAACAATAGTTAATAGTAACAATAGCAGAGAAATTAGCCCTGGATTCTGCAGATTTCCCTTAATTTTAGATTTCTTTTGCACATTGATACTGAAGTCCAATTTTTCTTAGTCTTGTGCTACTATTATTTGATGCTCGCCGAAATTATTATAAATTTGTCACCTATGGGTACTCCAATCTCTTAGTAGTTTCGTGTGTAAATCCTAAGTATATTTTAAATAGTAGGTAGGTAGTGCAGGCTACAGCACTGACTTAGGCCCTTGGTTGCATAAATTAGTGCTGAATCAGATTCGTAAGATGTTATAACTTTTCTGTTCTTTTATATGGCATGGACCTTAAAGAAACGAGAAATAAACAAAATGCAAGCCTTCGAATTGTTGATATATCGACGCATGTTAAGGATATCGTGGACAGAAAGATAGACGAATGAGAAAGTCTTATATTAGGTGCACAAAGAACGACACCTAGTCAATACGATAGAAAGACGAAAGCTGGAATATTTGAGACATACTATGCGTGAGGAGAAGGTATCATCTGCTACAGTTAATCGTACAAGGAAAAATTGCAGAAAACAAGAACGTAGGAAGACGAAGAACATTCTGGTTAAAAAACTTACGAGATTGGTACATTTGCTCCTCTGAAGAACTACATATTTACGGTAGTAGTGTCGAAAATAAGAATTGCTGTTATGATCGCCAACCTCCGATTGGAGAAGTTACCCAAAGAAGAATAAATCTCTTTCCCTCTTTCTTATATGTGTTTCCTCACCGATAACTGTTTGATCTTCGGTTAGTTGTTGGAGGGTGTTAAAGTCACATTGCTATTCACTTATTTTATCTTACACTTGTTGATTCAGTTTTATTATTTCCTTTTACAATAAAGGAAGTATTGGATTCACCCCAAAAATTCGAAATTGAGTTTTCAACAGATCTTCACGTTTTAGAGTCCCCTGATCCCAAAAAACATATTTTTTTTCATTGGTCTGTCTGTCTGTGTGTCTGTCTGTGAACAGAATATCTCAAAAACGGAAAGAGGTATGGCATTGAAACTTCATATATAAGTTTTGTGTACTATGTAGATGCGACAGCAAGCTTTTGAAGAAAATCGCATAACCGAAAGAAGGAATTTACTCTTGTAATTTTTCAGTTTTTTTCGATTTTTTCAAAAACGGCTCTAACGATTTTTTTTAAACTTTACATTTTTATTACGTTTTTAATGTGTATTAATGTGAGATAGGTGGTTTTCCAGTTGAATACTTCTAAAATGGGTTTCTTTTGTTTTTTTTTCTATTCTTTTTATTAACTCCTATTTTAAATAGAACACCCGGTATATTATTACATATTTGAATTCAGCTTAAAATTCTAGACAAAATTTGTCTCTTGAACTAATACTTTAGTTTGTACCGTTTTTGTAAAATTTGTAATTTTTGAAAATTTTTGACAAATGCTTAAAAATTTTTTTGCTAATTATAACATCACCGTGAAAGGAAGTTGTGTGCGTGTATCACACCAGATTTTTTTTATTATCTCACCAGTCTGCTCATTGAATTCTAGTCACACTTACAGCCGCTCTTATAAAGACCACTAATCTGAGGTTAAATTTAATTCGTTGTTAATGCCTATGACATTTTATTTATTAGTAAACAAATTGTGATGTATTTTTGTTTATTTTAACAAGAAATTAAAGTTAACCTCAGATTAGTGGTCTTTATAAGACTGGCTGTAATAATTCTATGATTTTGCTTTCTGTTCCACTTCCCTTTTTGTATATCGAGAAGATGAGTGAAGTTCTCTAGATTTCTGGAATATAGTTTCTTTTAATCCAAGTATTTATTTATAGTAATAAACATTTAATTGGTAATTCCCCTAGTCCTGTTGCTATTGTCTTTCATCAACTGTAAGGCTTTATTCTTTTCCTCTGCTGGTACTATTAACTGATTCTGTTGTAGAGTAGTTATATGGGTGTCTGTATCTATCCTTTTGTGTTTCCTGTCAAGAGCGATTCGTAAAAGTACTGGGTGAACTTGAACACAAATCTGCCTAAGTATACTCGTTCTCAAGATACTCAAACAACACGAGCCACCAAAGAGCATGACCATCGTGCGGGTTTTTGCTCGACTTTACAAGGTGCAAGGCACATTAAGCCAGAAAATGCAGGGTGTTCATATACAAATACTACGCGGTCTAAGCCGAAATTCCATGGTAAGAAGAATAATTCGAGTAAACGCGAAAGCCTCACACAGTATACATCAAACGAAAAATCAGAAAAGATATGCAAAACTACAATACTATAAAAATACGAGAGTCAATCGAAAACAACAAAAGTATTAAGGTCTTGAAAAGTAAAACGTCATATAGTAAACAACAGTTTCACCTAATGAAGAATACAGAAGGCAACATAGTAACAAGAACATCTGAAATTTCTAAGGCAATCGAAGGCTTTTATGCCGACTTGTATGCATCCAAAGCGTCCAATCCGAATATAAATGAAAAAGAACCTATCATACAAAATGTCAGCTCTGGGGAAATTTCAGAAATTATACAAGAGGAAATATATGCAGCCCTAAAACTACTTCTTCTTCTTTATGTGCCGTGTGCGGTCTCCCGAACGTTGGCAATTACTGTGGAGAGTGCATCTCTGTCTTCTGCCGTTCTGAAAAGTTGTCCAGCACTTTGTATTCCAGTCCAGTCTCTGATATTCTTCAGCCATGACATCTTTTTCTACCCACTCCGCGTCTACCTTCTATCTTTCCCTTCATTATTAGTTGAAGAAGTCGATACGATATTGGTCTCCTCGCAATATATGACCGAGATAAGCGATTTTACGGCACTTTAGAGTTGTTACTAGTTGCCTTTCCGGTCTAGCTCGTCTTAGAACTTCTTCGTTGCTCAATAAATCTGTCCATGGAACTCTCAGCATCCTTCGATAAATTCACATTTCAAATGCTTCTAATTTATTGAGTAGATTTACTTTCAGGGTCCAGCTCTCTGCTCCATATAGCAGCACCGACCAAACATAACATTTGACCATTCGTTGACGCAAAAACTACAGAAATGTTAAATATAGGTGGTAACTCTTTGATCAAGGCTGTTACAGCTGCTTCTAACGCGGTACCTATATAAAGGAAAAACAAGTATTTATTTATAGTGATAAACATTTAATTGGCAATTCCCCTAGTCCTGTTGCTATTGTCTTTCATCAACTGTAAGGCTTTATTCTTTTCCTCTGCTGGTACTATTAACTGCTTCTGTTGTAGAGTAGTTATATGGGTGTCTGTATCTATCCTTTTGTGTTTTCTGTCAAGAGCGATTCGTAAAAGTTCACTCAGTACTTTCCGATACTTTCATTGTTGTTTGTCATATTTTTTATACATCGCCATATTTCCTTAAATTTGGTTTCCCCCCGACAACTATTTATTTCCAACCATTTACGTTCACACCCTAGATTTTTCTTTTTTTGTTATTTTAATATTTACTTCTCGATTTCCAATTTTATATTTTACTGTTCTATTGCACATACAATGCACTAATTCTTCTAGCCACTATCAAACTTTTTCATTCTACATCATAACATCTAACGCTTCATTTGCTCCTGATTAATCGCCTAGAATACATGTTCCACGTTTTCGCTTCCAAAGGCTCTCAACTAAATACTCTTTATTGATAAAGGTGTATAATATATTTTTCTACTGGAGTAGGTAAAGCTTGCATTTGGACACATCTTGTATGCTGTCCTTATGACTGATTTTAGCTTTGGCTTTGTAGTCTTCTGTGAGGACCATTTGCTGTATTTTCGCCCTTTTTATCGTTTTCGCCCATTTTTAGCTTTGATTGTAATCCATTTCTCAGTTCGGCCACGCCTAAATTAAAAGTTCGGCAAGGGCGCAAAACTTTATTCCGTCCATTTTGAAGACTAGCTTTTCTCAGTTTATTTGTGTTCGTTGAAATCTGAAATTTAGCTTTGCCTTCGCATGCCAACGTGCCTTATCGCATTCTAAGAATGTCGCCGTTGCCTGACGACCCATTGTCTGCGGTTTTGTCGTTTATGCAAGCGAGAACTTCACCGAGGTCCATGCATATCTCTGACTTACGATTTCATCATACTGGAACTTTTCCGCGCAATCCACATGAACTAAGCAAAGAAAGAAGCTGAGTAGCGCGTGCGCCATTTTATTTAGTTTTAGAATTTCCACCCGGAGCAATTTATTCTGATTCCCGCTACCGTCTTAAGAAAGTCGAGAACTTGGTCGACTTCGTGTCCCCAGCAGCTCGTGCTGTTGGGCCGCGCTGTGAAGTATTTCGTTCCATTAACTGAGTGCTTTTAGTTAATTTTCGTGTTCCTTGAAGAAGTCGAATTAACTGTGTGCTTTTTGTTAAGTTTTGTGCCCTCTGAAGAAGTTGAACTGGTTGGTTTCGTTTCGTAGCAACCCTTGGTCGTTCGTCGTGATGTATATACTAGCTGTCAGGGTTGAAGTCAGGCAAATAAGGTAATTGTGCTTGAAGAATGCATACCGGGAGGTTGCGAGACCTTCGTCATCGCTTCAGCCGATTTATTTACTGGATTCTCAAAGGTACCAGCTCTATCTTAACCAGACGTCCTGTTGATCTCGTATGTTGAACGTTGTTTTCGTCGTCTATTCACCTTCTGAGGGGATTATTACCATTTCAACTCCTGGTTATGGTAATCATAATCTCGAAGCCCTGTTGCCGCTGCCCACAAATACACTTTTGAGCAGTTGCTGATATTTATCAGTTGCTGGCAACTTCGGTGGACATTAATGTTGGCTTTCTCGGATTCTCCGAACCAAGAACACCTAGTTATTTATAGTGCATTTTAAACCCTTTTGTGCAACGCTGTTCGGCAGATGTTCGTGCGTAATTTAATGCTACCGAATGGTGCGCACCCAGTTTGAGATTTAATGTTTCGCTTTTAATGAACTTTCAAGGAATATCGCCGTAGTAAATTTTGCTGTTGTTGATTTCACAATTGCTGATCTCACTATTGTATGTAAATTTTCTTCCTGTCAAGTAACTACTACTAACCCATTTATTGGATTTCATGTTTGTGAAATTCTTTCACATGTCTCTCAAAATATTTCATTTAATTAAGGACTTGGTGCATTATTATTTCATATATCAACTGTTGCATGAATATTTGTTTTGTGTTTTCTTTGTAATGAATACCGGGGAGTTTTTAGCGAAAATGAACTAAAGGTAGGTTCACTGCTGATGCCCGCTGGTTGAAATTGTGCACTGCAACACCCCTTATGGTCTATGGTTTCCACTTTTACGTAGGCGGGTTGTCCAACAAAAGTGGTAGCGCTAAACATTAACACATGTATATCGTTTACCGAATCGTAGTCCTAATCTAAGGTGATAAAGAACTCGCCCTACTCGCTGATCGTTTTAGCCGGCAACCTTTGTTACACCCCATGATAACGGGGTTAAGGCAACCAATTTGCGTAACTTCCCTGATTTTGTAGTATTTTTGTATTAACAAACTGAATATTTTGTTTTTAAGAGTATTTACGTTGTAACAAATTGTTTCATTGTCATAATACCGGTTTAGGCTGTAAAATTTTGTTACATTATTCCTTATTTTCGCAGATAATGTATTACATATTTTTAAATTATATTGTTTGCGCATATCTATCAATATTTCATCATTGTCATTTAGGGCCGGTTCTACGCTGCAAGTATATACCTAGAATAAGCTATCCGAGGTATAATTGTCATAGTTTCCTTTGTTACAGCTGTGGTTTCTAGGGTATTTATTCCCCGGATAACTTTATCCGTGGATTGTAGAACTCGCCCTTAAAGTTATTTCACCAGAACCTCCAACAACGGCATCTTTATCTTTACTTCCTTCCCCAGCGTTGACGTATCTTATTTAGCTGCTGTGCAGTCGTCGTGTAAAATTCTTCCTCTAAATTTTCTACCCAATCTTCCGTTAAGGACAACCAATACATATAACTACATCTGTTCTGTATACTCCCCTTACAAGTTTTATACACCTCTCGTTCACGATATTGATATCTTTTACGTATTTGCTGTGTTTACTCTAGGTCGTTGTGATTTCTCTACTTTAATCCAATAATGTACATATATAATTTCCTACCCACTTATCATAAGGATTTTCTACACTAATTTAAGCTTATTTGCGATTAGACTTCTAGGTGGTAAACGTATATGAATTTTATTGAAGATATACTCCCTAGATGAATACGTATAAAATGTTCTAAGTATCATGAATTTTGTCTGTGATGTCACGTAAGTAATATTAATTATAGTATTCGACCCACATACCCACAACTCCTAGCATCCCGATGAACAAATTTGGAATGCAAACTGCTGAGATGTTGGTAGTAACCATGTTATGCATTTTACGTTGGTTTAAATTACATTAGAAATATATATTTGTGGTATGTACGTGGAAAACTGTTTGTAAGAGGTTAAAATATTTTTACATACACTAAACGCATTCGTGAAGATAAGACCCCGTAAAAATGTATGCTTTAAAACGTCCACGATTTTATTTCGCGCTAGAATCTCGCAAAAATGTTTGCGAATAGCATAAAAACAGCTGCAGCTCGGAAATAAAAACATTAAAAGCGTGTACATCCCAGCGCTTGAATAGGAGCGATAGCTGAGGTTCTGTCGAAGCGTCATTAAGAATCTCGACATCTCGTAAAATGCACAGGCTGATGAATCTCGTATTTGCTGAGCTGAGTACTTCATACTTGATACTAGCTTTTTTATAATGTCATTACTTTACAGAGCTGAATGTCACGGAATTATTCGAGCTTCAGCGTCTCGGCATAACGATAACTTCAATTTTACGGTGAAGGGATGCAGAGCGGAATTATTTTATTTTTCATGTCAAGTGCGAGAATGTTTAAATGCGATTCATGCAGAGTTTATGAACCAAATATTTAGAAATAATGGAGTAAGAAACCTAAGAAGTCCTGGGTGTCTTTTTTCTTTACTCTATGTGAAAAGCTAGTTCAAAAGAAGCAGTCGTAAATAAAACAAAGCTACTGAATCTAGTCTTTGGATATTTATTTTACAAATCTCAGTTGTGTTCTCAACTCAAATACAGCACTCCGAGAATTGGTTATTAATTTATTATTTATTTAATTTTACAGCGTGCTAGTTTATTTCTTTATATCTACAGGGGCCCCGAAACTGGGAGCCCCTCACTTCTTTATTGACCCACCCTGTCTATTATAAAAGAAATTTGACCAGCCAAGCAAATACTTTCTCAGGTCAATTTTTAAGTTTAATCCTATGTTCTTTCTTCATCATATTTATTTTTATCATGCATAAGTCAGACTAATTGTGTCTTTAAACCTGTTCAAGTGCGTAGGTTTTCCACCCATAATATGGGGATATTCCATACTTGCCTTATATGCGAACTCTTATAATAAGCTATAATATAGAATACCTATTATTACTCGTCATGTGAGTTAAATAGTTCACCCGTCTGTGTTATAATATCCTAATTTGTTTTTCTTTTGGGCCATAGAATTCGTTGTTCGATATTGCTTTTTCTCGGATAATGTTAAGAGTCTTGTAGTTTATATCCTTGCTGGAAAAGGAGTATTTTCATCTTTCTGGCAGCACTTCTGGTATCTCAATGTGGCTTGTTACAATTTGCGTTCTTATGTGAAAATGAACTATACGCAGTTGCACGAATAGACTGCACTTTAGTTAGCCATAAGCAATTGTAACGTAAATATTTTTAAATTAGAATTTCGTAATCAATTTGTCATATAAAAACTGCAACAGGCGGCTGAAAGCCGGTATTTAGAACATGCTTTTCTTTGGGAAGATGTCAGTATTTGAATCTCACGGAAGCACAAGGGTACATTTATGCAGGATTTACCTCATAGGCCGAATAATTGGGCGAAGCTAGCTTATTAGTACGTGATCAGAACCTCAACAATTTCCACTCGGGTATAAAAATTATGCTTAAAATACCTGCCGGTTGGAGCAAATTAATTTAGTAGGATTTTACTAGAGACCATTTGCGAGGTGTCTACCGCTTGACAAATTTTGGGGTGTGAAACCTACAAATTATAATAATACCTAGCAGTATAGAGCGATTATGCATTGTCACGTTCATGTGCGTGACTTAGAAGTGCGAAATTAAGAGCTGCTCTGTTGGACTTATTAGACATTTTGAGAACGTCTACCGAGTTTTCTTGGTCAAACTGAACTGAGAACTTAGTAGTTAATAAGTAACCTTATAAGATGTAAGTTGTCTATAAACGGCAGAAGATACATGCAATTATTTGTATGTACTTAAATATTCTTATTAATTTCGCAACAGTAGCTTTAGTTTTCATGTATTTTGATTGAGTATTGTCAGTCACCCCAACTTTAGACGAATTCGCGACAGGCTGTAATAGACCACATACCACTAACGGTATTGCTCAACCAATGGACTCAAACGTTTAAACAGAAACATTACTGTGGTTCATATGCGATTCAATATGACAAGAATTGGTAAATTTGGATAAAGGAGTCCATACTATTATTTATAAACTATTGTATTCATCAATTCTCGATTGGTTACTTGAGCAGAGTAGACGTGTTTAAGTTCCACTGCTTAAACTGTTAAAAATTTTCGTAAAAAAGTTTAATAATTGTACAAAATACTGTTTATCCAACAAAAGTGAAGTGTATTATAGAACGTTTTATGCATATCGGCCATGTCGCCACCACAAACCGCGAAAACGTGTGCTCGCTGTGAACTCTTGATAGACTCCCTCGATAGTGCAATATGCGCCGTGTGTGATAAATCTTTTCACTTCGAATGTTCGGTGGCTGAAAGTCATTATAATAAGCTATTGAAAGCTAAGAAAATCTGGCAATGTCCTAACTGCGTTGGAGTGGTTACTCGGGGAAGATTAAATTCAACTACTACTTCTAATCAACCTTATCAAAACAAACCAGAAAATGCTGGTGAAGCTACCGCGAAGGCATTGCCGCCACACGATTTAACTTTAACAGATGTTATGAATATGCTAAAGACTATCAATAATAAGATAGAATTTGTAAATAAAGAAATGCAAGAATTGAAAGGCAGCGTCGAGTTTATGTCTGAAAAATATGATAAGGTTATTTCCTTATTAAACAACAATATTGAGGACGTAAAAGTTAACAAAAAAGAAATTCAACATCTGAAAGAACAAATGGTTGAAAAAGATAAACAACTAAAAACCCTAAACTTGCAGCTTGCAGTAAGTGAACAATATTCACGAAATAGAAATATTGAATTATTCGGAATAAAGGAAATGCCCCTTGAAAATTGTAAAAGCATTGTAACAGCCATTGCCAGTGAACTAAATCTAAATATTTTGGAAGAAGATATAGACATTGCGCACCGTGTACCAACCTATCGCAAAAACGGTCATCCTCCTATCGTAGTGCAATTCTTATCTCGTACCAAACGTGATATGTTAGTGGAAAAAAGGGCATTAGTAGTCACCAACCGCAACGTTCCCGGAGTGGAAATTGGACAGAAGATTTACATTAATGAACACCTTACGATGGAAAATAAGCAACTTCTACGAAAAACCAAACTACAGGCACGAGACGCAGGCTTCCGCTTTACATGGGTTAAAAATGGAAAACTCTTCGTGAGAAAAGGACCTGAAGATCCAGTAATCAGAATTTTTACGGAAGAAGATGTACTTCAAAAAATGCCCTCCGGTAATCCTAAATAAATAAGTAACATTTTATTCTCTTTTTTCTGTCTTTTTGCTTGTTATTAAAAGTAACTTGTTTCGATATCTCTATGGAAGTGTTAACTGATGACACTAATATTAATTTTAATACAGAAGTCGCCTCCAATTTGACCGAATTTAAACAAAAAATCGTGAACTTTACGAATAATAAACAATCACTAACAATTTTTCATACCAATATCAGGAGTATCGCAAAAAACTTTGATGAACTTGTTGTATTAATAACTGAGTGCAATTCAAATTTTGATGTAATTATTTTATCGGAGACATGGACCTTAGAAAATATTAACTGCTTTCATTTAGATAAATATGTATTGTATTATAATGGTAGCACATTTAACAAAAATGATGGGGTGGTAGTATTTGTAAAAAGCACGTTGCCACAGTCTTGTCAAATAATTGATATCAACAATAACTACAAAATTATAAGATTGCAAATAACAGCCCATAATAAAAAAATAGGTATAACTTCACTTTATAAACCGCCGCCATACGTGACATCCGATTTTCTAGTTGACCTAAATCAATACATTGGGGGTTACTGTACCACTGCTAATGAAATTCTAGTAGGCGATATGAATATAGATATTTTAGACGACAGAAATGACAATTCCCAAAATTATCTTGATCTACTAAGCCGTTTCGGTTTTACCTCTTGTATTAATCGACCAACCAGGGAAGAGAAAACTTGTATTGATCACATCTTTGTGAAGAACAATATAAAAAACTTAACTTTTTTGCCATTGGTATTAAAATCTAAAATAACTGATCATGACCCAACCTTTATACAATTAAAATTTAATGAAAATGTAACTCAAGAAAAAGAAAAATTGTTCGAAACAAAATTAATTAAAATAGTTAATCATACAAAATTAATTAGTAGGCTTAAAGCGTATGATTGGCAACATATTATCACTACAAATATCGATCAATCGATTGATTCACTGGTTAAGATAATACAAGAGGAAATTCAACTTTGCAGTTTTACTAAAATTAGAAATTCAAAATGTCAAAAAAGAAAGCCTTGGATTAGCAGCGGTATAGTAAATTCTATAAATACTAGAGACAGGTTATATCGTCAGATGTTGCTAAACCCTGGTAATGATATTATAAAAAATGCTTATTTCCAATACAAAAATTCAATTAATAAATTAATCCAGAAAGCAAAATCGCAGTATTACCAGACAAAAATAGGTACTGACAAAAATAACCTGAAAAATTTGTGGTCGTTAGCAAAGGAATCGTTAAATATAGACAGTCATAAACAAAAAATCGATAAGTTAACAATCAATAATGTAAATGTTGGTGACGAGAATCGACTATGTCAAGAATTTAGTAAATACTTCGTTAATGTCAGTAAGAAATTAGCAGAAACCATTACCATTGACCAAAATGAAACTGACCTTATGATTAATAGGGTACGTGAGAATGTAAATTCTTTTTTCTTAAGTCCTACAGATCCTGTCGAGGTTGCAAATGTAATAAAAAAACTAAAAGTAAAAAAAGCGCCTGGTATTGACGATATAACCGCCGAGTCACTAAAAATAATTTCTAATTGTATAAACGTCCCGTTAAGTGAAATCTTCAATAACTGTTTTTCTCAAGGTCATTTTCCAAATTCTTTTAAACTTGCACTTATAATACCTGTACATAAAGGTGGTGCACCTGACCTGGTCAGCAATTATCGCCCGATATCGCTGGTATCGAATCTTGCAAAAATTCTTGAAAATTTAATTAAAGTCAGATTAGTAGCTTTTTTGAACCAATTTAAAATTCTATCAAGAAAACAGTTTGGATTTACCCAAAAAAGAAGTACCGCTGATGCAATATCGCTATTAAGTACTACAATATATTCTGCACTTGATGAATCAAAGTCTTGCCTTGCCGTATTCCTTGACCTTGCCAAAGCCTTTGACACTGTGAATCACGGTATACTACTTAGGAAGTTGGAGAGGTGTGGTATTAGGGGAACCCCACTAGAGCTGTTTAAAAGTTATCTGACAAATAGAAAGCAGATAGTTAAATTAGAGAATAGCAAAAGTCAACCTGAACTTATATCTTGTGGTGTACCCCAAGGTACCATACTTGGCCCGATTCTATTTTTGGTGTATATCAATGACCTTTTGGAGAATACAAAATTGTGTGGATCAATAATATCTTATGCGGATGATACACTGCTAATCATTGAAGGAAATAATTGGAATGAGGTCAGGGAAGCGGCACAGCGGGACTTGCGTACTGTCAAAAATTGGCTGAATTCTAATATTTTGTCTCTTAACGCTACAAAAAGTGCATTTACAACCTTCTCTATACACGAAAACAAACAACCAAATTTTACAGACCTACTAATACATGAAAGAGGATGCATCGGGGATGATTGTACTTGCAGTGTAAAAATAAATAAATCGTCATCAGTGAAGTATTTGGGGGTAATTGTTGACCAGTTCATGAGGTGGGATAAACACACTGTTAATGTGTGTAAAAAATTGAGAAAAACTTTGTATATATTCAAAAAATTGAAACAAATTTTGACTACCAAGCAACTGCTTTCGTTTTATTATGGGTTGGTGCAGTCAATAATTTCGTATGGAATTATAGGTTGGGGTGGGACAGCTTGTTACTATAGAAGGAGAATTCAAATAGTGCAGAATATGATTTTGAAAACGATTTTACATAAACCTCAATTATATCCCACTGAAAAATTATATCGTGAATCAAATGTCCTTTCTCTAACGCAATTACATTATCTAGAAATCTTAAAACATATTAAAAAATTTCCTAGTTCTATTCCCACACATCAACACCAGTATTATACTAGAAATAGAAATGATGCTGTCCCACATCGATCAAAAAAAAGCACTGGTCAGAGGTCTTGCACGTACTACATACCCCATACGTATAACTTATTTCAAACATTTATACTGAATCGTAATATTGCGCTACATGACAGAAATTTTATCAAAATATCTAAACTATTTGTAAAGAGCACGATTCAAGTGGGTTAATAATAATAAGATTGCTATATCATATTTTTTTCTACTCTCTACTGTAGCACAGAAGATTGTGAGAGTTTGAGTGTGTGTGTCGCCCCCACTGGATGGGGTGGGTTCGGTTTGTAGGGGTCGCCATTTTTATCAGGTAAAATACTTAGAAATAATATGCATCTAATCTAATACACAAACCCTTGAGCTGAATGTGCACTTCATGAGCTGGATCCGCTTCATGGGGTGGGTGCGACATATACATTCAGTAAAAATAAACTTAAAATATATTATTTTCTATTATTATTTTTTCGAGAATATCAATTTCATAAATATTTTGCTAAGCCACACACAGTTGTTTTACAGCTTGTGGCACAAAAAGAACAACCAACTATTTGTATTAATACACATAGAAATACCTACCTCTTTTCTTCACTCTCCACGTTAAGCATCTTAGAATGTAAATTTTTTTTGTTTCTTTAGGAAACTAATATTTTCTTAAGAATATTGTTAGGAATAACGTATAATTAATTAGTAGATTTATGGTAGATAATTGCATAAATGCTATATACATTTTTTTTTCACTGGTATATGTATGTATATGGGCTTAATAAAGAGAGATTATTATTATTATTATTATTAATTTAATCTGACAGAAGGTTACGAAAAATCTACTCGATAGCCATAGATTTTTAAGATAACAGTATTTAAGGTAATTTCGAAGGCTTTCACGACCATTACCATTATGTAGCGAACGACTTTCAGTATTGAACCATGCCATTAGGGCTGAAGAACTTAACTGTTCGCCCACTTTTATAAGGGCATGAATGAGAGATAAGCAAAAGAGTAAGGTGTGAATAATATCAGAAGCGAAACTCTTCTAACGATGCGAAGGGGAAAGGCAAAATTTATAGGCAAGTGTCGTCGCGGTTCAGTGAAGGAAGGGGAATGTCTTTGTCTCGTTTGTAAATTCCAAGGGCTTCGCGGATCTTTCTGCTAAAAAAGAATGGGTACTTGCAGATAACATTCTAAGAAATTTCATCAAAGAGGATCTAATGGCCGGTATCTCGATAGTGATCGGAGATGGCGGATGGTAAAACAAGACCCGAATTTAACGCTGGTGTTCAGACATATGAATTTTTACTGAACGTCCTGTTTCACCAATGTATACAGTATTACAAGATTAAGGAACTCATAAGCATCTTTAGACGACAATGTGTTTAATTAAATTTATCTTCTAGTGAAAGAAGAACATATGTAATTTTCCTCTGAAGTTTGATTACTGCTTTAATGTTTTGTTTTCGAAAGACCTATCCTACGCGATCGGTGACTTGATGGATATAAAGAGGAAAGACTATTGCTGCCGAAGGATCGGTTTTCGGAGGTTTTGGTGTTTGTGAATGAAGCCAACGACATAACTTGTAAGTGTCGCTATGAAGTTTTTGCCCGATTTTACTGTAGCTCTGGCAACTTCGAATGCCGTGGTGCATTTCGAATCGTCTAAATAGTTGTAGTCGCGTTTGTATTCACAAGTGACCTTCCTCTCTTTCAAAAGCTCTCCGTGCCCTGTTTCGAGGTGGGGATGTATTTCCGCCCTTTAAGTGACGTCTTACAAGCGGGGTTGATCATGGAACATATTTGGTTTGATTAGTTCGATGTGTTGCTGATTTCGCCTGTTTTCTGTAGGATATAGTAGCTCTCTGAAAGCCAGACATCTACTGCTCGTTCACGACCAGAGGACTTTTAATTTAGTTTTCCTTTCTTTCAGCTTCTGTTCGAAGCACTTTTGGTTGTGCGTTACTACTCCGATATATCTCTATAAGTGAGAGACCCGCCGTACTGGCTGCCAAAAAGAAACTCGGAGATGCATGAAGTAGCTGGACGTCAGATTCAACGAAAAGGCAGTCAACACCTGCAGCAGTAATTCCTCTTAGGGTTTGTCAACACGCATCAGAGCTACTAGTCTTTCAATTATCCTTATATTTGCGCACCCTAAAACTTTCGGTGAAAACTTTTGTGTGTAGTAAGCCAACAGCAGTCGTTTCCTGTTTTAACCTTTTTCTTAACTACAACTTTATACTGCCGGTGGACAGCCCTCAGTTGCCCATCAGTTGCTATATGTTCATGCTGTAAGTATTAGATTCTTTACTGTATTCATTTGTAACATTGTAAGCAAAAGAACAGGGTAGATCCAATCGTACATACTCACATACGTTATTCTGCACTTACACGAATAGTGTGTGTTGCAAGCGATAAATGTATTTTTTTTTCTGTGAATGCTTTATCTTCAAAGAAATCTTATTCACAATCATGCTTCCATGTCAACTTCATGTATAATGTCTTTAGTGCATATTGATGCTTATTCATTTAGGGCCTTTTCATTACTACGCTCAATTGATGCTATGCTCTTTTATCAAATAAGACCGATGCTATTTGTGAAATAAATCTATCCAATTAATTGGTATGTTACCATTTCGAATTTTCGATTCGTTTTGCACCAAGCTGGTGTTATTAATGTCTTTCTGCGTATTATTAGCTTCATTCAAATAAACCTATTGTTGATGTTTGATACTAGCCATTGTTGCTTATTTTCTTTTGGTATTTGGTATCCTCTTTCGTTGCATATCATTTACTCCGTGTGGTTTGGATGAAACGTAATACAGGGTAAGGCATTTTATTACGTATTTTTCATGCCCATGACACCAATTCGGCATCCTATTTGAGCTAGCTGTTTGAAAGGTTACAAGTTGCGACGGTAATACTAAACACTATCATTTAGTGTTTATTTAGTATTAACCCGTCTTCTTACTACTGCGTAAGTCATAATAGGTCTTGCGATTGCTTTGTCAATTTTTACTGTGGATTCCTTTCACAGAAATTTGTTGTATATATAGTGTCTTTAAGATATGTATAAATTGTTGCCGCATTGTTTGCTTGGTGCACCAATTTTCTTACTTGTTATTTGAACTCCTAAATTTATAAGGACATAACTTGCACTATGACTTTTTCCTCACGTTACAACCTGGATCGTAATGGTTCTATGTTTATTGTCATCATTTTCGTCTTCGACGTCGATATGTTTAGATAAAACCTTTTACATACCTTGGAGAATTCGAAAATCAATCTCTGCAGGTCATATTAGTTGTCGACGAGTAGAGTCTCATGGTCTGACTAGCTTATTTGGATTTTATGCAAGTCTTGCTTCTGAACACATATGTTTGTCACGCTACCTACTAATTTCACCCGAACAAACCGTCATTACAGTAGTAGTTTTGGTCTTGTTGTTGGAGCGCCGCAGCCAGCTGCTTACTTCGAGATATGGTAGTTTTACTTTTGAAGCCCACTTGTCTACCCACGATTTGAAGTAAGACCCAGTCATAACTATTTTCAAGTGGGTTAATGCTCAATCATATTTCTTTTCGGGCCTATGAACTCTACTGTTAATTGGTGACCACCCGCAACCCACCGTTTACCATTTTTCATGTAGGCCTGTAAATTCTATATTGTTTTCAATTATACCGGGAATAGTAAAAGGATTAACCTGATTAGACACAATGACTTGCTGCGATTATAGCGAAAATTGTGTGTTTAAAACTAGCAATATTATTAATTTCTTATATGAAGGTGTTGTGGTCGAGAAGGCTTTTTCGACGACTTTATACGCGAATCAGTTCAATTTCTAGTTTGATTCAGCGCCGATCGAGGTTTTTTATTCAAAGCTTTTATCACTTCACTTGATCGGTACCGTAAGCGTTCTTTCAAATCAGCTCTTTTTGTTCACATGCTCTCGTGTCAATAATTACTTTTTTGAGTTTGTTTGGAGTTCACGATTTCAGCGTCATTTATGTCTTTCGACGTTATGAATGTCTTCCCTTTCTTCATTGTCATTGTTACAAATAAACGTATTGTTGATATTTGACACCGTTTCTGTTTTTCTTTGTTCTCCGTGTGGTTTACTAACTTACTTACTTACTTACTTACTTACTTAGCGGCGCGGATTGCAGCAAGTTATTGAGCCTGGTCCCTAGATAAATTTTGTGGCCGAGATTAATAAATTATCCTAGTAAGTTAGTTATATGTAATATCAGCCGTATGCTGATTAAGAGTGTTTGTAATATCCACCAAAGGTGGCCAATTAAAAATATGCCATTCTAATATAAATACTATAAATAACACTTACTAGTAACCTAAGTTCCGCATGCAATTTCGTAATGTAGCAACAGTTGTTAATTAAATAATGGCCGTGGCTATTAAATTTTAACGCTCGTGACTGTTATGGGTGATATTTCGATCAAGCAGACAGTAATGATATAGTACAATAACATCTACGTATTATGAAAAACTATTTTATGCCCACGACCCCTCTCCAGCATTTTATTCGATCAGGAATTTTTAACCGATACTGTGTCATACATTTACTAAAACAGGTGTAGAATTTTTATTGATGTATATTTACGTTTAGCCAATACTAAGACGGTTTCTCTTTAAAAAATTATAGAAAATTCGTAATCACAGTCATTATTAATTCTCAACGTTTAGGACTTTGTATGAACAGAACTCGAATCAGGTACTAAAATATTTCAACTGTTACATCACACTGCCGCTGCGTGTATTATGAAAAAGACGTCGTATTGTATCTAATGCTACAAAAATCTTGCAAGAAATATTACAGAAAATGCCAACGGAATGGCAAATTACAACCAGTTTTGTTCTTTCTCAGCCGCAGTGAGCGGCAAGCACCAAATTGAAGTGAATTTAAAATCAAGGCGGCAGATTTGTATTCTCTAACGAACTTCCTGATTAAAAGCGTTTATTTCAAAGCGGGCAGAGAAATGTGCGACATTTGCAGCCAGTAATTATGCGCGATAGAACTCAGGAAATGTGCACGAAGCAGGAATTATCAGCGGCGTCTGCTGCTATTTTCGTGGTTTTATGGAGACTTTCTGACTAGCATAATTCAAAATTAACGCTTACGTTGAGCAATGTAAATAAACTACTAAAATAGGTACTTAAAATCTACATAAAACTGCGTCTTTATAAAGCCCACCAGTAAGTCGATTGTCGGTAATACCTATGTAAATTATGGCCACTTCATGAAACTGGCGCTGGTTGACACCATCTGACAGATCACATATTATCTCCTTATGTGATAGTCATCATTCAGCCACAAACATTTACAATTTTTTATGGAAATTCATGATAGGAGACATTTTTCCAATCTGTATTCGACATGCGGGAATGCAAAAATGTTTTAACCAAACACTTCAAATTTGAAACGTTAAAATTGTGTGAACTGGCGTCCATGGACAAAATATGTACTATTCAAATAAATGCCCTATCAACGCAGGGAACGTCTCTAGTCAAGTGAGTTGTAGTTTGGTCGGTAAAATTACCTTAGAAACAAACCAAACCTGTTAGGCATATAATTAAGTGCTAATTAAGTTAAGTGCTTCAGTACAAAAATTTCAAACCGTATAATATAATTATCTCCTTCCCTTGACGGAAACAACACAAACGTAGAATTTCATTTCAAATTCCTGTGTCAGTCCTTGGAGAATATTTATTGCGGATTTATGTCCTTTTTCAGCACGAATCCACATTTGCACAGCTTTTATTGTCTTTATTGCGTTATATTTTGTTTTGTAGAGCAACTGCTCTTTACTTTCCATTCATTTTAATTTTGCTTCTTTTCCTTGTTCCTATTTTTAAATATAGCAGCTTAGAGCAGTAGCATGTTAATAAATAACGTTACTTTGAAAATATTTTAATTTTGCATTTAGATTCTTTACATTAAGCAAATTAATTCCAAGAGAGAGTAGTTTTGGAATCCAGATACTCTTCAAAAATGCTTCTAGATATTTATTTTCCTTGCCAATTAAGTTTCGAATCATAATTAATAAAAAAATAATTTTTCCTGAAAATATTAAATAAAAATATGTGCTACCTACCGGTCCTAAGAAAAAGTGTAGTAACTGTTATGCCATATTTTTAGATGTAAAAGGTGATATTCTTTAAAGTGCACTGATTTAAAGCATGAAGAAAATCCCATGTAAATGAGAAAACGTTATTTATTTTGTATAATTCAGAAAGAACACAGTCTTAAGTTTTACATAACGACTAAGTAGATTTTGAAAATGCTATCTTTGAAATACCGTCCCCCCCTTGCCAATTTATGCATCGAGTTGAAATGGAGAAATCATTTACAACTATGACCCTAATTTCTGCCATTTTGTCCATGTTTCTTAAGTGAGCTGTTCAAATTATTTTCTGATTGTTTACTCGACCTTCCTGCCTGAATCGATGTACCCATATTCATACTGATTTAGAGGTAAAAGCAGTATTTCGATTGTTGAGTTTGTGTAAGTTACTCTTACAAAATAATTCAATAGTTTTAGGCCACTTATCCATTACAAGACAAAACTTGACAACTTAAACTAGCTCAAATACATAACTGTTTTATTGTTTGTGTAGGTGCACTTTAAAAAATTCACCCATTCTTTATACGTATTTCGATGGTAGTTGTCAGTTTGACAGATGTTTCAACAAATTAGAGTGATGCACAGCATAATTTATTAAATCACCAAATACTTCATCTGTGTAGTCTCTACAATACAATACATAATTCTGTAAATGATTTAATAAGTAATTGGGATTCGTGCTTCAGGGCAGCAAATCAAAAAACTGTTTTATCAAAGCCAATATTTAGGAAAGCTTTATTCCTTTATCAAGGCAACTATAATAAAATATACAGTTACAGAGAAATCATAAAAAAACAAGTTAGTACTTTATAATGGCTATTCAAAATAATACTTTTGAAGTTTAATTATATGCCTGTTTTTGTTCCGTTTCGCCATTATGAAACACTAACCTCAACTGTCTCTAAGTGATACTTGTTCTTCTTTAATGATTTCTCTATAACTATAAACTTTGCTGTTGACTAACCAGGAACACCTGAAGACGGGAGTAGATCAAAACTCCCGAAATGTTGTGTGATTTACATCATAGACAGTGGAAAAAGTCCGAAAAACGTAAACTTTGTTGTAGTTGCCTTTCTGGTTAGAACTTAGATGGGAGTTTCACAGCTGCTTCTCTCGGCTGCCACGGAAATAGTTGATCCCGGATGTCATAATAACATCATGACAGTCGTTAGTCGGGTTGGACGTCTCCATAAAATGTACAGAAACGCCTATAATTGGCCTAGCGGTTATTAGCTGAGTACAAAATAAATAAATAAAATAAATAATTAAGAAAATAAAGTTTTCCGAAATGTTGAATTTGATATAAAAGTTTCTTTTTGATTTGCTGCCCTAAAGAACAAATTCCAATTACTTCAATCGTTTTATCAACCAGTCGTGCGTTGCTTTCCTGCAATTTTAATTATGCAAAGATATTCGGGTAAAAAATGTTATTTCAACATGAGTTTTTTATAAGTACGTGTAGGAAATCATAGGACTAATTGCGTAAAAAAAGGTTTAAAATAAAAGGACTTAATTAAAATAACACATACGTTTATTAAATAAAACATAAATAACGAACAAATCAATATAATAAACACAAATTTCATTATTCATGCAAAGGATGATCTTAGATGAACATAATTAGATGATTCTACTAGTCTTCCAAACGTGTTTTTAATATTGATAAAAAGGTTACAAAGACATATTCTTCATGAAAGACCACAGTATTGCAATGAAACCATCAAATATTTAAACATAATTGAAGTAATTAATCAATATTTACTCCAGCAGTGGCTTTTTAAATACCTACTAAACGGTTCTTGAACTTTACAAGCAATTTAAAAATAAATATCATTTTTTTTAGTATAAAAAAAAACTACCGATGTTATCAACATGAACGTCAGAGAATTATTTGAAAAGTAGCTAAATCCAAGTTTTAAAACTATTGCTGCGTTAAACCACATGCAATACAAAACGACCAGAAACCTACATATTTATAATTGTGACTATATATCTACCCTATAAAATATCTACTATTTGTTTTAACATACAATTCAGTCAATTGCTTATTATAAAAAGTGTATACCATAAAAATTGTGGAGGTTAGTCCTGCAAGTATAGCTTCCACTTTATTTTCAAATAAAAAAATTAAAAAGCTCAGTAAGTAGGGATTCTACATAGATTTACAGCAAAAGAAAGAAATTTCTGTACTCAAAACATTAATAACAAACATTTATGGAATGGGATATTGATATATAGTTTGCCATAACCATTTCACGCAAATTAAAATAATCTCTCTGTCAATATAATACAGGTGAAGTCACTATAAAAGTTAAGCTAGGAATAGCAAATACCCCATTAAATACCAAGTCAAGTGAAAATAAATTTAATTAAGTTGAAAAATTTTACTATAGATCAGTCTTTATGCACCAGCTTTTCAAAGCGCTGAAAGAGTAAATAAATATTTTGCACTCACTATTTAATATTGTTCATCTGATGTAATTATCGAACATCTGGTTAAAGCTGTCAAGAAGAAAATTTGAGGTACAGACTAAACAATTTTTAAAAAGTGTATTTAAAACAGTATAGTTTCATACAAACATATATTCCTCATCAACATCTCTGCATTTTTCTTGTCGCTTAACAATATTGACGGATGTACCTTCAGAGCATTTGTGCTTAGAACAGTTGGTACATAAAAAATGGGAAAACGTTACGAAGAAATATTATATCATGTTCTGAACGTAGCTCAATCTAAAATTACGAATTGACTAGTAACCACAGTTACAGTGCTCAGGAAAGCGACAACAGATTGCTAAGAGAAGTAAAAATTAAAGTGGGACGGATATATTGCAAGGTGAAATTAAAACCTTTAGTAAATGCGCCAAGTGCAAAGGGTATGGTCATTTAAAAAAAAAGTGTGATATAAAATATAGCTAACGGAATTCGAAGGGGATTTGGAAAGGTTGGAAACTGCAAAATAGCGATAGAAGGAGACTTTAACGCCAAGTCGCAGGCTTGGGGGTCGACGTAATTGGACAGAAGAAAGAAAATGATGACAGAACGGCTTGCTCAATTTAAACTTGAAGTCGCCAACATGGCATACCATCCCACTTTTTGTAGAGGCACCACATATTGATGTAACGTTCGATACAGAAAGTATCGCAAGGATATTAAGGAAGTGGCATGTACATGGAGAAGAAATCCTGAGCAACCAGTAGTAGATTATTTTACAGGCAGATGGCTGAAGAGAAAAAACCTTAAAACCAAGATCAGTAGGGGGAGGGGGGTACCACAAAAGTCTGTTGTGGATCCCCTGCTCTGAAATATTTATTACGACGACGTTTTGAAATTAACTTTGCCCCTGGAAGTTACGAGTGTGGGCTATGCAGATGATGTGGTCATCATTATTATAGGCAGAACGGTGGAGGAGCTCGGACTTAAAGCAAACCGTGCTCTGGGTAGAATAAATAAATAAGCTAAAACAAAGCTGTTAAAATTCGCCACATACAAGACAGAGGCAGTTGTTCTAGTGGCTAGAAGAAAATAGAAGTACTTCAAATTGAAATAAAGAATACAAGATTCGCAAAGGTATACGCTATGAAATATTTACGGGTAATATTTCATAAAATTTATTCTGTGGCTAAACACGTTGTTTATATAGTTAACAATGTCGAAAAGGTCACAAGGTCGGTAGTGATGCTATAAAATTATCAAAAAAAGAAATGGCGAAGAACTCGATCACATGAATAGAATTCTTATGTTAAGGGTAGGAAGTGCCTATAGAACAGTATTAACGGAAGCACTTCAGGTAATAACGGGTACCTTCTCCATAGACCTGATGGCACAAGAATGCATTGCCATTCACGGTAAAGAATATCGCAGAGAAAGAAATAAGAGACAACATGCTAAACAAATGGCAAAGAAGATGGACTAAACACCACGCTATGACAATTTGGACAAAAAGACCCATAAGAAACTTTAGAATATGGGTCGATGGAAGATATACATTATTTTCTGACACAATGTCTCACAGAACATCTTTTTAGTCAAAATTGTAGAAAAGGAACAATGCTGGTACTGTAACAAAGAAGACAACACGAAAAATTCAATTTTGAGATGCCAAAATGGGATAGAGTAAAACTGGTGATTGAACTAAACACCGGAGAAATGATCTCACCAGAGAACATCATAGCCATGACGACTAGC
Organism: Agriotes lineatus; assembly: GCA_940337035.1. NCBI lineage: Eukaryota > Metazoa > Arthropoda > Insecta > Coleoptera > Elateridae > Agriotes > Agriotes lineatus. Next base: position 104,207,489 of record OW679201.1, read on the forward strand.
ACTAAATTTAGAACTCAATATGTAAATATATCTGCAAAATTGTTAAGAATTATTTTAAATGGACTGTATGATTTTCATTTGTAAAGCGCAGTGCAGTTTCGCCCATTTTGAAGTCAAGTAAGCATTTTTAGATGTTTTCAAGCTTTGTGCATGTCGTAAACGGGGCTTGATTTTGAGGTTCACAGGCTTTTTCCTGACCCATCTCCAGTTGTCTGCTACAAGGATGGTATATATAATCTCTACCTTTGTTAGTTCTTCTTTGACGCATGCAATCAATGTGTCTAAAAGCTATAAGCTTTTAAATTTATTCTGATTTATAGAGTGACATCCATTTTACATAAGCCAACCACCGTGACTCGTAACCTTTTAAAGAAGCTGCTAATAATTTAGTAGATGGAAGTGTTGCTATTAATAATATTTGTACATGAATAAAAGCTGAAATACTCAAAATGGGAAATCACAATGTATAAATATTGTTCCACCATATTAGCACAATTAAAGGGGAATTTACCGAAACACGCACGGTAAAGTTTTCAAAATGGTCTTGGTTTTGTGACACAGTGTAACTATTCTAAAAACACAGTGTCAACGGACTAGATATATGAGCTGGAAAAGTGACTTACTGCAGAAGGATATTATCTTTCAGTGATATGAAAGTATTGAAACAACGTTTAATGTTGTATATTAAATCAACACAATAATTGTTAATGATATGTTTGTTTTTCTTGTGTAAGCTAACAATGTACCAATACCCCATCATTCAATTACTTTCTTATGCTGTCTAAAATGATTTTTATGTCACGAAGATAAAGTTACGAGATAATCGTCATCAATCCTCATTACAAGATCATGCATTTCTGCTTTTTAAGTGAGATTAAGGAACTGTGTAGCAGGTTGCAGCACTAGATTTTTGTGGCTTTATGATGCCGCCGAGAATCGAACTCGACCTGTCAAGTCACCACTGAGCTGCACCTTCTGCTTTCTTATAATAACTATAGCAATGATATGGTGACTTAAATACCAAGTGAATAATTCTGTCATAAAAAACAACACATAATAATACTAAAACTATTAATTATAAAAACTACGAATTAAGGAAATAAATAATAATTAACCACAAAAATCACAACATCGAAACGAACCTGCTCGAGCAGCCTGAGTTTTCTCCGATGCGTGTGCTCCTCGAGCCGGTCGACGTACTCCCGCAGCTCCTCGATCTCCTCTTTCACCTGCTGCACGGTGTCTAGCTCCTGCTTGATAGCCACCATATCGCGCTTGACCTCCGAGACCTCCGACTGGCACGACTCGACGGATTTGGTGAGTTCTTGGAGTTGGGAGCGGATTTCGCAGAGCGCCACCGTCGTCTCCAGGTGTCGGTCGCCGCGCTGCTGCAGCTCGTCCAGCTTGGCGCTCAGGTTCATGCTCATCACGCTCACCTGTTTTTGTAGACTGCGGAAAGAAAGACAGTTCAGTGCCACGCGGAAGGGCCGCTCCAAAGGAATGAGTCGGTGCAGGTCGGGGTAAGCTCCTCACGAACACAAGCTTCATGCAAACTTAGTTGGACTCTCCACATCGTGCATGTCTATCGTGACCATGGAAAGAGGGATACGGCAACAACATAAACATCAATGTGCATTAGGGAAGGCTGTGGATGTTTTGGGGGTGGAATGACCACAGCTGATGGTGATATGGTTGTGGACACTACTAAAGGGTCAAGTCCATTATCAAATCTTCAGCCACTAATATAGTTAAGTGTGTGTAAAGCGACCTTTTTGTAGTCTATTCGGAACGAATAGCAACGCAGGTCTCAAACTTTTTTTAACATGGGTCGAATCTGATCTGCAGATTCTTAAACTTATCACTCACTTGGGATTGTACTTTGCTGAAAATTCCATTGGAATATGGTTCCTTGGAAAAATATTTGAGTTTATACTTTGATGTATAATTCTGAAAATAAATCACTGTTAGCATACGATCATTTTTGTTTGTTTTATAATTGTCATTATACTATTTACTTGGACGAACGTTGTATCTCAAACTGGTCAAAATGAATTTGATTATCTATCAGTGAATGATCCCAACTTAAAAACCACTTTAATGCCAAATCAGTTGAATACCATGCGATCTTGCTTTCGAAAACGATTAGATTAGATCTATCTACAGGCTATCATAGAAAATTAGCTCATTTAGATCTCATTTAGACCATATTAAATTTTTTTCGGAACAAATTGATAACCATCTTCAATCAACTGAGTTGACAATAGCATTTTCATAAATTGTGATAGAAATGTTTATCGATTAGTTGACCCGGCAATAAGATCTATGGGTACCCTCTAGATATAGCAATATTTAGCAAATAATCTAATATAAATATTAATGTACTGCATATTATGCAGCAACCTATATAGAATTTGATCAGAAAATGGGTAACCTTGAAGTTTATGGTTGTTGCAGACAATAAACTGCTATACTTCTGAAAACTCGTATTTTTCATACTTGGTTTTTGTCATTTATATGGATTATCATAACTAACTCTGAACAATTGTCCAATATTGCAGTTCCCTTAATAAGAATTTATGACCAGCTACAACTATTGTTGATTGTTGATAACAAATTTGAGTTATCCATTTTATACCAGATAACAATAGATCGTTTTATGATTAAATACCATGAAACGTTTATGATACAATATTTTCAATCCCAATTAATGTCTTTTGTATGTGTAATGTACTTGGGCTCCAATTGAATCTAATTTATTCAAAGAGATTCTTGGTTTACCCCCCCCCCTCTCGTACCAATCAGGGAAAAAGGTGTCCAGTGTGGCTAATTGGGAATAATTTCGGCGAAGCAATAAAACATGCCAGTATGGTCCAATCGACATAGAACACCGACCAAGTATGCAATCGTGCTCTCACAACCAACCATCAAACAACGCTAATGAATGGTACAAATGAGTGAAACGACGCCCAAAACTACACACAGGCATGCAGAGGCTAATGGTATGACACAGAAAAGCTCAAGCCATGCGACATCTAGATGCAGCAGCATAATACCTGGGAGGCAAGGATACCATGGCTGTGTTCCAAACTACAGTGGACACCTCCCCAGGTATCCTGTAACCCTCCGATTTGCCCTTTCAGTCCTTCCAGAAACTAATTGACTACACGCGGCACATGACTGCGGCGCGGGCTCTTGCTGGCCTGTGACCATCTTCCACCTATAGTTTGGAAACACAGCCCGTCAGGAAGCGTGCTCAAATTGATTGGTGCACTAGAACGTTGCGCCTTACTGTAGAGGATCATGGGCTCGTACCACGTACGAATATTGAAACGTCTGCTTTGCACAGCGGCTTGCACGACTAACGTGGGCTATTTACTTTCTGTCTGAATCAAACTTGGAAGATGTGCACGATACAATAGTTTCTGTAATGTGATCAAATTATCCAGCCAATTAGAAAATTTTGCTACAAGCGAGTTGGAGTCGTCTAATTAATGTAAAATTCTAACCCAATAGACCGACAGTAAAGGAACGGCAATATTATAAGACCATTATATCTGAGAATTGATTGAAACGTCTCATTTTAAGAACTAGTCATGCCAGAGACGCTTATATCAATTTATGTATTACATTTCACTTTATCACTTCATTACACAGGGTGTTATGGAAATGAGTGCAAATATTTTAACCCGTAATAGAACTCGCTAAACTGAACAACTTCTCCATTTATCAATTTTTCGAAAACGCCCTCGAAACTGAGTTAAAATTCAAAACAGTTTTACTCTAAAAATGCATATCCGCCTATGGAATATTATTTTAATTTAATGGCGCAAAACACAAAAAACATTTCTTTGATATGCAAACCAACAAAAATTGCATAGGTACTGATGAAACCTTTAGTTCACATCTGGTCGCCAACGTACTTATTGACCGCATGTTTTTTGTGCAAGAACTTTACAGTTTTAATATACTTGTGTCGTTCACTTTTAACTTAGATTTGTTTACCAAGCGGCTCGTCAAATTTAGGGGAGATAAATGATTGAGAAGATATGCCATTAAATGAAAAACGATAAATAGAAAAGTTGTTCATTTTGGTGAGCTCTATCACTAGTTAAAATATTTGCACTCATTTTCATAACACCCTGTATATCCACGTAAATAAGAGATTCCCTTCGTGATGTTGAAGGGATTTTCTATGGGTCATGGCCTTATCACTACGCTCAAGGAGATTACATGTGTTAATAATAAATTAAACCATATACCGACTTTCATCATTTCATTCAGTGCACTTAAATACTTTTTTGTCCTTATCTGCAATTGCAACAATAGCGAGTTTAAATTTTTATAAAGCCAGGTCCTGTGTTATTTATTTTAAACAGACATTTTTCTAACTTAATTAAATAGTATAAAACCAAAAAAACTAGAAGGGATCTGAGATACAAAATATTAAAGATAAAATTTCAATATGGATGCCTTATAGCAGTGTTTCCCAAACTTATCCAAAGCGCGACCCCTTTTTGTTAAAAAATTTGTTCGCGACCCCCTACTTCCCCCTACTCATCACTCAAACCAAAATAGCGACAAAAATAGCCAACTAAATTACAAGTAACTGATTGTCAAATATTATTTTACCTTACTGTTTAAGTTTAAATTACATAAATTAAAAATTAAATTCAACAGTTATTTTAATTGCGATCTGTCCCACTAGTAACTAGTAGTTCTTCTGCCAGACTACCATTTACAATAAAAATAAATGATAAAAAATTGACTGCACATTGTAGGTACATCGCGATACTTTTCCAAGATATTCGCGAAAGCGCTACTCGCTACCTCGCTACTAGTTGTCACTCTGGAACGTTCTCGAATAAGGTTACTAAATTATATCGTTTGAAGCCTCGGTGTTGCTTTATATAAGCAGCGAAGTGCAATGAGACTTCAGTTCCAAACAGGGCGTTGTGGTGATTGCGGTAATGGTAGTGAGTAAATATTTTACTTTAATTATTTCTTTCATTTTTACGGACTTATTAATATTTAGTTTCATTTGATAACTAATTGTTAATTTTTATTTACGTTATTAAAATAGAAATACATAATTTAACAAAGTGTTTTTGTCTTATTTTGGCAATTCGTGGCGACCCCCCTAGTACCTCACCGCGACCCCCCAGGGGGTCGCGACCCACACTTTGGGAAACACTGCCTTATAGTATTGTAGTCTATCTCATGTAAAGCGACGCTCACATCTTAAAATTATCAGTTAAAAAGTTCTTTAACGATGTTTAACAAGTTGACTGGATGGATTTACTTGCAAGTACTTACGTGTACCGGCAACACTAAGCTGTCTCATTGTTATGAAAATAATACAACCAGATAAACAAGATTAGGAACTTGTAAACTCAGATGTAAGCTTCCAAGAGAAATATATATTAAGTTGTCGAAATTTTGAATGCATATATATTAGAGGGCGATATACCAGCACTATGATTACCTTTGACTAGTGAGACTACAGCAATTTTAAGAACTGTTATACAGGGTATTTAAAAAATACGTTCGGATATTTTACCCACTTATTCATCTCATAAATACAAGCAAAAAAGTCTTAATAAATATGGGCCTGGAAACCCTTCGTTTCCAAGATACAGAGTGGTAAAGTTTAAAAAAAAACCCCGGCCACTCCAGAAATAAATAATTTAAATCTAAGTACACCAAAACATGATCCTTAATAACATCAATAAACCTTAAAAATTTCACTAAAATCGGCTAATGGGTTTTTGAGATATTGGAGCATTTTAGTTTTTGTCTTAATAGGTTCAGAGGCGTGCAAATATATGAGCTTTATTTTTTCTTGAAAACGAAGCGAGATACGAAAAAATTCAAGAGACAAAAAAGTTGAATTTTTAGTTGCTTTATTAAAAAAATATATGAAAATTGCAAAAAATCTATTAAGCGTAATTTTTATTGTGAAAAAACCTAATCGACATGCTCCCATGGGCACGCCTTTCGAAGTACTGGATGAACTGTGATATGTCGAAAAGATATCTCATATAGTTATAAACAAACTATAAAAATTTTATTAAAACCGCCCAAGACGTTTTTTAGATAATAATAAAAAATTGATTTTTTTTTGCAAACTTTAACACTCTGTATCTCGGGAAATGAAGAGTTGCCGGACCCATGTTTATTAGGACTTTTTTGTTTGTATTAATGTGATCTATAAGTGGGTAAAATATCCAAAAATATTTTTTAAACACCCTGTATAAACATAAATCCGATTCGTTTTGTTTCGGAAGTGTTGAATTAACCAATCACGTAATACTTGTATTTCTGTATCGCCTTTAGCGGTATTTAGTGATTCGTTTTCAATTAAATCCAAAAAGCTAGTAAATTAGTGCTAGAAATTCTGTAATGTTTGTGCCTGTGCTTGTGTCCTGATAATGCAACATTTTACAATCAAATTTTGAGTAAATTACTTGTTGCGTGTCAAGCACTAATCGAGTAATCGTCAAACACAGTTTCATTGCATTTTGTACCTTTAGATCATGGAGACGAAGATTGCATTGGCTACCTGTGCTGGTGTTCTGCTGTTGGCTGTATAAATTTTTTTCGTTAGAAAATCTATATACACAATGATATTGACGTTTTAATGACCCAAATTGGTCGTTTTTGCCGTTGCACTATTGTATTTTAGCGCCTGTTTGGTAGACCTTCTTCCAGACATAAACGTGCTGTTCCTGGGTATTAGGTCACTTTAAGCTTCTGTATGCGGAGCCGGTTGCCTATTTCTACTTTTGTGAATGTTTGAAAAATTTCTTTTCTGCTTTCATATAGGTTTCGAACCTGTTTATTTTAACGATTTCCTTCATATTTTTGTAGGTCTTCCTGGGAATCTCTCTCCTGAAAGTGTATTGCTTCTCACTGCTTTCGCTCGCTTATTCTCTGTCATTGTGTCTATGTGCTCGTTCCATTAATTTAGTTTTTGCATATTTTTCGTAAGTTTGCATTTATGTTGCTTCTAGAATTTGTTTAGTTTTATTGGTGTCAGGACAAGTTTCGCTTGCGTAAGTCATTATAGGCCGTCCCACTGATTTATATATTTATATCTTTCATTCTTGTCGTAAGAACTTGTTACACCAGATAATGTTATTTCACATACTGGAATGCTGGAAGCTTTCTCAGCATGACGTGTAACCTCTCTTGCTAATATTTCATTACTTTTCAGTTGTATTCATAGGTGATTAATGTCCATCACTTATTCAATGACTTTCCCCGAAAGTTGCGTCGTGAGGACTGCACAGTAAGTATTTTTGTTTTACTTGTCGATATATTCAGTTCAAACTTCTTGCAAGCTTTGGAGAATTTGGAAATGTTTCAAATCTTAATTATGAACTTGGAGAAACCACCTGCCTCGAGACGTATTTAAGGACACGGCGTCGCTGTTCGACCTGCAGCATTTGGATAACGCCAGGTCAGGTTTCTTTGTTTCGTTGTCCTATCTCCTCACGGTATTGCTGTACTCCAGAGGTAAACTCGCTAACACATTAATGAGTGCTTTATTTGCACGCTTGTAATAATATTCAAATAACGGGGGTATTAGCAATAGCACGTTGAACTTTCTTTAATATTTTCAAGCTTTAATTTTGTAATTCATTTGCTTACAGTCAACTACGTTTGCTGCCAGCTATAAGTTTTACATATTAATTAATTATGGATTTCACTGACGCTATTAGCGCGTTACGTTAATTCATTTTGAATTTCACTCATGCGATTAGCTTGTCACTTTAATTCCTTTTAGATTGCGTTCGACTTGTACAATTGTTTTTAAGGTAGTATACGGGATTTCTTAAATCTGCACCCATCGCGTTGAGTTATGAATGCGCTTCGTCATCCAAAGGACTTTATGCTATTCGTCGCGTTTAAGAATATAGCTTTTTAAAGTTCCTGTGCAGGCTTCTATAATTAGGGTTATCTTCGCTTTTTGAATTCAGTCAAATTATTGATTCAATTTCTGGGTTTATTTTGAATACAAAAACCCGGTATATATAATTAAACATTACTGACTTTAATTTAGTGTTGTTAAATATGTCGTCAGCCCAAATCACTGTCGAAGGTTCCTTAGCTAAGACGTTCTCCGCCGTCTTCCAGAGTCTCTCCGGGTAGTTTTCTGTGCATGATGAGGTGTAGATGTTGTACGTTTCCGGATAACTCGTCAAGTGTCTAAAATAGGCCAGTTTCCGGGTCTTAGCTCCTTTATTTCTCTTTATTCGCGTCAACACTTCTTTGTTGGGAAGCGTGTCTGTTCAATTAATGCGTCGCATTCGTCTGTAGACCCACGTCCCGGAGCTTCTATTTTTTTCAGGAAGCTCTCTGTAAGAGTTCACGCGTCTGCTCCGTATAAAATAACGGAGGGCATAACACCTTACATCACCATTATCAATCGTAGTTTTAATGAGAGGTCGTAGTTGTAGAGCATTCGTCTCATAGTCGTGAAAACTGCTCCGGCAACTTTTCAGCAGTGCTACTGACTTGAATGCTTACATAATTTGGCACTGGCTATTTGGAGACTATCATGTACTATTTAGTCTCTCTGGTATTTAGTATGAGACCACACTGCTGACATACCCAGACTGTTCGATACAGCAGCAGCTGTAGTTCTTCTGTACTATTTGCAATAGGAGCTGTGCCGTCGGCATATTGGAAGTTATTAAGGGGAATGTCGTTTGTTTTTATTACTTTCTCTGCAACTTATAGAGCTTATTGAGAAATCAAAATTTGTAATAACTATTCTGTGTCGCTATTCGGATCTGTTTCAAATTTTCAAAACAGAAGTTTTAAACATTTGCTAAATAAAAGTCCTGACACTGATAATGGATCAGGTCATTTGTCAGTCCAAGCTTACTTCGTCGGGGAAAATTATTTCTGAACCTCCTCCTTCTCGTATAGTATTATACCACTGCTCTTGATCTACCTATAATTCATTTAAGCTGAACATCAAATTCGAGTGCAAAACGTGAATAAAGCAAGTCGTGATTATATGGTGCAACTATTAAAGCTTTTCAGAGCAGTGATTAACGCTAAATATTGGCAGTCTATGTGTTGCATTCATTGAAAAGCTTAAATAACGCTATACCTTTAAACGCGAGCTGTTTATTAACGCTGCGGTTTAGGTTGTACGGCGCTCGTGGCGTATACATACTCTCCATGGATTTGTAGAATATTGGCATGGTTTTATACATTTGAGAGACCTCGCTCTGAATAGTGCTTGTTTCAGCCTTTGATGTGGTGTCCTTGACCAATGATTTGTATGAGCAGCTTTCAGGTGCGTTATTAGGGTTTACATAGTTTCTGGTGAAATGGAATCAACTATGCCAGCTTTGGCTGTCGTTCAAATTTGTACAGTTAATAAGCAACAGAACCAATAATATTTCTTTAGCCATTTTTTAGATTCAGAGTTAAATGTTTTTGACACATCATAATAAAACAAAAACTTGTTCTGTACAGGTTGAGTCTCGTTAAGCAAGTGTTTTCAGAAAATCATCAAGAAGATCGTGTCTTAATACTTAAATGAAGAAATTATAAATTTTGCTTTTTAATAAATTGTGAGTTTTATGTTAGCGCATCTCAAAAACGAAGAGCCTAATCGACAAAACTCTAAATTTAATTTTCTTTGGAATATTTAGCAAGTTTCATTACTGTTGTATCGCATTAAAACTATTTTAAAACGTTACTTCTACCATAAACTCTCTGCTTAAACAGAATCAGCAAACTCTAATTATTATTTCTTAACTGTGTAGAAGCTGCCTATTCATAAATTAACAGTAACTGAGGGACATAATTTTTTTTTATAAAAATTGCGCAAAAATACAAAAGCACGTTAAGAACACTGCAGGCATTGTTAGGAGCTAGGAGGAAAATTGCGGAAACATTTGCTTATTTCTTTAAAACTTTTCCATGGAGAAATTTATAATTTTGTAAACTAGTATAAGTGGTATTTTAATGCTAATCAAAATTTTTCTAAATATTTTGTTAACAATAACTCCAATCTTCGAGTTTTTAAGTCGACAAGAGGTCTACTATTTGGAAATCTTAGCTAAACAATAAATTTATAGAATATACTAATCTCACTAAGCAGTTTTGAATTAATTATGAAACTATGGTACTATACGAGAGCACAAAAACGTTTGAAATATATTAATAAAGCATCACTGATCTGCGGAACATCCTGGTCAAAATCACACAAAGTAATAATTGTTTTGTTATTAGTGCCGAGAGGGTTGTACCGTATCCAGAGTGTCTATTGTATCACCCCCTGAATATTTGCAAATAGGCAAAACATCGTACAATCCAAAGAAAGTGAGGAAGCCTGTCAATTGTTAGATGTGTTGCCTATTTGGAAACCTTCAGCGAGGGGGATACAACATTTTACAGGTCAACTTTTAGGTAGTTGTAAGTTACTTGTTACATTGCAAGCAATTATTGAGCGATCGTTAAAAACCGATCCAGCAACATTTATTTTCATTTTGTACTTTGAGTTCATGTATGCGAAAATCTTCTTGAAGGACATTACAACTACCAGTTAATGTGTATTTGGATACCTGTGCTGGTACTCTTCTGCTGTCTGTCTAGATTTTTCTTGGAAATTTATATCTATACAAGCTAATATTGTCGTTGTAACGACCCAAATTGGTTCTTTTTTGCCGTTACACCGTAAGAGCGCCTTTTTGGTGGAGTTTCTTTTAGATATAGCTATGCTGTCTCTGGGAATTAGGTTACTTTAAGCGCCTGTGAGTGGAGCCGGTTGCCCAATTTTTTGTAAATTTTCTAAATCTTAATTTGATACCATGTATCCATCTCTAGTTTGATGCCGCAAGCGTCGTCCGAGTTTTCTGAGAATTTTTAAGACTGATTTTTTGGTGTGTTTTTTCCCTAAGCCATAGACACCTTCCGTTGGAGAGCAACTATTATCTGACAGTGAATTATCATTCATTCTTTGGTGGCGTGTGGATTTCCACTGGTTGTCTCGTATTTCTCTACTGGAAAATTTTCACCTACAGGCATACCTGCAACACATAGTTGCTATCTTTTGTTTCATGTAGCTTGACAGGAAATAAAGCGTTTACATGCTTTCGGTTCTCCAGGTTTCGGGCCTTCTTTAGCGATCAATTCGTTTGCAGGGTACTTCTGGGTGTTCCACACCTATCTTATAGACCTGCAGCTCGAGATGTATGTAAGCACATTGTTCGATCTGCACATCTTGAACAATGCACGGTGAGGTTCTTTTGTTTTGCTGTACTATCTCCGAACAGTGCCACTATACTCCAGTGATAAAACACGCTAAAACTTTAATGCGTGCTTCATTTAAATCAGCAACTGCTCAAAATTCAGAGAAGGCACTCATCCGTTCATAACTTATATATTATATTTATACCGGGTGTCCAATCTCAAAGTCGAACATAGGGAATTAACATTAGTGCATTCACTCGTTCTTCATTGAAATAATTCATTATTCTGTACATAATTTTAACAGACGTTGATAGAAAATACCTGATTTACGCCAATTACAATTTTTTTGACAAAAGCTATCGAATTTGAGAAGCAAGTCATAGCATATTTAAAAATTCTTAAGTTTTAAATTAATATTTTAAAATAACAACCGCATCTTGAATATTATTATTGGTATCATTTGATGCGTAATAATTTTATCTTTCCATTGATACCATTACCTTCCCAGTAAGTTGAATTGGCGAGCAGGAATCGGGAAAAACGTTCAATACAATGTTAATCGCCTGTGTTCGACTTTGAGAACGGACACCCGGTATATATAGCGTGTTCCCCGATTGACTTTAATATATGTATAATGAGTTAACAATCTTGGAATTATGTTTTCATAATTGGGAGATTGTTCCTGCTTGCCCTGAGACTTATTTTACCGATAATTTCAATTCAGTTAAAATCAAGTGCTCCTTGATAACGCAGCAATAACTTTATCGGTTTTATGTAAAGTACTATTATTATTAAAGATATAGCAAAAGTCTACTGAAGAAAAATTTGTTGATGATAATAAAAAAAGACTCAAAACGTAATTAAACCATAATGTGTAATACATTGTTGAATTCAGAATGAAAAGGGCTTCTAAAATTTGACATCAGAAATTAAGGACCGTATTTATAAAAATAAAGTTGATGATGGTTACTCTGAGACGAAACATATGATAAAAAATTAATACCGTAATCTTTAAGTTCATAAGAGGTTGCTATATAGAAATTTTGTCAGTTTCACTCTAATTTTATAGAATAAAAATCCACAATTTCGATTTTTAAAGATTACTCAAAAACGAAAAATCATATCAAACATTTCTAGGCGTAATTTTGTTAGTCCCTTAATTACGCATTTTTTTCCCATTTAACCAAATTTGTGTCTCTAACTATTAACGAGATCTCCATACTGACCGTACTTATCTTGGACACACTGTCTATATAATTAACTTTAAGTTTCAACGCACGCTATTAACGCTTTACTTTAATTAACTTTGGAGTTTACTTAAGCTATCAGCTTGTCACTTAATTCATTTTGGAATACAATCGTTTTGTACAATATTTCTTTAAGGTAATCTTCCTCTTCTTTCTCAGTCTATCTCAATCCACTCTTGAATGTAGACCTCTCTCGTAGACTTCCATTTCTCTCTGTTCTGCACAATACGGTACCGTTGTCTTTCGGCAGTCTTTCTTAGGTCGTCCAATCGTCCACCCATATTCTTTGGGGTCTTTTTATGCTTCTACTTGTTGGTCTAGGGCGCTAATGAATCAATTTATTTGTTCATCTGTTTTGGTCTTGCCTTGCCACATGACCCGGGCCCAATTTATCTTTAGGATTTCTCGGGAAATGTCAGATACTTTGGTCTGTCTTCTTATATCCTCATTTCGGACCCTACCCCTTAAACTTATACCTAACATTGAACGTACAATCGCTCTTTGCATAACTTCAGACGGTTCATGCTTTTAACTCTTAAAGTGACTGTTTGAAGGCCATATGTTGTTACTGGCATTATACATTTTGCGTAAAGTTTACGTTTCAAGTGTATGGGAATTTTGTTATTTTTCAAGATGTACCCCATTTTTCCAATAGCCGCCCAATCTAATCGAATTCTTGTCGCCTTTAAGGTAATATACGGGCCTTATTTAAACTGAGGCTATGGCATTGGGTAGAGACATTTCTTTTCGAAAAATAAATCTATGTAATTAATAATGCGCATCGTTATCCAAAGGCCTTTTTTATTAGCATCACGCATATGCATAGCCTTTTGGAGTGCCTAAATAACTCTTTAGTGGTATACCTAATTCAAGTCTTTTATTTGCTTATAAAACACCACATACTGTTACACAATTTTGTTGTAACACCGTATATCTGAAAACGTAATAATTGAAATTTTAAATTGCCGTTTTCAAAATTTTTACAACGGAATAGGTAACATAAACAATTGTGTCTTTGTTAACAGTAACAGTAACAGTATCATAACTGTTTTTTGGAGTTTAATTAATAAACTCAAACATTTTGAACTTTCGCATCCAAGTTTCAATTCAATTACAGCTGGCGATCGAACCACGGGCTGCTTGATTAGCAAGCAACCGGTGATTCCGGTAGTCAGTAAGGACGTACAGATCTGACAGAACAAAGCAATGACATGGTGAATTTATTATTAGTACATTCTACTTGTTGAAATAATTGAAACAACTATTACCTAGAACCACTAATATTTTATGTCAAACGAGAAGTTTCGAATTAAGACGAGAATGAGCAGCGGCAAAAACCTATTATCAATAACAGGGCACATTTCATTCCTCGAATTCAAGTAGTGCACTTCGAGTACAATCCTGAAGAAAATCCGCATTTGTAGCTTTATGTGTATAGATGCGTTCGTTGCAGCAAAATTATTATGTAATTGATTGTACTTATGTTGAGCAACCCCTTTCTTCTCTTTACCCCAATAATCGCTTCACTTAACGTACAGAAACACAGTTTCCATTTAGCTAAATTTTACAATTTGTAGAAAGAATAGTAAGTATATTACACTACAAGTTATAAAAGTGCTGCATTGTTCAACAAGCCAGATATTTTAAACACGAGCGTTAGCGAGTGTTGAAAGTGTCTTCGAGTTGAATTTTACTAACACGTTGTGTATACTTTTTTCGCAACGCTGCATTTCCTCTTAAATAACAGTGTTATTAACGTGCATTAAGAAAAAACGGATTTTTACTTACACCACTAGTGATGGCAGTAATTGCTTTCATCACTGAGTTGCACAAAATTGCCTACTTTCTTTTCAAAATTGAGTGATGGCAATGTCAGTTTCATAGGCGATGTTGAAAAATAGGTTTTCATATTTTACCTTCGCCGTAAGCTAAAGTACAGTAGAATATTTTAATATAAAAATAGTTTCAAGCAATATATTTCTAAGTGTCCACTTTGAAGTATTATTAAGTAGAACCCAGAACAGGATTGAAGCTACATTACAAAACGAGATCGGAAAAATATTCAGGAATAATGCAGTAATAAAACTAAACAGAATCTTTTCATAAAATTCGAAGCCTTTTAAAATGTTATAGCCGAAGGAACTATAACAGCACGAAAACTAAAATTAAAGCCAATTACGAATTTTTAAGCAAGAAGAAGGTTGGAAAAAAATAAAATGAAAATATATAATGCAAAACGGAATATAAAAGCAGATTTAAAATAGAGACATCCAACTCATTTTAAAATTTGTGTTGTTTTGTACCACACAATGGTTTAGTATTTTGCTCATAACTTTGAAAGTGAGAGTCGCTATGATGGAAAAATTTTGAAATCAATTTCGGACTGTTAATAATAAATTGAGAGTTCAAGCCACATTAGGGTGTCGCAAAGGATTTCCATTGGAAATCACATGTGAAGACATTTAAATATAAATACATTTATACTTTTCCAAACTTGGCAAATAATAGTAACAATTACAAGTAACCTCCGAGAGTATTTATATGTTCCATATAAAAAGGAAATGGTGTGTATTAGTGTCCTTTCCTTTTGGGTAACTATGATCTGAATATTGTAAGTATACCTTTGTCGTTTGTATAATATGATCATCATTTAGCAGGTGAAGCATAGAAATAGCGCATTGCTATTGGCCATTAGTTGTAAGAACAAGATTGCCCAATAATCTGATAAACGCTGTGCATGTTGTTAGCTTTAGAAATATGCGTCTACTATTGGAAGTATTGAAGTATTGTAAAATGCTTGCAAATCCTCTACAGTAAGCTGCTGTCAAGATTTTATGCCCCGTCACGTCATAAAAGTGGAGGGCCAAAGCAATTCAGCACAAACAACTGATGGTAATGTGAATGACATAATACAGTTATAGTAGTACCATTTTAACACACGATAAACAATGTAGAATAGGAAAAAGTATTTTCTATTCTACCAGCAGTAAAATATGCCAGTCGTTGCAGCAATGCCCACGCTTTGCGTTAATTCGCCTAATATCGGATATCAAAACAACGAACAAATCTCGTTGTAAACAGTTACAAATGGGTAATCTAGAAGCTATTGCATCATTTAATGGTTTACCTACACCAACCGAATAAAATAAAGAAATCCTGTAACTTCCCAAACCGTACATCTTCATATCTGTGATTATTTCGGTTTTGGTAATTTTAACTTGTACCTTTTACCATACTTTTCCATACCAAACAGGAGAGAGTTTTCAAGATTCTCTACATTTTATATCAGGAAGTTATCGACAGTTAATTCAAGATTTCCTATTTAAAATCTTGTTCAAATAAAGGAAAAATTACTTCCCTCATAAAATAACAAACCTTGCTAATCGACATCTCGCTTCTCTTCATTAGCGCGTGTTTGAGCTTACAACAGATAAAATCCATCTCAATCTTGCATGTTTCGCTGCCATTAATGTTTAACTTGCTCTGATCCATTATCTATGAGTACTTCCATTACGTCCACACAATGTAGCCTGTTGTTACTGAAGGTGGTGTCTTGCCGATAGCCACTCAAGTCGTTTGCTTTCACGTTTTCATTGCAATAATTGCTGTGCTATAAGATATTTTATTACTTTTGATATTTTTGTTAGTTTTGCTGCGTTTTAAAAGCAGCATTGTCCAAAGAGAAGTTAAAATGTGTTTGCTATTCGAACAATATTTAATATTCCTGCTTTCACCATCAGCCACCCTGTTGGCCGATGGAGTCAGTGATGATTGTACCCACATATTCTGGCCCAAAACCAGATACTCTTACCTGGGGGCCACCTCCACTGCTGTTGCTAAATTAATTTAGATTAAAGTTTAAATTTGTTTACACATGCGTATAATAATTTAGTAGATTAGTTTTCCTCGGGTTAACTGCACTTGGCCATACTTTTTGCGTTATCCAATTTTTGCAATTAATAAATCTACAGTTAGTCTCTATGATATTAATACAGACGCCCTTGCTTCCGCTGATGCACTTTTAGATGCTTTCATGTGTATAAATTTAATTTCATTGCAACAAAATGAGCAAATTGTTATGTATATTTTCTCGCGCACATTTTCGAGCACACGCCGCTGCTCTTAGCCAGCGGAAAGGCAAAAATAACTTTGCGGCTGCGAAGAAGCGTTCGCAATGCTTAAATCCTTGGCCTTCCGTTTGTCTTTAATTGAGCTATCGTCGGACTCCAAAGATTGGTGTTATCAAACCATATTTCCGTATCGCCTGGAATTATACCGTTAGCTTTGGTATATTTTCAACACTGGTCGTATTCCTTCAGTAGGGGACACATTTGGCGCCAAATTCCGTGACTAATATACGATCAGCCCCCAGGTTACACTCCCGGAGTTACTGTTCCGAATATCGCAACCAGGTCGACGTTTCGAGCTGGAGATCGGCTTTGGCTTCGGCAGTGGTATCGTTAACAAAGTACTGCATTGAGGTATAAGCGTCCCTTTACTACGTGTAAATCTCACATGTATATCATCCTCACTCCTAGACACAATAGCTGCGCCTCTTTAGTTTTTTAATAAAAATTTGTAATTATTCGTCTAACCAGGTTTGAGTTTTGCCCTTTTGGGAATTGCGTTTAGGCTTGAACACGACAAGAATAGCTTAGAATCGTCTTGCAATATTCTGTGCTTCTACGCTTCCCAAACCGGGCTTCGGCAACCGTGAGGTCTTGATGCCTAAAACCTCCTCAAATAGGAGAGGTCGCTGCCCCTGCAGTAGGGATGTTAACGCACGATTGTGTGTTGAATATAACATACCAAGCTACGTTCTATGTATTTTATTCATTGTATTGCAAATATACAGTGCCAAGTAAATGAAGGTAAGGTGACCTTCTAAGTCTCTACGGAACTGACTTGTAGGAAATCATATAGGCTTTCAGACTGAACCCCGCCCATGTCACTGAAGTGAACCGTGTACATCTTATAGTTTGTTACATATCGTAAATGAGTTTCCAAATGTAACAAAAAAACATTAAATCAATATAAGGGACTGCTTCCTGATGTACCATGCATCAGCACGTCTGGTATGCTGATTTTCACTTTTTTTATAATATAACCATTTGCATTACCTTTTTCTACTTCTCTTCACTTTAACAAGAATACTATATTTTAAACGTATTTTTCTTTGGTGTCTTCTAGTCCTCGCCGCCACAATTGCTCAAATATTATTTTTTCATGTCTTAGCAATAGTTATTTATGTACCAAGGGCACTATGAAGCTGTTTATGCCATTTCGTGGGCGACAAATTTACAAGCCCGAGGGTTTAAGAGTCGCTCGAGGGCTATGAATATCAAGTAATGCCCGTGCCATATACAACATTTTATTTTCCACTTTGAATAGGCAAATAACTTGAAAAGCTTGAGTCCATACCGCTCTAGGGCGCCATGAGCGGGCGTAATGCCCGTTCATTAGGCCCTAGGACGTTATGAACTGCTTTATATACCTCGTATCACAGATATAAACAACAAATAGATCAGTGAAAAATTGAATATTTCTGCTTTCTCCACATGTCTGTTAAGACAAAATTATGTCCAAAAATACACAATACACAAATGGAGACTCATATGACATTGTGAAGTACTATTTCAGCTTCTATAGTTTTTACTCATTAAGTATTCCCGTTTATCTTTTTCTTCATCTTTAATTTTTTTATTCTATATTCACACTTTTTGTTTCATCTGTACGTATTGATTGCAGAAATCCTTGGTTTTTAATGGTGATCAAATCAGAGATTACGAAATAGTAGAACACCTTTTGCTAAACAATTCAGTCGATTCAGCACAATATTTTAAATTGTCTCGAACCTATATATCTTCTCTTATCTTTTTCTTGCTGTTTTCTTACGTTCTTTTTATATCGAAACCTTTTGCTCTATTTGGTAGTCTCAGATAACCGTAATATGTATTCTTGTTTGACCCTCACCAAGCGTATATTCGACATATAATAAATTAGACTTTCCTCTTTTCTACTTCTTCCGCGTCAAACTCCCTATGAGAAATTTGCGTTTCGACATCTGCGCTTCCGCCATTTCCTGTCTTGGGAGTATCCGCTTTCTATCATTTTCTATACGACCGCTATGTTAATCTTCCGTGGCGAACTTTCCTTGCGCCTTAAAGTTGCCGTGGTTGTGTTTAATTCTG
Organism: Agriotes lineatus; assembly: GCA_940337035.1. Taxonomy (NCBI): domain Eukaryota; kingdom Metazoa; phylum Arthropoda; class Insecta; order Coleoptera; family Elateridae; genus Agriotes; species Agriotes lineatus. The sequence goes on from OW679201.1 coordinate 104,226,141, forward strand.
CCCACTCGGGCAGAGGACGTTTGCAATAGTATTGGAGGCTACTGCTGCATTTTCTTACTCTCCGTGGGCAGTTACGCTTTAGCCTCGAAGAGAGAGTGACGCTATTGGAGTGACAGTTTTACGTGCCGATGACGGCTTTCGGGCTACGCTACGGCAAAGTTCGCCAGAGTGGAGGTTGCGGTTGCAAGCACAACATTACTTACCGTAAGGCGCTCAAGTTGATCAGATTTATCAGTTTTGCTGTGCATATAAGCCTCTGGGGTTCCGTGTTTTTCTACTGTACCGTTTCTATCGTCGGTCCACAACGATCGATACTATATCGGGTCAAAATATCAAACAACTGCAAGGTTGCCCCATGGAAACTGGCTACACCCCAGGTGTTTTCTCGTCACCTAAGCTATCTCTTCCTGACCTGGCGACGACAGCGCTCTCTTGACTGTCTCTTATGTATTGTACATCTGGTGAAGTACTGCTGGACACTGCCTTTTTCTTCGTGGCTTGAGGTAACATAACAAATTCTACATGTTCGCTAAATTAAAATGTAGCATTCTTGACGTACCCTTCGTTTAAAGTAGCACGCAAGCATATTTGAGATACCTCAAACCGGCCTTGTCTCAACTGATAAGCTATTAAAGTAATTGTTGGTACCGGTGGTATTAATTACCATTTTTACCATAAACGGATTTATTAATCTTTACAACAAGCCAATTACGTCTGACGTCTTGGTTTATTCTCGGAATACCCTTTCCGTTCTTCATTTCTCTATTTTGTGGTGCATGATTAAATAGAGTTCTACTGCTGGCTCAAACTCATTTAATTTTGTCTTGCACCACAAGCTTTTCAAACGATTTGTCATAGGTTTTTCTTGCGATATGGCCAAAAGACTTCATTAAGACAAGGGAGGGAAGTCGTTTGTTGATCTTGAGTTGTCGCAGAATATATTTGTTGGATCGTCTTGGTCATCTAAGGAGCTTGACCATACGTTCCCAGCACCATTTCCCCAACGCAGTTTATCTGCGGCTTTAAAGGCGAAGTTTCCATAAATTAATGTTTCCATTACTTTTTTTTTCATGTTAGTTCACATCCTTGTTAAACCAACGACAGCAGCTCTTGTAAAAGCATCTCTTCTGCAAAGTTCTGGTTCTTATTAAGAGGCTAAGGTATATTATAATTGTAACCACAAGTTAGTATCGGGTAATGTTCCTCATATCTGGCGTTCATAACTTTTAACGATTTAATAGTAAACCATATTGTATGCTTTTATCTTCCAATCATTAAAGTTCATTAGTTATTTGTTTTTCAAAGTCTGCTAAAATGAAGGTATCGTCTGCGTACCATGAAATAGAAATTTCATTCTTCTTATAAAAAGCCCATACTTCCAGTCGTGGATGGAACAGGATGGATTACTAACGAACGTCTCTCTTATTACTGTGGGGATCTGATAGTTGGCAATCAATAGACACATAAACTTTAATCATAGTCAGTAAACCATTCGACAGTTTGTTCCATGCTATGCAGTAGAATACTTTCTCGTAATCGATAAATTTAAGAAAGTTTGGTTTCTGAAATTTGGGAACTTTACCTTTCGTACACACTTAATATTTCCTCCTTCGTACCTTTTAATTCTACAAACCAGGTTTGTGTGGAAGATATTTGTCATCCTGATTCTTAAGGCTGTTTTTCATTCTGTCAGATCATATCACAAGTTATATAAATTATACGTCTGTCGTTATAAACTACTATATTAAGGGCTTCAGCTGGTATGGGATCTGTGGTTAGCTTCTACCTAATAATTAAGGGTTCTAGGTGTGTGTTGATCTACAATGTCGTCATGTGTGGAGTTGGCGTCATATAGATTTCCGCAGTATCTTCTCCAAGTGTCTAATACTGTTTAATACAAACTAGGCTGTTATTTTGATACCTATCAACATATTTGCTTTTATAAAAATATCTTCCTTTTTATCCTGGCATTATTTTTCTTCTGCTATTTAGTACTTTGCTATATGATTAAATTAATTGTTTTTATCGTTACCAGCGCCTCTGGGATTCGGTCTATAGTGTTTACCTTTATAAAATCTTCTTTTTTTCTTCACTGCCCTTGTTCGCTTATAGCAATACCAAATCTTCCTTTATCTGTATCTTTGTTGTAGATTTATTAGTAAATTCTAATAGATTAGACTGTCTGTATTTGAACAAAATCTCGAATTTAAAATTCTGCTTCGAACACCCATTTCGTTATACTTAAAAGTGCCTCTTTGTCCGACTGATAACACTAATTACTACTACGTTGTGATAATAATAACTATAACAAATGTTGACTCTTAGTTTATCGTTATAACTTCTAGATTACCTCAATTGTAACCCTTCTTGGTTATAATCATTGCTTTAGAAATATAATAACACAGCAGATGATTGTTAAATTTGCCACAATAAAAATTGTACCACGTATACAGCATAGGTTATAATCAGGCATATTCGTTACATAATATTCTAATGAAAATAAGAAACCAATAGAAAATGATGGAACCATTCTCTGCATCAAATTCAAACATACAGTTATATGTTTCAAACTAGTAATTGTTTGTTTATGTAAATCAAATATTTAAACTTGAAAGGATAACACATTATGGTTGTCGTATTACTATATCCGTGAAACGAATACATACGTATATAGGTTTATTTTCAACATTTGGTAACACTGAAATACTGAAATGCAATAAAAATCTAAGTTTAAATATTAGGTTTAGGGCCATTAAATGTCATAAGGGAAACGAACAGAAATCTCTTAACACCACCTTAATTTCATTTTCATTGTACTGCGTGTAGGTCATTATCTAAGCGAAGGGATTAACACAAACCACATTGAATCTAGACTCTTCAGTATATTAACTGACGTTGTGAGAGTTACACCCTGTAAAATGATAACGCTACATGTCACATGGCTTACTTCAGGTTAATCCCAACTCTTGTTTAGTAAATATACTTGGATTTTCTCAACTTAATAAAATATACACACACAATTATATGTGAATTAATATATTCAAGTCTAAATATTTTACAAAATGAGATTTCAAACCACTAACGTTAAATTAGACATTTTCTAAATGCCACTCTTGCGCTAATATTCTTTCGTGCAAAAAATATTAACCCAAACCTCTTATGCTAATTTAAAAAGGCTTTGTCAGATTTGTGTCTGTAATCATTACTTCGAACAAATTTAAAACATAAAAATTCGTATTAAAATCGCACAAATTGCTATTGAACTTAACTAACCTAAGAACATTAAAATAGCAAAAAATTATACGTCTGAAGGGATGTTCATCATCGACAATAACGTGCTCCAAAATTGCCTCCACTCCTAATTATGACAACTACATTTATCCGCCACGGCAAGCTGATTAGGAAGATGATGTGATTAGGTGGAACGCGGAGTCTCTGCCTGCCTCATTTATAGGAATAAAATTAAAGTGACTTGTTTTGACAGTAACAACCTGTCATCCTCGAGCTATATTGTTCCATAATGAGGTAGAACTTAGTGAACAGTCAAACTAACGCAATAAAGACTTGCTGCAAGATGTGTACACGCTCTCTAGATTAAATTAAGGTCGGAGCCTCATAAATTACATATTAGCATGCTACAAACACTTTTCAATCTTTGAACTAATATGCTTTTGCATAAAATTTGCTTTAATTTTGCAAAAGATACTGGGCAGAGAATGGACTTAGAATGTTATTATTGCTGCTGTTAATGCATAAACAAAGTGATAAAGTTGTTTAACAAGCCATAAACAGTTAAAAGGTTGCACTTTTAGTCATTGTCTTAAATGCGACAGACTGCGGTTAGGTAATAGTGTGGTATTCTTTTAAATTTAACTGGTCGTCTATCCAGGCGTCTTTTTACTTATTTGTTTCACAACTGTGCTCAAAATAATTTATAAACATGTGGCATTGTTGCACATTTTTAGTACATTTTATTTGGTCACCTTCATATATCGCACTACGTGGGTCATCTCATCGACCTTCCACGTTACCTTTCCTAAGCTTGTTAAGTCATTTTGCGGTCGTAGATGCTTAATTGCATTTCACGCCTTTAGGGCAATTTGTTGCTAGGTTAAAACCATTTTCAATCTTTGCGCACAAGTACAATCTCATCTTCCGCACTTTTGATTCAGGTCATTTTGGGATTTTAAATAGCCACCTAGGCTTTAGGGCAGCGTGCCCGTATGCTAGACCCTTTTAGTTCTTTATTTGGCTCCATCGCCTAATTCCAGAATCATGATTTCGCACATATTTGGCCCCAAACGCAGCATTTCTCGTCGGTTGGAGCCTCCCTCTGATGGCGCTTTGGCAGCCGAGCGTATCGCTCGCAAGAATTCCGAATCTTCTAGAAAACACGCCGTTGTGGCGTGATATCATGACGCCGGCATTAATTTGTTTCATTTTATCGCCTTGCGATTGGCTGCCGAGGTTTAGTCACGTGGGGACGCGACCAAGGTGACCCGTGCCAGCGCTTCCCTCTGGGCATTCAGCCGAGAGCCGTCGAACAAGTAAGAGGTCGGATAGTGTGTGTGAGTTCGGGCGGCGCTCCCGCCCTTGGCGGGGGCGTCAGCCCTTTTCCCGTCGAGTGCTGCTTCAGCAATTACGTGACAAACGTTTTCGCCTTAAGTGGCAGTTGACCGCAGCCCGTTGCAGAGAACGCTTGCGTGGTGGTTGTGAGTGTGAGTTTCGAATTGTCTTCGGCGTAGCGTGGGTGTTTTGAGCCCAGTTCTTGCTTCCGTAAGTAAGGGGTCGTGCCCCCTTCCTCTCGACTTACGAGGATCTGTCCCGCAGAACGAAAGTGGCCCATTTTTCGTCGTCCCGTCGTACGCGTCCTGACGCGTCTCACGTCGCCATTATGGCGGATGTGCACTCATCCCTATAGCCGTCGAACATCGAAGGTACCTGCCACCTAAGACTGCAGCCTGTCGCAACTCAACTGTACCAGGCTCCCCAACCGCCTACATTATTAAGGTATGTGTCTTTGAACTGATTACCGCTGTGAACGCGAGCGAGCCGTCACATCTCTGGTGCCTACAGGCACTGTCGTCATATTTGTCCATGTCGCGAGTGCTAATTTGATCTTTGCTGTTCGCTGCATAAGGCGTCGCGCTAGCGTATTTGTGCATTCATTCAGACTTGCAGACTGTCCATGTTGCGAGAGCTAATTTGTTCATTACTGTTCAACATCTGTAGCTAGGTTTAGAGCGCGCGCGCCAGCTGGTGTCCTTAGTTATAATCTAGTTATAGATATAGGGCGACGTACTCTGCTGCCCCATTGTAACCCGTTAATCAATACATGATTTGTTAGCTAAGGGAACTATTGTTTTGTTTCGACTTGTGCATGTTCTGTTACAGATAAACGCCCCCTTCATTGTACTGATTATTGTGCGACGGAACGAGGGAGCTTTGAGCGTACAGGTGGGTGAGACAGCTGCGTAGTCGAGGTCGGATTGACACCTAATTACAATCCTTGCAGAAGGCAATCCCGAAATTGTTATTTGACCTTGCAATTCTTGAGTAATCCTATCGGCGGAGTATTTTGCGTGCTTCGCTCCCGTCTAACCGTCCAGGCCCGGTTAGCCGGGTTAAGACAGGCTTGGTGGCGCCCTCATGATTTCGACATACCCTATATATATATTATGCCACAACACGCTTGCCCAGAACGTATCGTGTGACTCACGCCCGACTCCCTGAGCGTTCCAGCCGTGGCCTATTAGCCTATTTCGAACCGATTTCAGGGCAAGTGTGCCAGTTTTCAGGACTGATTCCGTGGTGCGATGCTCACCTTGGGTGGGTGTCGTAAAGTTCTTTTAATACCGTAACAGGCTAATTTTGGCCCCCACCGTGGGGCCTGTTTTTTTTCTGATACTCGTCTTCTCGTTAAGCCCCTTCGTTGTGCGTCTTAATTTTGGCGCCCGCCTCTGGGGCCTTTCAGGCCTTTCTGGCTTTGCTTTGCTTAGCCTTGTTGTGTCATTTATATTGTTGTCACAAATGTTTTTTTTCGTCATTTCGAAGTGGTATGGACTGGTAAACCGTTTTTTTTCTTAGTAGAATATTTTACCTAGCTTCTTTTCTTGTTTTCTATTTGTCTTTTCCTGTTTCTTCGGTTTTCTATATGTCTTTTCTTGTCTTTTCCTGTTCTTGGTTTGTTTTCATTAGTTTTCTTGACCGTGTATATGTTTTTTCTTAGTTGTCATTTGTCTTTACGTTTCTTTTCTTGTTTTCTTTATGTTTTTTCTTGTCTTTCCTTATTTTCTATTTGTAGTTTTGTGTTTTCTTGTTGTTTATCGCCTTTTTGAGTTTTCTTTTGTATTTTTCCATGTCTTTTCGTATTTTGAGTATCTTTTTCGTCATTTTTACCGTCGTTTCTTGTTTTTCTTAGCCAGTTCATACTACCGAGATCTCTTGTTGCATTTAGTGCAGATTTTATCCCGTATTAGTCGGATTTAGTACCAGATGTTGTTGAGTGAAGGTACCGACTTTGTTTTTTTTAAGTCTTTTCGAATGCTTAGTTGGGAGTTTCGATTCCCTGTCGTTTACATTGTTTAGCCTTGGGCTAAGTTGACACTTTTGTTGTACCGAACTGACGTTTATCGATTTTGACGTTCACGTTAGCGAGGTTTATCAATTTTGACGTTGATGATTACCGATTTTGACAATTTTTTTTTGCTATCGTTTGGTGATGTGCCGCGTTGATTTTTGGTGAGCAGGTTGGAATTCATTTTCAGCTTCATCACTGCGTTTTGGTTTGTTGATCAGTTGTGGATTGTTGTTGGTGTGCTTGGGGAGATTCGCTCGTGCGGTTATTACGTCCCTCAGGCCATCTTCTTAGTTGGTTTGACGTAGTTATTTTCGTTGGACTTTTATTTCATACTCATTATTATCATGTACCGCCCAACCTGGTTTACCGACTTCTTCGTGGACACCCCTAACAGTCATAGTAGTGTTTTGTACACTTTCCGTTAGCATTTAACGAGTCTTTACCGCTGGTCGGAATGTTTCGTACTTGTTGACGTTTTGTTGTCATTTACCGTACCCTTTTTGTCTGATGACGTCATGTTGTCAAGTATCGTGTTCTTGTGAACAGTTTCGTTGAAGCTTCTGAGCTTTGTGTGGCGGTAATGGCCTGCTGTCCGCATGAGGTTTCTTAAGTGTAAAGTGTTTGAGTATTTAAAAGTTTTTGACTTTTTTTGTAGTGATGCCCTGTTGTTTTCGTGGCCTAGCGTTCTTTTACCGTACCGTTGGCCGTCGCCATTTTCAACCACCTGTGTGGGATTACATAAAGAGAGCGTGTTTCTGGTCATTTTGTTTCGTGCGGAACCTGTCGTCGTAAGGTAGTCCCTTTGGGCCGCATGGAGTTCTGAAAAGGATTTATTGGGCATGCATCATCGAACGCCTACACTTTTGGAGACTTGGTTCTTCCGGATTTTCTTTTGGTGTTCGGTGTTGGAGTCACTTTCGAGCTCGCGCTTTGCGGTTTAATAGTCGACTTGGCTCCGGCATCGGCATTGATTGAGGATTTCGGTGGACTGAGTTTTTCCTATTACTGTTTATGACTATTTTTGACAGTTTCTGTCACAAACATTTCCCTTTTTTTTTGGTGGTTCATCCTCTTCTCTTGGGTACTCATACCAGTTGTGGGATCCACACAATGCGCCGATCTCGTGACGCGCAGCGTGCCCTCTTCAGGTAACCCTTGGGTGGGACTTTGGACTTCCATTTCTATACCCCCCCCCCTCCCTGTGTTCTTTTGGAACGGTTGGTCGGAAGTGTCCACAGGTGTAAGACTTTTTGTACCCCATTTAGACCCATATTTTGTACCCGATTGTGACCCAATTTACGTATTTTCTACTGGCGTATCCAGTCTTCCTTCTTCCTCTTCTCTCTTCCCACCTTTGCACCCTATCTGGTGGCCAGTGTGCGTAATCCCTTTGGGGGTGCACTCTATCGTATCGAATGTTTTTTTGTTTTGTTCGTTTTTTGTTGTTGCGTTTTCGTTTGAGTTCTCGTTACGTTGTCGCAAAATGCCTCGTTGTTTTATAAGAGACTTCGGGGAACTCTCTTTCAAGTAAGGGGAGTGTTAAGTCATTTTGCTGTCGCAGATGCTTAATTGCATTTCACGCCTTGATTCAGGTCATTTTGGTATTTTAAATAGCCACCTAGGCTTTAGGGCAGCGTGCCCGTATGCTAAACCCTTTTAGTTCTTTATTTGGCTCCATCGCCTAATTCCAGAATCATGATTTCGCACATATTTGACCCCAAACGCAGCATTTCTCGTCGGTTTGAGCTCCCCTCTGATGGCGCTGTGGCAGCCGAGCGTATCGCCCGCAGGAATTCCGAATCTTCTAGAAAGCACGCCGCTGAGGCGTGATACCATTGGTGCCGGCATTAATTTGTTTCATTTTATCGCCCCGCGATTGGCTGCCGAGGTTTAGTCACGTGGGGACGCGACCAAGGTGACCTTTGCCAGCGCTTCCCTCTGGGCATTCAGCCGAGAGCCGTCGATCGAGTAAGAGGTCGGATAGTGTGTGTGAATTCGTGCGGCGCTCCCGCCCCTGGCGGGGGCGTCAGCCTTTTTCCCGTTGAGTGCTGCTTCAGCAAGTATGTGACAAACGGTTTCGCCTTAAGTGGCAGTTAACGGCAGTCCGTTGCAGAGAACGCTCGTGTGGTGGTTGTGAGTCTGAGTTTCGAATTGTCTTCGGCGTAGCGTGGGTGTTTTTGAGCCCAGTTCCTGCTTCCGTAAGTAAGGGGTCGTGCCCCCTTTATCTCGACCTACGAGGATCTGTCCCGCAGAACGAAAGTGGCCCATTTTTCGTCGTCCCGTCGTACGCGTCCTGACGCGCTTCACGTCGCCATTGTGGCGGATGTGCACTCATCCCTATAGCCGTCGAACATCGAAGGTACCTGCCACCTAAGACTGCAGCCTGTCGCAACTCGACTGTACCAGGCTCCCTAACCGTCTACATATTAAGGTATGTGTCTTTGAACTGATTACCGCTGTGAACGCGAGCGAGCCGTCACATCTCTGGTGCCTACAGGCACTGTCGTCATATTTGTCCATGTCGCGAGTGCTAATTTGATCTTTGCTGTTCGCTGCATAAGGCGTCGCGCTAGCGTATTTGTGCATTCATTCAGACTTGCAGACTGTCCATGTTGCGAGAGCTAATTTGTTCATTACTGTTCAACATCTGTCGCTAGGTTTAGAGCGCGCGCGCCAGCTGGTGTCCTTAGTTATAATCTAGTTATAGATATAGGGCGACGCACTCTGCTGCCCCATTGTAACCCGTTAGTCAATACATGATTTGTTAGCTAAGGGAACTATTGTTTTGTTTCGACTTGTGCATGTTCTGTTACAGATAAACGCCCCCTTCATTGTACTGATTATTGTGCGACGGAACGAGGGAGCTTTGAGCGTACAGGTGGGTGAGACAGCTGCGTAGTCGCGGTCGGATTGACACCTAATTACAATCCTTGCATAAGGCAATCCCGAAATTGTTATTTGACCTTGCAATTCTTGAGTAATCCTATCGGCGGAGTATTTTGCGTGCTTCGCTCCCGTCTAACCGTCCAGGCCCGGTTAGCCGGGTTAAGACAGGCTTGGTGGCGCCCTCATGATTTCGACATACCCTATATATATATTATGCCACAACACGCTTGCCCAGAACGTATCGTGTGACTCACGCCCGACTCCCTGAGCGTTCCAGCCGTGGCCTATTAGCCTATTTCGAACCGATTTCAGGGCAAGTGTGCCAGTTTTTCAGGACTGATTCCGTGGTGCGATGCTCACCTTGGGTGGGTGTCGTAAAGTTCTTTTAATACCTAAACAGGCTAATTTTGGCGCCCACCGTGGGGCCTGTTTTTTTTTCTGATATTCGTCTTCTCGTTAAGCCCCTTCGTTGTGCGTCTTAATTTTGGCGCCCGCCTCTGGGGCTTTTCAGGCCTTTCTGGCTTTGCTTTGCTTAGCCTTGTTGTGTCATTTATATTGTTGTCACAAATGTTTTTTTTCGTCATTTCGAAGTGGTATGGACTGGTAAACCGTTTTTTTTCTTAGTAGAATATTTTACCGAGCTTCTTTTCTTGTTTTCTATTTGTCTTTTCCTGTTTTCTTCTGTTTTCTATATGTCTTTTCTTGTCTTTTCCTGTTCTTGGTTTGTTTTCATTAGTTTTCTTGACCGTGTATATGTTTTTTCTTAGTTGTCATTTGTCTTTACGTTTCTTTTCTTGTTTTCTTTATGTTTTTTCTTGTCTTTCCTTATTTTCTATTTGTAGTTTTGTGTTTTCTTGTTGTTTATCGCCTTTTTGAGTTTTCTTTTTGTATTTTTCCATGTCTTTTCGTATTTTGAGTATCTTTTTCGCCATTTTTACCGTCGTTTCTTGTTTTTCTTAGCCAGTTCATACTACCGAGATCTCTTGTTGCATTTAGTGCAGATTTTATCCCGTATTAGTCGGATTTAGTACCAGATGTTGTTGAGTGAAGGTACCGACTTTGTTTTTTTTAAGTCTTTTCGAATGCTTAGTTGGGAGTTTCGATTCCCTGTCGTTTACATTGTTTAGCCTTGGGCTAAGTTGACACTTTTGTTGTACCGAACTGACGTTTATCGATTTTGACGTTCACGTTAGCGAGGTTTATCGATTTTGACGTTGATGATTACCGATTTTGACAATTTTTTTTTGCTATCGTTTGGTGATGTGCCGCGTTGATTTTTGGTGAGCAGGTTGGAATTCATTTTCAGCTTCATCACTGCGTTTTGGTTTGTTGATCAGTTGTGGATTGTTGTTGGTGTGCTTGGGGAGATTCGCTCGTGCGGTTATTACGTCCCTCAGGCCATCTTCTTAGTTGGTTTGACGTAGTTATTTTCGTTGGACTTTTATTTCATACTCATTATTATCATGTACCGCCCAACCTGGTTTACCGACTTCTTCGTGGACACCCCTAACAGTCATAGTAGTGTTTTGTACACTTTCCGTTAGCATTTAACGAGTCTTTACCGCTGGTCGGAATGTTTCGTACTTGTTGACGTTTTGTTGTCATTTACCGTACCCTTTTTGTCTGATGACGTCATGTTGTCAAGTATCGTGTTCTTTGTGAACAGTTTCGTTGAAGCTTCTGAGCTTTGTGTGGCGGTAATGGCCTGCTGTCCGCATGAGGTTTCTTAAGTGTAAAGTGTTTGAGTATTTAAAAGTTTTTGACTTTTTTTGTAGTGATGCCCTGTTGTTTTCGTGGCCTAGCTTTCTTTTACCGTACCGTTGGCCGTCGCCATTTTCAACCACCTGTGTGGGATTACATAAAGAGAGCATGTTTCTGGTCATTTTGTTTCGTGCGGAACCTGTCGTCGTAAGGTAGTCCCTTTGGGCCGCATGGAGTTCTAAAAAGGATTTATTGGGCATGCATCATCGAACGCCTACACCATTGGAGACTTGGTTCTTCCGGATTTTTTTTTGGTGTTCGGTGTTGGAGTCACTTTCGAACTCGCGCTTTGCGGTTTAATAGTCGACTTGGCTCCGGCATCGGCATTGATTGAGGATTTAGGTGGACTGAGTTTTTCCTATTACTGATTATGACTATTTTTGACAGTTTCTGTCACAAACATTTCCCTTTTTTTTTGGTGGTTCATCCTCTTCTCTTGGGTACTCATACCAGTTGTGGGATCCACACAATGCGCCGATCTCGTGACGCGCAGCGTGCCCTCTTCAGGTAACCCTTGGGTGGGACTTTGGACTTCCATTTCTATACCCCCCCCCCCTCCCTGTGTTCTTTTGGAACGGTTGGTCGGAAGTGTCCACAGGTGTAAGACTTTTTGTACCCCATTTAGACCCATATTTTGTACCCGATTGTGACCCAATTTACGTATTTTCTACTGGCGTATCCAGTCTTCCTTCTTCCTCTTCTCTCTTCCCACCTTTGCACCCTATCTGGTGGCCAGTGTGCGTAATCCCTTTGGGGGTGCACTCTATCGTATCGAATGTTTTTTTGTTTTGTTCGTTTTTTGTTGTTGCATTTTCGTTTGAGTTCTCGTTACGTTGTCGCAAAATGCCTCGTTGTTTTATAAGAGACTTCGGGGAACTCTCTTTCAAGTAAGGGGAGTGTTAAGTCATTTTGCTGTCGCAGATGCTTAATTGCATTTCACGCCTTGATTCAGGTCATTTTGGTATTTTAAATAGCCACCTAGGCTTTAGGGCAGCGTGCCCGTATGCTAAACCCTTTTAGTTCTTTATTTGGCTCCATCGCCTAATTCCAGAATCATGATTTCGCACATATTTGACCCCAAACGCAGCATTTCTCGTCGGTTGGAGCTCCCCTCTGATGGCGCTGTGGCAGCCGAGCGTATCGCCCGCAGGAATTCCGAATCTTCTAGAAAGCACGCCGCTGAGGCGTGATACCATTGGTGCCGGCATTAATTTGTTTCATTTTATCGCCCCGCGATTGGCTGCCGCGGTTTAGTCACGTGGGGACGCGACCAAGGTGACCTTTGCCAGCGCTTCCCTCTGGGCATTCAGCCGAGAGCCGTCGATCGAGTAAGAGGTCGGATAGTGTGTGTGAATTCGTGCGGCGCTCCCGCCCTTTGCGGGGGCGTCAGCTTTTTTCCCGTTGAGTGCTGCTTCAGCAAGTATGTGACAAACGGTTTCGCCTTAAGTGGCAGTTAACGGCAGTCCGTTGCAGAGAACGCTCGTGTGGTGGTTGTGCGTCTGAGTTTCGAATTGTCTTCAGCGTAGCGTGGGTGTTTTTGAGCCCAGTTCCTGCTTCCGTAAGTAAGGGGTCGTGCCCCCTTCATCTCGACCTACGAGGATCTGTCCCGCAGAACGAAAGTGGCCCATTTTTCGTCGTCCCGTCGTACGCGTCCTGACGCGCTTCACGTCGCCATTGTGGCGGATGTGCACTCATCCCTATAGCCGTCGAACATCGAAGGTACCTGCCACCTAAGACTGCAGCCTGTCGCAACTCGACTGTACCAGGCTCCCTAACCGTCTACATATTAAGGTATGTGTCTTTGAACTGATTACCGCTGTGAACGCGAGCGAGCCGTCACATCTCTGGTGCCTACAGGCACTGTCGTCATATTTGTCCATGTCGCGAGTGCTAATTTGATCTTTGCTGTTCGCTGCATAAGGCGTCGCGCTAGCGTATTTGTGCATTCATTCAGACTTGCAGACTGTCCATGTTGCGAGAGCTAATTTGTTCATTACTGTTCAACATCTGTCGCTAGGTTTAGAGCGCGCGCGCCAGCTGGTGTCCTTAGTTATAATCTAGTTATAGATATAGGGCGACGCACTCTGCTGCCCCATTGTAACCCGTTAGTCAATACCTGATTTGTTATCTAAGGGAACTATTGTTTTGTTTCGACTTGTGCATGTTCTGTTACAGATAAACGCCCCCTTCATTGTACTGATTATTGTGCGACGGAACGAGGGAGCTTTGAGCGTACAGGTGGGTGAGACAGCTGCGTAGTCGCGGTCGGATTGACACCTAATTACAATCCTTGCATAAGGCAATCCCGAAATTGTTATTTGACCTTGCAATTCTTGAGTAATCCTATCGGCGGAGTATTTTGCGTGCTTCGCTCCCGTCTAACAGTCCAGGCCCGGTTAGCCGGGTTAAGACAGGCTTGGTGGCGCCCTCATGATTTCGACATACCCTATATATATATTATGCCACAACACGCTTGCCCAGAACGTATCGTGTGACTCACGCCCGACTCCCTGAGCGTTCCAGCCGTGGCCTATTAGCCTATTTCGAACTGATTTCAGGGCAAGTGTGCCAGTTTTTCAGGACTGATTCCGTGGTGCGATGCTCACCTTGGGTGGGTGTCGTAAAGTTCTTTTAATACCGTAACACCTTTTTATTTACATTGTTCTGAATATTTTTATTATGTGTTTATTTCTAATACCATTAGTAATTACACCTAACGTAATGATAGTAATAAATTATTTATTTGAATCTTCTATATATTTTTTAAAACTTCTATATTTTCAAGTTAATTCTTCTATTTTTGACATTTTGATTTCTGGCAACCCTACTTTCAATGTAGTGCTTATCTATAAATTATTCTACATATGTTTCACTGTTAACATTTTAAGTTTCCTAAATTTGAAATGTATTTTCTTAAAATGATTTACATTGTTCTGCTTTTATATTATTAGGATTTCCTATTTCAATATTTTTCAATTGATAATGAGAGGTTAAAATTGGATAGGTAAATATACTAGTTTAATTGTTAGTGTTTACAGTCAGTTACTATGATTGCACAGCAAAATCTAAAATTTCAGTTAAATGATAGTCTTGCCTTCCCATAAACTACAAATAAACAAAAATTTACACTAAAATAAGTTTATCTTTTAAACTGAATCCTGACAAATTGAACATCCACTAGATATTGTTAAATAGATTCACATTTGTGATAATCATAAAAATGAAAACAGATCAAATGACGTCATAAAATTCTAAATAATTAGCAAATTCCACTTAGAAACTGAAATGTATTCCCATTTTTTAAATTTATAAGCATTAATGAATTAACATACAGTAAGCACGTGCATGCTTACATTGATAAAATTGGTAATCAATGAATTAACAGTTTATGGTATGTATAGAAGTGATAACGTAAAGTACTGCAATTATAATTTTTTATATATGTTTTTATATTAAATAAATTAATAAAGGCATAATTTTTATATACTTATTTCATATTTTTGCTTTAGATTTCTCCGATTTTTCTTTCAAACGGAACATAATTTAAATGTATGTGCATCCCGGGAGCGTTTCACCTTGTATTCTTTACGCCATGTGTATGTGCACTCTTAATACGTATATTATATTTTTTTGAATTCGGCGCCATCACTAAACTCCACCTCCTTTTTATAATTGGTCGGCACGGTGTGCTTATTAACGGCTGCTGCAGATTTGGCATTCGGCGTTGTATTGTTGACAAAGTCCGGCGACAGTAATTTGCCGTAGTACGTAATTAGCGAGTTTTTAATTTACCTGGAGCAGGCTTTAGTTTTTAAAGCCTGCAGGGTGATCTGCTGCTATTATAGGTGTTCAGCGCCAAGCCAGCACAACACGCGTTTATATATATAAGAAAGATACTGTTAAACAATTTGCGATGAGAAAAGTTGATCTTGGCTGTGACAAAGTAACAAATATTACTTAAAATATTGCAATTAATCTACAAGGACACTGAAATAACATCCTGCTAGGTACCCCAGCAGCAATAGCATGAATAGAAGACAGTGACCTACAAATATAACGCAGTATAACAATTTGCTGTGTAATACGTAATTGTAGTGTGAAATCTGTACATCTATTGTTTTATCTTTTTATTGTAACTTATTCTGTGTGCCGTACGCTAAAAACTACGATTTCAATAAATAAGTTTTTGGTTTACATTAAGAATGCTTCCTTATTTAGCACCACTCAATTCAAATCACTTACCATTACTAACCACCAAACCCACAACCTAGGGCGGCATATAAGATTGCACCCCGGCTGCACGTATACTAGAGACGCCCTTGAATCTAGTTACGACTTTCAATCTTCTAGTAATTTTCTTTCTCATCAAGTTTGCTGTAGATAAACAGAGGAGTTGTGACTTGGTGTCTCTCCACGACTATACACCAAATCACAACTTAATGTGCATCTTAAGAAAGCCAACCCTTAGCCAACAAACTTCGTCCATCAAGATCGTAAACAGATTATAGGTGATTTCTTTTGGATCCACAAACCATGGAGTACCGGACTTCTGACAATTTTAAACTGTATGCATACTTGTTTCTAATAAAATACATTTTTGTTAAATCATATAGTCATTGATTTGTGGATCCAATGTCTCATCTTTTAGTATATATATATATGATCTAGGTGTAACCAGAGCCAGTATATATAAGAGAAAATTCTGCCGTCGCCCCCATTTTTACTCCAATGTCACAAACTCAGCCGTAGAACTCAATAATACTGAAGCAGGTATGAAATTGATAGTAGGTAGGTACGTGTTTTTATCTTTTTTAATACCCGGTGGTTTTTCTTAAAGATTTCAAGATTTTCAAGGAAGTATTACTCGTAAATGGAACGAGAATTTGAACAAGAAATAAAAAACTTACATAAATAAGTTTTTTAACGCCTTACCGGCTGCTTAAGTTTTGGGGCCAATAGGTATTACAATAAACACACTGTACATGGCCGCAATCGGTGGCAGTCAATGTCGAACTTCTCTAAGCTTCTGCGTTACAAATACAAATTATAAATTAGTATGATAGCCATTTTATTATAGTAGTAAAAATTGATTTAGTGTCAGTCATTTTGAGTGTAGTGAGTTTTGTATAATTACCTACTTTGTTTCTAATTAAAAAAGGTTTTATTCTAATTGTATTCATATAATTACGCGTACGACCTGCAAAATTTTAAGACAAAGGTCACATTGACGGAATTAACCTCAAAGTGACGCATATGACAGTGGAGTAAAAATAGCGGACGTGGCTGTATTTTCAGTAGTAATACTATCAATACTTCGATATTATCGGGTTATATGTCGATAACTTGTTGCACAATAATAAAAGAGTGTCAGTTTGACAGGTTAAATAGTCCGACCGCGTTAGCGGGAGGATTATTCTGTCAAACTGACACGATTTGTTATTGTGCAGGAAGTTTGAGAGGTATAACCTGTTCGAGTTACGCATTGTATTCGATTTGATTTTTTTATGAGTAAATTTTGATATTAGAATCGAATACATATTTTATTGGCAGCTCAATTTGTTTGTATTAGCCTAGCTGAAAGTCATCTCCATGAAAACAACATCAAGTTGACAAAAGTTATGTATTGCGTCGCCTAGTAAAGTTACTCTAGTATAATCGATTTTGTATAATCAGTTATAATATCACAAGAGCATCGAAAATAATCGATTATTTTACGAGTAACGAGACGTAATCTGCGAAAAACCACGAGAGCGTACCTCGAGTGGTATTTTAAGGATTGCGTCGAGTTACGAGTGAAAAATAATCATTATTTTCGATTGTTCGAGTGGTACTGGTTACGATTATATAATGAATAGAACGATAATATTTTTTTCTTAGGTTCGCACTGTTTATGTTGGTGGCACTGTAAGTCTATGTCAAATTCGTCAGGTTAGGTTTTGCGTCAGTTTGTGTCAAAACTGACGCAAAACCTAACCTGCTAACCTCGAATTTGCAATAGACAGTTATTACATCATGGCTCTAGATTATTATTATCCATTATTTTTGCTTTGTTGGACCCACCGAAACACCGAAGTGATTATACCACGTCGTCAAGGGTATATCAGTTTATCTATACCTAGTAACTAAGTAAAATTCTCAATTACTATTGGCCAAATTTATGATGAGTTATATAATCGAAATTATACAAAATAACTTAACTAACTCCAGCCTTCTGATTCGGTGAGATCGCTACGAAAAAAATAGTCTTACATATACTGGCTCTAGGTGTAGTGCTCAGGCGACACATATAGTCTGTTTTTTGCTTTATGATTCAGAGCAGGCTTTTCATTTATATTATTTTAGCAGTGTACAACAGTTTAGTTACAAAATATACCTAACGTCAAAATCAAGGTCCCCGGGATTGTTAAGTTGACACTTCGGTAAAGCGTAATAAAATGCGACGGAAAAGCAGGGTCAATAGTAAAACGTTTTACTAATATAAACGATATCAACGGTAAATTAAGTAAAACGGCCATCATTGGAAGGGATGGTCAAATATTTGATGTAAGTATTAAGAATTAAATAGATATTAATGTTCTGACAACTTTTTATATTGCCAGGTTTCGAATGCACCTGTGTTCAATACTCTAAACGAAGCAAAATCAAGCTAAATTCCAATATAGGCCATTGGTGCTTAAGTGCTTGTGCGCGATAATCGAATTCTCAGTTTGTCTGTGGTTCAGCAAAATGTTCAGACAAATGAGGCAGAACACGAGCGTCTCACGCCAGATCCAATCTCGACTGCTGTAAAGATGCCAGTTTAAGTTAGCTGCAGTTTAAGATTTGTGTGTACTTAGTACGAAAATACATGTATATTTAAAGGCTGGGTGTATCACTGTAAAAAAGGGATTTATTGCAATAGTAGGCAATAAGGTAATATAGAATTTGAATTCCCCCCAAAATATACCAGTGGAGTATACTGGAGTTTTCCCCAACCAGCAACCGAATGAAGATATGAATAAAGAAAATGAATTTCTAACTTGGGGAATATAGTTTCAGGGAGGATATTAAGAAGAAAATAAGGGATTTAAAAAAATTATTTTTTTACTTTAACTAATTTATTACGATAGTTAAGAAAAGAACTAAATTATACTGGGTGCCGTTCAAAATTATACTACACATTAAAAGAAATATAATGTAAGTACAACTATGCGAATGGATGAAAACTGTCGTGTGAGAAGAGTCATGTCATTTCTACTACAGTATTTTGTATTATATTTTATTTTGAAATGATTGTTATATGTTTAGCATAAATAATAACTTCTAGTAACGTCTGTCAGCCAAAATCACCAACATCTAGTTATTAATAATATATTTTTACATTAATTCCTATAGTCCAAGCAATGGGGCGAGGATAAGGAGTCTACCACGCAAAAGGTCGTAACCAAATGAAATTTGGTAGGATCGTAAAATTTACTGTCCTGATTATAACCCTGAGTTTTCGTCCTTGTGCGAAGACCGCTCGCGCAGCCATCTTGAAGAGATGGCCGTCAAAATCAGTTTTTTGCAAATATCTTCGTTTCTATTGGTTCTAT
The DNA here is from genome assembly GCA_940337035.1 of Agriotes lineatus. Classification (NCBI taxonomy): domain Eukaryota; kingdom Metazoa; phylum Arthropoda; class Insecta; order Coleoptera; family Elateridae; genus Agriotes; species Agriotes lineatus. The sequence continues at coordinate 104,244,942 of OW679201.1, forward strand.
GAAAAAGAAGTGAAATAATAAATTGAAGAGCACAACATTTTACATACAAGACGTTCTATTCATTTTTCTGTTAGACCAATAATTTTCAAGATACAGCGCGCCAAACGCAAGAAAATAATGGTAATGTAGCGGTGGAGCGTTTTTTTTTTCTGCATCTGTCTGTTTAAATGTGAACTAAGTGATACGTGCAAAGTAATTTCCACATAAATATCTATTATTATCAAATGCATTTGCACAGTTTTCTGCATTATATTTTGTACGGACACGTCTGCTCCACCGCTACATTACCATTACTCGCTTCCGTTTGGCGCGCTGTATCTGAAAAACTATTGGTCTGACGAAAAAAATGTATAGAACATATTTTATGTACAATTTTATGATCTTCAATTCATAACTTTACTTTTTTTTCGTAGGATCAATAGGAACGGCAATATTTACAAAAAACTAATTTTGGTCGCTATCTATCCAAGATGGCGGAGCGAGAGGTCTTCGCCCAAGGTCGAAAACTGAGAGTTATGATCAGGACAGTAAATTTTACGATCCCACCAAATTTCATTTGGTTACGACCTTTTTCGTGGTAAGACTAGCCATTGCCTGGACTACTAAGTATAAGATAAATTGATGTCTAGAAATGTTGTTAGGTTTCTGTAGAGTTAGATAACAATCATATTTAAATAAACGACCTTAAAATAAAGCAATGCCTTATTTAATGTCAATGGTTCAGTAATTTGAGCTCTTAGTAAGTATAATGATGCTTACAAGTTAACACATTGACAGCTGTAACAGATTTTTAACATTATTTGTGTTTTTTTCTTTGTAACCTACACTGTTACAAAAATGCAAATGCAAACCTGCTCTGAATCATAAAGCAAAAAAACATACTATATGTACTGTTCTATAGATTACTTAACTTTTATTGCATCATAACCTACAAAAACCGTATGACCATATTTGAAAAATTAACACTTGGCACACTATGGTTTCCATTTAAAACTTAGTTTTGCCGTTACTCAAAAATTCCTACATATTTATAAATATATAATTATAATGTTATAACACCGTGTAGTTTCAATACTATAATTTCTTAAATAAAAAAATACAACATAAATAAACAATTAAATATTGTAATCGCATTAGCTGTATTATTTTCTTGCACGTTTCTCTCTTAATTTTTTTCGAGGTTGAATAACAAAAAAGATAAATGGACCTATAGAAGATGACAACTAAAGAAATGTGAGTTGCCTAAAATGGAATATTTAGCTAGTGCTCTTTCTGTAAAGTTGAAACATTCTTTAATTTAATTTAATATATTTTGTAGAATGGAAGGGGGAGGGGGTAAAGAGTAAAAAGCCCCATATTAGGCTGACAAAATACAACGTCGTAGAATAACGGATTTTAAAGTTATTTTCTAAATGTGTATTCGTGTAGAGTCAGTTAGACCCACTCTAACCCTAACAAACAACTATATGAACAACAAAGTAACGTCAAAACTTAATAAAAATAATGGTACTTTAGTAGCATTAATATATTAAGGTAAAATAGTCTTTAACAAGCACAACCGGCAATTGATCGACTCACATCCATAAGACACGTGGTTCACTCCCTGGTTTGCCCGAAAAATTTTACTTTAAATTAAACTATCTATACACTAGATGTTGCCTTACAACCTTGTGCAAGCAAACACCATTTACAATGATTGAAATAAAGGACACATAGTAATACAACAATAAAATAATTTCGTCATACCTTGATACGCCCCTGCTTGCTGCTGCGATGCGATGACGACTGCACTGGAAATCACCAACTAAACCAGGGACTTTATACTAGCACCACTTCAAGTGTTTGACTCTCGGAGCAACCCTGCTGCTCTGATATTTTTTTCTAAAAATTGTAGTTTCTCTGTTATCCTACATTTACGTTTGCTGTTATCCCATTTTCTGTATAAGGCAATTCTTTCAGTTTAATTGTACTCGCTGTAAGTAAAACGTTAGAATTCAGACATATAGGATGTGTGTTATTATTTCAAGAAGTAAACTTAACCTCACTAAATTTCGTTTTGTCTTGCTTTCAGATATTGCAGTTAATAAATTCGTCATAATTTATAACAAGAATGGAGGTGCAACATAAATTGGTTGCACATAATTCGTGTAATGCAATGACACGCATGGCACACGAACTACTGGGGAAACTGGATGAAAATAAAATAGTTAGAGACTTAGACGTAAAGCAAGAAAACGTTGAAGACACTACCGACAATACGGTTTATCGTAGGTTGGCTATTAAACAGGAAGAAGTTGATTTAAAAGATGAATTCCTTGTTACGTGTGCAGCAAGTGGAAGCCCCTCTAAAGAACCGGATGTTGCTAAGGTTTGCGATTATGAAGCAGAAGATAATAGTGATTCCCTGGAAAATATGAAGATCAATATGATACAGTTTCACTCATGTTCAATTTGCCAGTATAAAACAACTTATAAACACCATTTAGTTAGACATATGAGGACACATACTGGAGAAAAACCTTATTCATGTCTTATTTGCAATTATAAAGCAGCGCAAAAAGGTGAACTAGTTAAACATGTTAGGAGACATACAGGAGAAAAACCTTATTCCTGTTCTGTTTGTGAATATAAAACAGTAGAAAAAGGTAACTTGGTTAACCATAGGAGAACTCATACAGGAGAAAAACCTTGTTCATGTTCTATTTGTAATTATAAAGCAGCACAAAAAGGTGATTTAGTTAAACATGTTAAGAGACATACAGGAGAAATACCTTATTCATGTTCTGTTTGTGAATATAGAACAGTAGAAAAAGGTAACTTTGTTAGACATATGAGAACTCATACAGGAGAAAAACCTTATTCATGTTCTTGTAATTATAAAACAGCGCAAAAAGGTGATTTAGTTAAACATGTTAAGAGACATACAGGAGAAAAACCTTTTTCATGTGCTATTTGCAATTATAATGCAGCGCAAAAATGTGATTTAGTTAAACATATTAAGCGCAAAAACCTACCTTAGTGAGCCATATGAAGATGCATAAAGGAGAAAAACTTTAAAAGTTTATGTGGATATTGTTGGTCCATGTATTTGTATGGACTTTTGCAGTTCATACTGGCGACGTTTTTAGAAGTCATCTAAATACAGTACACTAAAACAACCCTATCCGATATTTTAGTGCTTGTGGCTGTAAACATTCATAATTTACATTGTGTACTTTTGGAGTAACATGATGAAATTATTTTCATCGAGTATGGTTATGGAATAGTTCCTAATTTATGAATACAACTACGTCTATACTTAAATGTCAAACTTGACATTTGATTATTAAGTGGCATAGCTGCATTCATAATTTAGGAACTATTCCGTAGCCATACTAGATGAAAATAATTTTTGATCATACTATATTATTGCTGTTGTGTGTGTGCCTACTATATAAATAAAACTATCATAGATATGTAGCCCGTACAGTATTGTATGAAAAAAAATCGGAGAAAACGTGCTATTTATGAATTTAAATGGCACTGAAATGTGATTTGTTCTAGCATGGGAACAGGCACTTAGAAACAGCTTAAGTAATGGCCAATAGCTGGCCATAGACACACGTTTAAAACCACCACGAATGTAGTTTTTCGTGGCGGTTTTGAACTTGTGTCTATACACAGCTTATAGCTGCGCATATACACACATTCAGAATCGGCACGAATGTACTATATTCGTGGCAGTTTAAACGTGTGTCTATGGCCAGCTAATGTGGACAAATAAGGCAGTATACAGTGTGGATTTTTAACCTCATTACAAAACAGTACGTCCAGCGTTTTTTCATGAGTGTTTAAAATGTTATCAAAATGCTAAACACTCATGAAAAATCGCTGGACGTAATATGTGTTGTAATGAGTTAAAAAACCCACAGTGTATATACAAATTTCAAGTCAATTGCAGTATTTAATGTACAGTGTGTTTCATTTTTTTGTTTGTTAATGCCATTAATTAGTTCTGACGATTATACAATACATACTAACTACAGACTATATCTTCCTCAATAGCGGGAACGAAAAAAGGGTCTTTGGAACCGGCTTCCTTGTTGCAAAAAAGATTAAAGACCAGATAAAAAATTTCAAACCGATAAACGAAAGACTTTGCAGCTTACAAATGGAAATAGGAAACGTGGCACTAAATATAATTAACGGACATGCACCAACCGAGGAAAAGGAGGAAGAACAGAAGGACGAGTTTTACGAAAACCTAGAAAACTGTTTCGACGAAACAAAACATAAAGAGCCAAATACAATAACGATGGTAATAGGCGATTTCAACTCCAAGATTGGGAAGGAGGAAATTTATAGGCCCACGATAGGAGTCAATAGTAAACATGACGAAACGAATGAAAATGGAACCAAATTGATAGGTTTCGCAGCAGGAAGAGAATGCAGAATCGTAAGCACGTACTTCCAGAGAAAAGACATATATAAAGGCACATGGACGACACCGGACGGTAGAACATGTAACCAAGTAGACCATGTGCTGGTACCAAAGAAGTATTTAAAGATGATAAAAAACGTTAAAGCCAAAAGAGGTGCAGATGTGAGCTCCGATCACTATCTAGTTACGGTCACAATGGAGGGCAACTATAAGACTAAGAAAAACAAAGCAAATAAAAAGAGGGAAGAAAAGTATGAAGTGGGAAGACTGCTAGAAGAAGAGGAACAAAATAAGTATGTAACAAAAATAGAAGAAAGGCTAAGTCTTAAAGAAGGAAGGAAAAAACAAGAAGTTATAGACGAAAACTGGAATGATATAAAACAAGCTATAAAAGGAGCAGCAGACATGGTACTCCAGAATAAAGAAAGAAGGAAGAAAAAAAACAAATGGTTTAGCAAGGCCTGCGAGAACGAACGAGATAAGAAATTAGAAGCAAGAAAAAAAATGCTAAGAACAGGAAATCTCGAGGATAAAGAGATGTACGAAAAACAAAGGAAAAGAACAAAAAGAATTTACAGAGAAGCAAAAAAGGAATTACTGGCAAAGCAAGGCAGAAAAGACGGAAGAGCTCTTTAAGAATAGGGAAATAAAAAACTTCTATCAAGAAATAAAACAGACTAAAAGAGGCTCCCAACAAATGCCAATAGCTTTCAGAAACGAAAAGGGTGAGAGAATAAGTGATGACGAAGAGATTATGAAAGGCTGGAAGGTATACTTTCAAAGGCTACTCAATGGAGATGTCACAAGTTTAGATAAGGAAGAGAAAGAAGAAAATAAAAACCTGGAAAAAGAAGAAACGGAAATAGACAACGAAGAACCACCAACAAAAGAAGAAGTTAAAAACTTAATAATGAAACTAAAAAATGGAAAAACACCAGGGGAAAATGGAATTAAAAACGAGATGCTCAAGTATGGAGGAGAGGATCTTACTGCGGAGATATATGAATTAATCAAGAAGATCTGGCAAGAAGAAAGAATTCCAAAGGAGTGGACATAGGCAGTCATAACCCCGATACATAAAAAAGGAAAAAAGAACGAGTTCAATAATTATAGGGGAATAGCCCTCTTAGATTCAACGTACAAAGTACTGACGACACTAATTCGGAATAAATTACAAAGTTATACAGAAAGAGAACTATCTGAATATCAGGCAGGGTTCAGACCAGGTCGCTCAACTACCGACCAAATATTTGTACTTAAAGAAACCCTAGACAGATGCAGAGAGTATAACAAAGAGATACATGTGGCATTTATCGACTTCTTAAAAGCATACGACAATTTAAAGAGGGAATCATTACTCAAGGCTATGAAGAACCTAAAGATCCCAAGAAAACTAATTAAACTAGTACAAATAACACTGAAGAACTCAACGAGTAAGGTCAAATGGAAAGGGAGGAGAACGGAGAGCTTCCAGGTCAAAGAAGGTGTGAGACAGGGAGACCCGCTCTCAACAGTATTATTTAACATAGTGCTTGAGGAAGTGATAAGAGGAAGCAAAATAAATAGAATGGGCAGCATAATCAACAACAAATACCAATGCTTAGCCTACGCAGACGACCTGGTGCTAATGGCAAATAATAAGGAAGACCTGGTTAAAATAATAAGGAAAGTGGGGGAAAAAGCGGAAGAGGCCGGACTGTATATCAACGACGAAAAGTCAAAATATATGGTAATGAAAAACCAGAATAGTCCCATAGAAGACCAAAACCTAATATACAGCCAACAAGGAGAAGAAGAGCGGGAGTTACAAAAAGTTAATGTGTTTACATACCTAGGAGTGCAAATCTCAGAGGACGGAAGAGAAGATGAAGAAATCAAAGCAAGACTGGTGAAAGGAGACAAAGCAGCAGGAGCAGTATCAACATTGCTCAAATCAAAATTTATAAAGCGAAAAACAAAAATCCAGATCTATAAAACTGTGCTAAAACCAACGGTAACATACGGGTGCGAGACTTGGAAACTGGGGGCAGTAAGCCAACTAAAACTACTTGTATGGGAACGAAAGATATTACGGAAAATTTACGGAGGAATAAAGGAGGGTGAGGAGTGGAGGAGAAGGACAAATAAAGAACTGGAAAACCTATATAGAGAACCGACAATAGTGCAGTGTGTTAAACAACAACGAGTGAGGTTTTTGGGACATGTGCAACGAATGAATCATAACAGAGTGGCTAAAATAGTGCTGAGCATACACCCAGTGGGAACAAAAGCAAGAGGGAGACCGAGGAACAAATGGAAGGAAGAAGTGTTAAAGGACTTGAAAGAAATGGGAATAGATGACTGGAGAAGGAAAGCCCTAAACAGAGAAGAGTGGAGAAAGTTAACCCAGGCAATGGGCCGCAAAGGCCTGTAAAAGCCATATATATATATAATGAGTTAAAAAACCCACAGTGTATATACAAATTTCAAGTCAATTGCAGTATTTAATGTACAGTGTGTTTCATTTTTTTGTTTGTTAATGCCATTAATTAATTCTGACGTTTATACAATAGGTACATACTAATCTATATAAAAAGTAAAAATGTCTATGTTTTTTTTTATAATTTGAAAATCCAATAAGCTATGACATCGAATTGAAATGGCGTTTTTATCTTGCTCAGGAATCAAAAGAGACCTTTAATACTTGCTTGTTTTCTCTGTCGTATTGCTACCGAAAAGTTAACAGCACAATGCATAACTACCTATTTTATTTCGCCTCTAATAATAACAGAGATTCATAGTTAATCTCATCAAAGACGGAACATCCTATACATATAATTTTATTAGAAAAAAGGTAATTAATGTTGAAGTATCCGATTCTGTGTCAGCAACAAAAAATCAAAGAAATTGAAACTAAGTTAAAACAAAAGTGATAATGTTAGAAAAATATGACTTGTGAAATCATTTTAAAATTGAACATTTATCAAAAATTACCAGAAATGATTAATAGAAAAATTGGGCAGCAGTGACAAAATTCAAAAGTGCAGCAGTAAAAAAAATGTTACATAACTTCCTTTCGGCGTTCTATAATTTATGATTTTTTGGTATTAAATGTACCATAAAATATAAGTTTTGCTTTGTTAAATGCAAGGTGTTGTTCTTGTTGCGCTCATAAAGAGAATTTTTTTTTCTGGAAATGTTAATATTTATAATGTGAAGTAGTAAAAAAAACTGTATCTTGCTTATAGCCTATGCAATGACCAAGGTACTTTATAAATGTGCTGTTTTTCTTTTATTTTATCCTATTTCTGTATTGTAAAAACTGGTAAAACTTTAGTATAAGGTCCTGTCCAAAGCGAATGATTACGGATCACACTAGCAAATTGCGAATGAATGTGATTAGCGGTTCCAAATCAATTTCATAGGGTATTCAATGTAATAAAACTATTAATGGCTGCAACTAATCTAAACAAGGTAGAGCAACACAGCGAATTGTTGGTGAATTGTTTGAAACCACTGCTTCGATACATCGCGTAAATTCAACTAGCACCAGGTACAGCATCAACAAATCAGAATCAACTGGCGGACATGCGCAATAGGCAAGACCTTGTACTAAAGTTGTACCTAAAAACTTTGGAATTAATTATGTAATATTCCATATCGATAATAAAATATCTTAAACTTTAGTGTAAATTTTTAGTGCTGTAATGCATTGTCACGTTTGTTGTCGGTAAAAGGTTTTGTATCCTAGTGCAGATTTTTCTTTGTTGGTTTTAGCTGGAAAATTTGGAATGCTAGGATTTAAAATTTTACATCTTGAAAATTCAGCAAACATTGCATTGGATAACCAAATGCACTATCTAACAGAATCAAAATAAAACCACCAACTTACTTGAACTCCCTGCTAATTGTCCAGGTTGGACAAATGATGAAAATTAGTTAAATCAAATAATAATCCCTCACGTTTAGTTCCGAACGTTCGTGTGTGTGGACGTATTGCTGCTGTGTGCCATATAGATATAACTATTAATTTTAGCTTTTTACTATGTATTTGAAGAATCAAGTTTTACGTGGTGTAAGTATAGGTATCATATGCCAAGAGTTTAGTTGCCAAAAAGGAAATTATGTACGATCTTTGTAAAGAAGTCACACATAGAAAATGTTAGCCTAGGACGAGCGGAGGTACAATGCCTGTTTAACAAAGATCGGCGTATCATTTATTTTGTGACAAGTGCAATATCGGTTTTGTTAAACAAGAAATAAATGTTTGTGGTTTGGATGAACAAACACTTTAATTAAACGGATTTATTATCCCTTTTAAACTTCCTTCATACATCGAAAAGCCACTAGCTCAAGTGGGACCTACGGGTGAGTCTATTCTGAGGAGCGTAAGTGATTCTATAGAACTTGCTTTGGAAGAAACGTAGAAAGTCAATAATAGTAAGTTAATGAGGGCCACTGGGTTATAAGTTCTCTAACACATGAAAGAACGACTTCAGCGTGAGTGATGGCGTTGAATCCAAAATAGTCTAGTGTTACAATTCGGATTGCTTTGTATGCCATGCCGAGTAGCTTCTCTGCATCTTGTAATTAAGATAAGAGTGGTTGCTCGCCATTAAGTCTTACTTAAACCATCTGTATTTGCTTTCACAAGGGATTGAAGGCGAATAAATTGTATACAAACTTGTTTGTACGATATTTATTTTACAGGATTCAATTTACCCTCATATTTTTGGCGGGTAGCGCAGACAGAAAAGAGCTAGGCTGGCATCAAGCAAGTCCTCGGTTCGAATCTCGCGGGGACCGGAATTTTCCGCAGCCATTGCGATTGAAATGGGGCTCCGTGAGACCATTCACAGTTGGGCACCAAATTAACTGTGCTCTAATCCGAACTACAGACCTAAGAGATATAGCAACACATCGCCAAGACACACACCTCACACAGTGGTTGCTGCGCAAGCAGAAAAGGCGCGATCCAACTCTGTATCCCGAATCCGGGGCAAGTTGAACATTGTACAGCCATACGCAAGCGTATAAACCACCAGCCTCTACACCGCAAGGTAAAATGGGGTTACCAACAATACATACATACACTTGCGATCATTGAAAATGAACAGGGTTATGCATTTCAAATTGACTTAACCGACGTTTTTGCAATTGCGTGCAACGTTATTTTATTATTACGATGTGTAGAGAGTTAGAACAACACGATTCTACTTTAGAGACAAGAGGAATTCAGAAAACGTAATCAACTACTGTAATGTTGGTTGCATAGCCCTGTTCATTTTCAATGATTCTTTGTGTACATCAAAAAATGTCATTACCAGCTATCAAACTATTTTTACAGTGACTAACTTTTCGCGGCAACTCTTATCAACTTCAAAATTATATTTTTACTAAGGATTATAATTTAACATCCTCCTACCTGGAGTTGATACGAAATTTCGAAAAACTGATTAGAAATAAAGAAAACATTACAAACATTTTGTTTTTTAATTTAAGTATCGAGCAAGGGAAATAATTTTTCTTCCTTTCCTGTTTACTGTTGGCGGGGATTCAGCTGCTTCCTCGTCGTACGTTACCTCTTCATCTATCTCAGTACGATCGACTTCATTATTTCTAGTATGTTCAATCAATTGTAGTTCAGAAAGCATCGATTGTAATTCAGAAACCAAGGGACGACCTTTATGAAGAACTACTATGTAAATATATACATAGGTACAGAAGTGTGTAAAGTTTGCAATAAATTTAATATTGTTAAAAAATCGTCGAACATAAAAGGCTCTTGGTAACAACATATAACAATGACGTGAATTCTATAATAAACAATTTAAAAATTAATTTATTTTCAATCAAAAGATGACAAACAAATCAACATTACAATAAATATTAAATTTGTTGCAAACTTTACACACATTCAGCAGGTATGTAGTAATTCTACATAAAATCCGTCTCTTTCTTTCTGAATTGGAATTTACTTATCCGAATTACGAGTTACAATTTCCGAATTACAATTTATTAATTGGAATTGCATTTAACGCTTTCTTAATTACAATTTACTAACCTGAATTACATTTTACTAATCAGAATTACAAGTTTAACCTTTCGAATCACAATTTAGTAATTTGAATTGCATTTGACGCTGTCTGAATTACAATTTACTACTCTGAAGGTCAAACAGTATCTGACCGAGACAATATCATAAAAGTTTGTGAAGACTTCTTCCGGGAGTTATATAAAACAAAAGCAGCATGCGACTTAACAGAAACGGATCTCCACAAAACCATCACGAATGTGAACTCAGAAGAACTACCATCCATCACAGTGGAAGAGTTAAAATTTGCGTTAAAGGACTGTTGTGTATAGAGAGAGCTAGTGAAAGAACGTAAGTGTTAGGTTAGACGTAAGCTTGTGATGTAGGAGAAGCAGTTCGTACTCGCTCGTGTGATATGTTGTACGTGCGAGCATACGTTGTCATTTATTAGATAGATAAATTACTTATCAGCCGTATTCACTTTGTATCTTGTGTTGTATTAAAAGTACTCGAACCTAATAAATTATGTTAATCACAGATTAAACACAAGGACATAAAAAACATAAGAGCTGCAGGAGAAGATGGGATATTGGTGGAAATGATCAAAGAAGCAGGTAAAGCTTTTATGATAGAACTAGCTGTTACCCGCGACTTCGTTCGCGCGAGGTTCGTTATTTGTGTATAAATAATGACTAATTATTTTCTGTCATCCCATCCCATCCTATCCCCGTCCCTTTCTCTGTCCCCTTCTAAGTACCGTCCCATCCCGTCCCGTCCCGTCCCCTTCCATCCCACCCCTTTCCTTCCCTTTCCGTCTCGTCCCGTTCCGTCCCGTCCCGTCCAGTCCCCTCCCCTTCCCTCCCCTTCCATCCCAGCCCTTCCTTTTCCGTCCCGTCCCGCCCCGCCCCGCCCCGTCCCGTCCTGTTCCGTCCCTTCCCGTCCTGTCCCGTCCCGTCCTGTTCCGTCCAGTCCGTCCCGTCCTGTCCAGTCCAGTTTCGTCCCTTCCCTTATGTCATGTCCACCGTCTTGGACTTAAAAATAAATGCCATTTTCGCAATCAACGTCCCAAAAAACCTCAATAACGACACCCATATCGTATTTTAGGCTTATTTACCCCATTTCGCCCCCTAAGGGGTTGCTTTTCGGAAAATCACAAAATACGTGTTTGCTTATTTGTTTTTAGGAGTACTCCTACGGAGTTTCAAGTCGAAATGTCTATTTAATATTATTTCTCCATACAAAATTGGAACCCCAATTTTACCCCTTTAGGGGTTGAATTTCGAAATATCCTTTCTTATTCCTTCTATACATCATAAAGGGAACATTTCAGCTTTCTAGGTCCAAGGGTTTGGGCTGGGCGTTGATGAGTGAGTGAGTCAGTCAGGACTTTTAGAAATATATATAAGATTGGTAAGCTTATTTAACAAATGCCTACATGAGGAGGATGTGTCCTAGGACTGGAGCAATGCCATAGTGATATTGAAATATTAAAAGGGGATGCGCGAAATTTAGAAAACTACAGGCCAATCAGTCTCCTCTCTCAGATATATAAGATGTTTTCTAGAATAATAACTAACCGGCTAACAAACAAGCTGGAGTTCTATCAGGAAAAATCTGGTGTGATACACTCACACAACTTCCTTTTACAGTGATCTTATAATTAGTTAAATATTAAATTTTTAATTTTTAAGCATTTGTCAAAAATTTTCAAAAATTACGAATTCTACAAAAACGGTACAAAATAGAGCGTTAGTTGAAGAGACAAATTTTCTCTAAAATCTTAAGCAGAATTCAAAAATGTAATAATATACCGGGTGTTCTATTTAAAATAGGAGTTAATAAAAAAAATAGAAAAAAAAACAAAAGAAACCCACTTTAGAAGTATTCAACTGGAAAATCACCTATCTCACGTTAATGCACATTAAAAATGTAATAAAAATGTAAAGTCTGAAAAAAATCGTTAGAGCCGTTTTTGAAAAAATCGAAAAAAACTAAAAAATCACAAGAGTAAACACCTACTTCCGGTTATGCGATTTTTTTAAAAAGCTTGCTGTCTCATCTACATAGTACACAAAACTTATATATGAAGTTTCAACGCCATACCTCTTTTCGTTTTTGAGATATTCTGTTCACAGACACACAGACAGACAGACACACAGACAGACAGACAGACAGACACACAGACCAATGAAAAAAAATATGTTTTTTGGGATCAGGGGACTCTAAAACGTGAAGATCTGTTGAAAACTCAATTTCGAATTTTTGGGGTGAATCCAATACTTCCTTTACGGTAAAAGGAAGTAAAAAGAATAGGCAGGTTTCAGGAAAAGATTTAGTACAATAGAACATCTTCAGACAGTTCGTACAATAATAGAAAGAGCGACTGAATATAATATTCCCTAATGGATGGCATTCCTAGACTTCAGAAAGGCATTTGACACAGTCGAAATGTGGGCCATAATATATACAGCGTTCACGGGCCTTTCAGGCCCATTGCTTTGTGAACAATTTCCATTTTTTTCTGTCCTTTGCTATTTTTTTCCAATTGTCTTCTCCCCTTTCATTTAGGTCTTCCTTCACCACTTCCCACCACTTTTTCCTTGGTCTCCCCCTTTTTCTTCGCCCATCTGGGACTCTCCACTGTAGCTCCTTTGCTAATCTATTATCTGGCAGTCTTTCCAGATGTCCTAGTCATTGGAGTCGTCGGGTCTTGATTACCTGGATTATGCTTGGTCCGTTATACAGTTCGTATATTTCTGCATTTGTGCGTCTCTCTCATACGTCATCTACCTTCTTCCCTCCTTATATTCTCCGCAGCATTCTCCTTTCCCACACCTCTAAACTGTGTTCTGTTTTCTTCGTCATGGTCCACGTCTCGCAGCCATATAGTACCGTTGGCCTCAATATGGTTTTGTAAATTCGGACTTTTGTGGTTCTTGAGATTATCTTTGATCTTATTACCCGGTTTAAACTTCCTGCCCATCTGCTGCCTTTTGCTATTCGCAAACCTATTTCTCTTTCTTCCCTACATTTATTGTTTATTACCACTCCCAAGTATATGTATTCCGCCTGATCGAATTCTAGAACCTCTTCTTTTTCTATTTGTACCCTCAGTTTACTTTGGCTGCTTGCTCCTTGTTTGTTCTTGAGTTCCATATACTTAGTTTTGCTGATATTAATTTGTAATCTTATTTGTTTTGCAGCCTTAATCAGATTTCTTACAACCTTTTCTAATTCTCTCCTGCTTCTTGCTACTAACAGTATATCGTTTGCGTATGCGAAGCACTGGTGATTCTTATTCAAAAGAGTCCCTCTTCTGTTTATCCCGTTTTTCCTAATTGTCACTTCTAATGCTACATTAAATAGGAGAGTAGACAGCGGATCGCCCTGCCTCACACCTCTTTCTACTTCAAAACTCTCTGTTATACCATATACCATCTTTCACCTCTACTGCGCACCTGGTGTCTTTTAGCGTCATTTTTACCAGGCTGATTAATTTTTCTGGAATTCTTATTAGTCTTAGTGCTTCGAAGAGCTTTTCCTTATTGAGGGAATCATAAGCGGATTTGAAATCGATGAACAGCATTTGGGTCGGAATTTCATATTCATATGCCCCTATTAGGATTTGCTTCAGTGTGAAAATTTGGCCACTTGTGAATCCATTTTTACGGAATCCTGCTTGGTATTATTCTAATGCTGCTTCTATATCTATTTCCAATCTTCTTTTTATCGCTATCGCCAAAACTTTGTATGTTGTGTCTAACAATGCAATTCCCTTATAGTTGTTGCATTCAGCCCTGTCTCCTTTTTTAAATACTGGGACTAGTATTGCTTTTGCTCACTGTTTCGGCATTTTTTCGGTATTCCATATTTTTTTAACTAATTCGTATACTTTATTAACTACAACTTCTCTCCCGTACTTCAGGTTTTCGGCTGCTACTCCATTCTCTCCTGGGCTTTTGTTGCTTTTCATTTTATGAATTATTTCTTCGATTTCATCCTTCTCCGGTCTTCTGATTTCTTCTTCCTGTGCTTCTCCCTGTTGTCTTTTTTCCTCCATTTTATTTTCCACTGCTTCTATTTCTTCATTTGGGTTTAACACCTTTTCAAAATAGTTTTTCCACCTTCTATTAACTGCTTGTGCATTGCCTAACAATTCCCCATCCTTATCTTTGATATATCTTGGCTTTCCTTTATTTTCGGAACTGATATCTTTTACATCTTTATAAAAGTGTCTTATTTCTTTATTCTTATATTTTTCTTCTGTCTCTTATTTCTTCCTCCATATATTTACGTTTCCGTGCCCTGCACATCTGTTATTTTTTGTATTTTGTCCTTTGTATATGCTTCTGTCCTGTTCATTGCGTGTGTGTAAGAATTGTTGCCACATTCTCGTTTTTCTGTTTATCTCATCCTTACATGTTTTGTCCATCCAATGATTTTTCTTAACCTTTCTATTCTGTGGTATATTGACTCTGGTGGCTTTTTTAATTGTTTCTTCAAGTTTGTCCCATTTCTGATCTACATCTCATCCTGTGCCTCATTGTCATTGTAATCTTCCTCGATACTTTTTATATATTTTTGTGATATTTCGGTATTTTGGAGTTACTTGACGTTATAATTTATTTTTCCTTTATTTTTCTCTCTCTTTCTTTCGGTTTTATTTAGTTTTATTTTCGTTATTACGAGAAAGTGATCTGCGTGTGCATCCGCTCCTCTGTATGTTCTCACTTTTATTATCCTTCTTGCCTCGTCTTCCTCTATTAGTACGTGATCGATTTGATTTGTTTCCTTCTTTCCCGGAATTCTCCACGTCCCTTTATGTATTTCCCTCCGTTTGAAGTGTGTGCTCATAATTTTTATCTTATTTTCTATGGCAAATGTTATTAATCTTAGCCCATTGTCGTTACTCTCTTCATGTTTGCTTTTCCTTCCTGTAATATCTCTGTAAATCGTTTCTCTGCCTACTTTTGCGTTCATATCGCTAATTAGTATCTTGAGATCTGTCTTTGGGATTTTCCGAAATACTTCCTCTAGAACCTCATAGAACTCATCCTTTATTACATCCTCTTTTTCTTCCGTTGGCGCATGTGCATTGATCACCGTTATTATGTTATCCATTGTTTTGATGCTTATGAAGCATATTCTTTCGGATTGTGACACGACTTCTTCCTCTAGATTATCTTTTATCAGAAACTCCACTCCCAATCTTCGACTCTCATTGCCACTTGTAAATAAGGTGTAATTATTAACTTATTGAATGTTCGTACCTGATAAATGTGTTTCTTGTATTGCTGCTATCTCTACGTTATATTTGTTCATTTTGCTCACCAAGTTTATTACTGCTTCTTCTTCATATACTCCTTGTACACTCCATGTCCCTATATTTACGCTTTGTTCTCTTAATTGTCTTTGTTGCTCTTTGTCTTTTTGGTTTAGCTTGTTTATCTTGTTTTTATTATTTACTATACGCTGATAATCCTTTAATTCCTGTCTATGTTCATTGTCCGTTTTGTCATCATCAGTCCTCACCCTATCTGTGCCTAGTAGTTTTTTTTTGTGTGGTGCATGTTATTTTCCTTATCTGCTCTTCAAAACTACTTCCCTTAACAATCATCTGTTATTTTTCTTTTTGTGAGTTGCTTTCGTTAGTTAAGTCATCTTCTGGTTTCTCCTCCCTTTTTACATCATTAGCTGTATATACTTCGCCATTAACTATCAGTTTATTATATTTTAACTGCGCCCTGTATCTCTTATTCCGCACTTCCTTCAAATGTGATATTAGTACTTTCATCTTTTTCTGCACTTCCTTGCTATAGTCTTCGTCTATCCAGATGTCCGCCCCTCTAAGTTTTCTCGCGTTTTGTAGCATTGCTAGTTTGGTGCTGTGTTTAGTTAGCTTGACGAATATGGGTCTTTTCCTGTCTTTTGTGTAGGTTCCTACTCTTCTTATCTGGTGTATGTCTTCGCTCATATCTATATTCGTGTCCATTTTCTGCAGTATTGTAAGTATTTTTTCTTTTGTGTCGTTTTCAGTTTCTTTTTCTTCATCCACCACTCCTTTTATTATGACATTCTTCCTCCTGACTTCTCTTTCTAGACTATCTATTCTCCTTTCTTGTTCTGCTACCACAGTTTTTAGTTTTACATTTTCTTCCCTCACTTGTTACATTTCTTGTACTACCATATTTAATTTTGCGTTGATTTGCTTCATGTTCGCATCTATTTGTTGAAACATTTCCTCTATTCTCTCGGTATCGTTCATTTTTATTTTGTTTGTCTTTACTTAGTTGGATTTTTAAACTTAAATATCTTTATTTTTAGAAATTTATTATTTACCTTAATGGATATGCAGCCTTCTATACCGTCCGCTGTTATTTGGGTTGCCTATTCGCACGTCTCGAATAGCGCAAAGTGCTATCACCCAAGTCGACCTTTCGGAGGTGATAAACTTATCTTTAGGCGTTACACATATATTTATTTGCAAATTATTACTTAATTTAACTCACTCGATGACTATCTTCCTTCTTAAACCTAAATCTCAATATCCTATTATTCTTACAAATTACCACTTACGTGAAAATTTAGCCCGTTAAGGCTCGCAATTTGAGTTTGTTTACGGAGCAGTTGACACGTGTGCACGTCCACTCATTTGGAACCAATATCGTGGGCCATAATACAGGAACTAAAAAATGCCAGAATTGACAGCAGATACACTAGTATCATAAAGAGTATCTACGACCAAGCCAGCTAAAAGTCAGAGTGCACAAAAACACGGAGAAAGTGAAAATAGAAAGAAGCGCATGTCAAGGAGACAACATGTCCCCTAAATTATTTACAACACTAGAAGATGCAATGAAGGCAATACATTGGAATGGCCGAGTCATAAATATAGCAGGAAAGAAATTACACCATCTAATGTTCGCAGATGACATAGAATACGACTTACCTGGGCGGCTTTCGGAAAGATCAAAGACATGTTACTGATGCCAATACCTGTAAAACTGAAAGAAGATTTATATAATCAGTGTATCCTACCAGTGACCACCTACGGAGCGGAAACTTGGACCCTTACGTAATTCATAATAAATAAACTGAGAACAAATCAACGGGCAATTGAGCGTAAAATTCTTGGTATAACCCTAAGAGACCACAAGACAAATGACTGAATAAGGGCAAGATCGCAGATACAAGATGTAAATGAAAGAGTGGCGACATGGAAGTGGGAATGGGCCGGCCATATGGCTGGAGGCCAGGAGAGGTGGAGTAACAAGACCATCAGCTGGAGACCCTGGGGACAGAAGAGAAGTGTGGGACGTCTACAGATGCGATGGGTCGACGATATCAAACGTACAGTTGGTCTTAAATGGTACATGGTGGCACAGAATAGGATAAAATGGAAGGACATGAAGGAGGCCTATACCCGTAGGGTAGAAAATGGCTAGAAAACAAAGAAGAAGACTCTGAAATACATTTGACGCTTTTTGAATTACAATTTATTACTCCTGAATTACAGGTCACATTTTCTGGATTACACATGAAAAAGGTGTAGTCTATAATCAGTAACTCACTTTGAATATTAGCTTGCTGATATCACTTGGGAATATTTATTCACTCGAAAAGTCTTCTTTTCAAAATAGGTCAGCCATTTTTCAGCTGTTGGTTTCGTGAAAATATTTCTTAACCATGCGTCGAAACTATGTATATTAACATTATCAATAAAATATAAGACCTTATGGTTAAAGTCTGAAGGAACGATAACCTAAAAACGTGTTTTACCACCATAACACAAGTCAATGACCCTCTCAAAACACGCGGTAGGTAGTCTTGTCAAATTCAAGGCTGCTATGCTTAAATTTAGATAGACTGACAGTGACACCAACAAAACACTTTAGCACTGCCAAACGTATAACACGAAAGCAAATAATTTCGGATAATTATATATATATATATATAATGATTTCCCGTTAAAGACACTCCAATATACTTTAATACCAGATTTTTATACGTCGACTAAATTTCTCAAAACCAAATTACTACATGGATACAATTACCAACAGGGCTACCTCAGTGAAAACGGTGTGCAGTTCATTATAAATAGATAAACTCAGAAGGAGCACAATCCTCTGAAAGAGAAAGAGAAATTCAGGTAGCAGTAACATAAACAAGACGGTGAATAATATCAATATATAATAGTTATTTATTGTATAAGTGTTTTAGATGGTGTTTTATCCATGCAAGAATGTTTAAACGCGAGAACGCAGTTCGAGCGTTTAATTTTCTTAAGGGGATGAAACGCAACTAAAACACGAATGCAATACAACGTTTTATCCAACAACTCAATAAATATCTAAAAAAACATACGTTTTGTATTGACAGCCATGAAAAGTCATAGTGACAATTTGGAAAATACCGAAAGATCAAATGTTATACGTTTGGCAGTACTGAAGTGTATTGTAAGTCTATGTCAAATTCGAGAGGTTAATAGTTTAAGTTTTGTTTGTTAGTTGACACAGATTGACGCAAAACTTAACCTACAAATTTCGAATTTGGCATAGCTTGACAGTGCTACCAACAATGCAGTAGTAAGTGACATGGTTTTATCCCACTAGTGGAATAAAGTAATTTCGTTATTCCACTAGTAGATAAAGTGGTACTTTAGACGGTTCATAAGTGTAGATAAAACTTCAATTATAAGGTGATTGTGGATAATAATTACACATATTAAATAGCATACAGAGCCAGCACAATATACAGGTGATTTGATTATTCTATAAATATACCCAAAAATTATTGCGCAGTGATAACACAAGTTCGTTCTCAACTGACTTTTATTTCAAACCGGAAATGTTACATAGTTTTACAGATGGCGCTTGTTTTGATGTAAAGCAATACCCCCACTACATCAAAATTTACAAATTTCTTTTAAACCTAAGTTACCTATAAGTTTATAATGTTTGGTTACATTTAAACCTTTTGTTAAAATATCGGCATTCATTTCATCTGTCGGCAAATGCATTAGCTTTACATTTTTGTTTGCTACTGCTTCTCGTATAAAATGATGCCGTGTGTCGATATGATTTGAGCGCCTATGATATACAGGATTAACGGCCAGCTTCTGTGCACTCATGTTATCATTAAATAGTGTAATACAGTTTAGCTTTCCTGTTAGTTCACATATTAAATTTCTAAAATATATGACCTCTTTTGCAGCTTCAGATATTGCCATGTATTCTGCCTCTATACTTGATAAAGGCACTGTTTTTTGCTTACGGCTCTCCCACGAAACGGCACTTCGAGATAATTTGACAATAAAACCCGTATAAGATTTTCGATCGTTTCAAAACCTTCCAAATTTCCATCCCATTTTTCAAATATTCATCTATAATTTTTTGTGCCTTGCAAGTACTTTAGCACCCTTTTTGCACATATCCAGTGGGATTCCGTGTAGCAGTTATTAAATTGGCTTAAGAAACTTACCGAGTGAGTTATATCTGGCCTAGTTAGTACTGCTAGATACATCAAACTACCTACTAATTGTTGGTAAGGTATATTATCCCTACAAGTTTCTACCTGCATATTAAATTTGAAATTAGTTTCTAATAGGCCAGTTGCTGGGGATTAAAAAGTAACACAATTCGGAAATAATTCATCATAAAGGTTTTATCGCTTTAATCACTTAAGTTATCTCCCATTATTACTATCCTAGGTTTTCCCTCTTTGCGGTGGCCAGCGTGCGCTTCTAGGAGCAAAAACGTAACCTATATTGGGCATTTTTCGATTTTTCGAAGATAACTCAGAGAAAACACAACGAACCATAAAAGCTGTGAATGAGGCGCATTTTTGTTGTTTTTGTAATGTCTCGGTCTTTATATATTTTCTTGAGTTTAATAACCGCGCTCCTGGCTATTTCAATTGTTTTGCGAATTTCGTTTTCAGAATTTCCATCGTTTGTGATCACAGAGCCTAAGTAGATATACTTTTGGACTACTTCGTATTCAAAGACTTGCCGGATTTCGGGTCTGTTGTTATGGGTTCTGTCAATGATCATTATTTTAGACTTGGAACGGTTAATATGCAATCCCATATGTTGACTCTCGTCTTCCAGTTTTCGCATGCGATGTTCCAATTCCTGTTCGTCTTTAGCCACGATAACGGTATAATAGGCGTAACGCAAGTTGTTAATTTTCCTACCATTTATGGAAATACCTCACTCATATTTATGGAGAACCTTTCGCATGATATGTTCTCCGTAGAGATTGAAGAGCAGGGGCAACAATATGCAACCTTGACGAATGCCTGCATATATGCGAAAGGATTTGGTAGTATGTACAGGTACATGGAAGAGTTAGAGGACACGATAAAACAGCTAAACAAGGAATCAAAGAGGATTGGTTTGAAAATGAATACTCTCAAAACAAAGATCATGTCTAACATTCCTTCAGACAGAGAAATCGAGCTAGACGGGAAAATTTTAGAAAAGACAACGTCGTATATATATCTCGGTCACACAATACTTATGGGAAAAGAGAACCAGGAAGTTGAGATATATAGAAGAATAAAGTTAGCATGGGCAGGTTTTGGAAAGCTCAACTATGTCCTGAAGTCATCAAAGTTCCTCATAAGATCAAGAGCCAGAATATATGACGCATGTGTACTACCTGTCTTAACCTACGGGATTGAGACGGCGACTTTCACAAAAAGAAACATAAATAAGCTGAAGGTGGCGCAAAGGAGTATGGAAAGAAGAATGTTGGGCGTTGAGAGACAAAGTAAAAAACACTGAAATCCGGAAGAGAACAGGGATAACAGACGTGGGACAACGAGCGGCAAAGCTGAAATGGAGCTGGGCCGGTCACATCGTGAGACAAGAACGAGATAGATGGACAGGTAAAATTCTAGACTGGCGACCAAGGACGAGTAAAAGAGGCGTAGGACGACCGCCCCTAAGATGGAGCGATGATATTGTGCATGTGGCAGGGAAAAGATGGAGACAACTTGCTAGAGATCGAGATAAATGGAAAACAAAAGGAGAGAACTATATCCAGAAATGGATGAACGTCTGATCGAAGAAGAAGAAGTACAGGGTGAGTAACAATTTTACTCTAAAATATCCAGCAGTTGAATATAGAGTTTGCGGTTTCAACTTATATTCTTTTCAGGATGCAGGTGTGAGAAATTCAAGACTGGGGCAACTGAATTGCCTTCGGGCGAGAGCAAGAGTCGCGGTGTCGACTTGCAGGCGCTTGCAGGTCCTTCGGAATAACATTCAGAAATTAGGCATTTGCTGGCAATGGCTTGAATGTCATTTCACGGGGCGCATTCAAATGCACAAACAAATTCACTCTGTGGAGCGAAAGTACTTTCTTATATGCCTGGGGCGAATGTAGCATTCTGGATCCATTAAATGGGTGAAGACAAATTAACGTTGCAAGCGGATACGGATCTGCGGTGTCAGTCCGCCATCTTGGTTGCAGTGACGACGTACCTTCTCACGTGGTGCATTCAATTACACCAACACATGCACACTCTATGGAGGAAACAAGCTTTCATATATGCCCTTGGACGAAATGCTCGCTCTGGATCTGTTCAAGAAGTGCACACAAACGCATGTTGCTGGCGAATGCAAAACTGCGGTGTCAGCTTGCAATTCGGCCAGCGTTAAAACATTTCAACATTTCAAACGTTCAAACATTACGGAGCGGGTGCAGCATCGCGGTATCGACGTGCATTTATTCCGGGGTTATTTCAAGTGTGCGAAAGCATTCAGGAACTTTTCAATCGCGTGAAAACATTCAGGTTTCAGGACAACCTATTTTCACACAACGCTCAACTAGAGAGATTGAAGAGGCTGCCGGGACCAGCGTACAATATCGAGAAAATAGCGAACAGGATTCAGGCACGGGGCAATACCTTCTCACTTCCAAGCTTCTACGGTAGTCTACAATCTACTGTCAATATCCGGGTTTACGGTGAGGAGAACGCTCCAGAAGGAAAAAACATTTGGAAACATTCGCACTAACTAGGGCGACATTCATACGGCTTTACAAGCATCTATTACAGGTTCGCCAGATGCTTACAGACGGTACTACGCGGGCGGACATCTGGAGTGTCCTGGGGATGTTCGTAGTATCCGGTACTGGGAAAATTTCTGGACGCTATACTGGAACAGGGTTACCGGAGGAATTCTACCTGAACAGGAAAGGATCTGGGCAGGAAATTCAGAATTCAGGACCTGAACTACCGGTAACATCTTTATTCAGGGTTCTCGTACATTTCTGGACTAGACAGGAATTCAGGGGGATCTACTTGGACTAGGCTCTGGTACATTTTTCTGGGCGGCTAAGCTGTAACAGGTTTCGTACATTATTCAAATAAATACCATTTACTGGTTCTAGTTTTTCAGGTATGCCCGGGCGCCATGTGGATATTGGAACGGCCTGGTGTTTATCAGTATTCACTAATCTATATATTGTAGTGACAACAAGCACCACATTAAACAGCTAATATTTATATAATATATAATATAATATAAAACTTCTTTTTGAGTTAGCCCTTACTTAATTTTCAAATCAATTATGTATTTTGAATAATTATTTTAATTCAGTACTCTTATCAGGGAGGTTCGCCAATCTAGTGATCTGTTAATTCAATTTGAAATTGTATTCTTAAAATCGTTGACTACTAAATGACATTTAATGTCAACTTGACTTCTACACCTTTTCAAACCAGGTATTGGCAATTATACTTTACATTGATACACATATCAATCAATTCACCTACGTAAGTACTGTATTAAGTTTATTTTTACACTTTCTTTTACTGATTGTTATTCAAAAAGCTTTTATAAATTCTTTACACAAACCTTAAAACTTCTCTAGCTTTCACTGTAAAAATCCAACCAACAACAGCTTCCGATGTCGACAGTCTGCAATGCCTACCGCTTATTCCTCAAACAGTAACAACTATGATGGTCCGTCAACCCTAGAACTGCATCTATCCTGTCAATAACTCCTACTGTTCTTAAAATCCAGTCCTGCTCCCTTTTAAACGTCACCGTCACACCAATCGACCCCAGGTAAGTTTCAATATTATTGATGATCCAAATCTAACCTTGTTTATTCTGCAGATAGTCCTATGTCTCCAGCAATACCCAATAAAATTATCCAAATCAATCAGCTAATTATGACAACTTCCTTTCAAATGCCTGACTCGTCTTCTATGCAACCACCAATGTCACCAATGAATCCTAATTATATACTGTATGTATCAATAAATCCAAATCCCATTCAAATAATATAATCTTCTGTGTTATTTATTTCCGATTCACTATATGGTACAATCTCTTCACCGATTGTATATCTTTATTAATTCCAAGTTATATTCTCACCTATTACACCACGTAGATTTGTTTATAGCCCCTTTCCTTTGTATTTTCCAAATAATTGTACAAAATAAGGCATACATTTCTTACTTTTTTATTCTCCAAATTAGTTATTTTCAAAATACGTGTACATTTTTCATGAGTTGTTTATGTAACTAATTAAACAATTTTTTTCCCTATTATATAAAATTCTTATTGCCCTCTTATAAATTTTAAATATCCTATTATTACATGATATTAATTCTTATTATTCTAACAAATACATTTGTCAATTGTAACCTTGGCTTGAAACTTTATTAAAATTAAACTCAACCATCAAATTTGTATACTCAATTACTATTTCATTATCAAATTACCTCACCCATTGTCTCAATTAACTTTCATTATTCATTTTAAAATTAACACCCAATTTTATCTCAACACCTTAAGATTTGATTGTAGTAATCTTCCAAATTTATTAGTTTTATATTTTTATCTTTCAACTACTCTTAGTGTATCACAATATATTTGAGTTCACGTCCCTACTCGGCGCGACATGTGACCCACGACGCATCCCCCAGAAAAGGGCCACGTAGGTCGTTTGTCTGGGACGATCTGCGCGCACGTCACTTCTTGAGAAAATGGTCCTCGTAGTTCTCTTGTACTCGCAGATTTGGCATTCGGCGTTGTATTGTTGACAAAGTCCGGCGACAGTAATTTGCCGTAGTACGTAATTAGAGAGTTTTTAATTTACCTGGAGCAGGCTTTAGTTTTTAAAGCCTGCAGCGTGATCCGCTGCTATTATAGGTGTTCAGCGCCAAGCCAGCACAACACGCGTTTATTTATACCTAAGAAAGATACTGTTAACAAATTTGCGATGAGAAAAGTTGATCTTGGCTGTGACAAAGTAACAAATATTACTTAAAATATTGTAATTAATCTACAAGGACACTGAAATAACATCCTGCTAGGTACCGCAGTAGCAATAGCATGAATAGAAGACAGTGACCTACGAATATAACGCAGTATAACAATTTGCTGTGTAATACGTAATTGTAGTGTGAAATATGTACATCTATTGTTTTATATCTTTATTGTAACTTATTCAGTGTGCCGTACGCTAAAAACTACGATTTCAATAAATAAAAGTTTTTGGTTTACATTAAGAATGCTTCCTTATTTAGCACCACTCAATTCAAATCACTTACCATTACTAACCAGCAAACCCACAACCCAAGACGGCATATGAGATTGCACCCCGGCTGCACGTATACTAGAGACGCCCTTCAATCTAGTTCCGACTTTCAATCTTTTAGTAATTTTCTTTCTCATCAAGTTTGCTGTAGATAAACAGAGGAGTTGTGACTTGGGGTCTCTCCCCGACTATACACCAGTGTTGCCAACTGTTGATTTTTTCCTTAATAGAAATTTAAGAAAATAGTAATAGATTTGGCAGTTTAGGTAATAGACTAATAATAATTTAAATTCTACTCAAATCCGTCAAAATCATCAGTTTTCTACTTTCTTTTACGATAAAGGAAGTATTGGATTCACCCCAAAAATTCGAAAATGAGTTTTCAACAGATCTTCACGTTTTAGAGTCCCCTGAACCCAAAAAACATGTTTTTGTTCATGGGTCTGTCTGTCTGGCTGTGTGTGTCTGTGAACAGAATATTTCAAAAACGAAAAGAGGTATGGCGTTGAAACTTCATATATAAGATTTGTGTACTATCTAGATGCGACAGCAAGCTTTTGAAGAAAATCGCATAACCGGAAGTATGGTGTTTTTCAGTTTTTTTGATTTTTTCAAAAACGGCTCTAACGTTTTTTTTTAAACTTTACATCTTTAATGTGTATTGATGTGAGATATTTGATTTTCCAGTTGAATGCCTCTAAAATGGGTTTCTTTTGTTTTCTTTTCCTATTTTTTTTATTAACTCTATTTTAAATACATTTTTGAATTCAACTTAAAATTTTAGAGAAAATTTGTCTCTTGAACTAACACTCTATTTTGTACGGTTTCTGTAGAATTTGTAATTTTTAACAAATGCTTAAAAATTAAAAACAAAATTTTTGGCTAATTATAAGATTACTGTAAAAGGAAGTTGTGTGCGTGTATCACACCAGATTTTTATGTTAGCGTTAACTTTTGAACTCGTTCTTTAACCTCTGTAGACCTACTACGGAAAGTTAATATCCCATTTTGATTTCCTTTTACGATAAAGGAAGTATTGGATTTACCCCAAAAATTGGAAATTAAGTTTTCAGATCTTCACGTTTTAGAGTCCCCTGAACCCAAAAACCATGTTTTTGTTCATTGGTCTGTCTGTCTGTGTGTTTGTCTGTGTGTCTGTCTGTGTGTCTGTGAACAGAATAGCTCAAAAACGAAAAGAGCAATGGAGTTGAAACTTCATATATAAGTTTTGTGTGCTATCTAGATGCGACAACAAACTTTTGAAGAAAATCGCATAACCGGAAGTATGGTGTTTACTCTTGTGATTTTTCAGTTTTTTTAGATTTTTTTCAAAAACGGCTCTAACACATTTTTTCAAACTTTACATTTTTATTACATTTTTTATATGCATTGATGTGATATAGGTGATTTCCAAGTTGATTACTTTAAAATGGGTTTCTTTTGTTTTTTCCCTATTTTTTTCTACTAACTTCAATTTTAAATGGAACACCTGGTATATTAGTACATTTTTGAAATCAGCTTAAAATTTTAGAGAAAATTGTCTCTTGAACTAATGATCTATTTTGTACGGTTTCTGTAGAATTTGCAATTTTGTAAAAATTTTGACAAATGCTTAAAAATTAAAAATCAAATTTTTGGCTAATTATAGGATAACTGTAAAAGAAAGTTGTGTGCGTGTCACACCAGATTATTTTATATGGAAATGCAAATAGCGAAATTCTAAGGACTGATTTGTGTTGGTACATTATTTTTGCAGTGAGATTAGGTTTCATGTTGAGTGGTTGACATTTCATTATTTTTTATTATACCTGCATCAGAATCGCCGTTTAAAGCACGCCTGAGCTTGCGAAAACAGGCGATTAAAGCACGCCGAGCTTTAAAGGTTCTCAAGAAAACAAGGTATATAGGTAACATTATAACTTCATCGCTATCTTTATTTTGCTGACACGACTGAATGCAACAACGAACGTGGACGCGACAAAAACGTAAACACATCTCGTAACTATAGTAGCAATATTATTATGCCCTCTCGATTTATTACGACAAAAATAATTTTTAAGTTTTTAGTGCGTAATTTATTTTCAGTATTGCAAGTATAATAAAAAATAGTGTAAAGTATTCGTGGATAACTGGTCTTTAAAACACTTGCTCTATTTCGAGCACTCCGGCTACGCCGTCGTGCTCGAAAACTCGCGCGTGATTTAAAGACCTTGTTATCCACTCATACTTTAATATACTATTAAATTTTAGTTGTGCCTATTATAAACTTGAAATCTAATTTTATAAATTAGTTTCAACTAAATAGGTGTTGAACTGAGAACAATTTCAGTGTATAACAAACAGTACTACAATTTAAAAAAAATGTATATGCCAACCAGTCAACATAAAACCTAACCTCACTGCAAAAACAATAACCAAAAATGTATATACCAACACAATTCTATCTGGTGGCAATAATTTCCCTAGATTGAATTTCATATGAAAAACATTGACCATATAATAGCGATGACTATTTATTTACTTTACACAAGAGCCGATACATTTTTCAAAAGTTTACTAGCCTAGCTGAATTATTTGCCTCACTAACGTTCGGCTAAATAAACTTCAGCTTCGCCACATAAAGTATCACTTTTACTCCTAATAACATAATCTACTATTAATAGAAACGTAATAGAATAGTAATAGAAATTGCAAAACGTAATAAATTTTGCTTTAAGAGTAATAGCGTAATAGGCGCGGGTAAAAAGTGATAAATCTGTTACTATAGTAATAGTGTTGGCAACACTGCTATACACCAAATCACAACTTAATGTGCATCTTAAGAAAGCCAACCCTTAGCCAACAAACTTCGTCCATCAAGATCGTAAACAAAATATAGGTGATTTCTTTTGGATCCACAAACCATGGAGTACCGGACTTCTGACAATTTTAAACTTTATGCATACTTGTTTCTAATAATATACATTTTTGTTAAATCATATGGTCATTGATTTGTGGATCCAATGGCTCATCTTTTAGTATATATATGATCTCTAGGTGTAACCAGAGCCAGCATATGTAAGAGAAAATTCTGCCGTAGCCCCCATTTTTACTCCAATGTCACAAACTCAGCCGTAGTACACAATAATAACACTGAGGCAGGTATAAAATTGATAGTAGGTAGCTACGTGTTTTTATCTTTTTTAATACCCGGTGGTTTTTCTTATAGATTTCAAGATTTTCAAAGAAGCATTACTCGTAAATGGAACGAGAATATTTTTTTTTTTTATTTAAGGTACATCAGCAATCAGAATACAGTGCATTCTATAAGCTAATTTGTTGGCGAGAAAAATGTCGTGAAGAGGGCCCGTCCAATGATGGGTCCTCGTTAGTGAAGGTCAGTGGGCCATCTACGTTTGAGTCGTCTTATCACTTCTTGGTGTGGGAGGTCGGACATTAGTGAGTTTGGGTGAACTGCGATCTTATCTAGATGTTTGGATGTTCTGTCGTGAATGACCTGTGTTATGAACGGTATGTCGAGGTCTGAATGCAGCATCTGATTGGATATATACCATGGTGCGTTTGTAAGAGCTCTTAAGATTTTTGATTGGCAGCGTTGCATAATGGCTATGTTGGATTTGCTAGCGCAGCCCCACAGCTCCACCCCATAGGTCCAAATAGGTTTGATGACCGTCTTATATATTAGAATTTTGTTGCTCAGGGATAGCGGTGAGTTTCTACCAATTAACCATTGTAAGGATTGGAGTCTGAGTTCGATGTGCTTCCGTTTTTTGGTAATGTGATCACGCCATGTAAGTTTGCTATCTAGGTGAAAGCCGAGATATTTCATGGAGGTTTGTTGTGGAATTACGATGTTGTTTAGGTGGACTGGTGGGCAGGGCTCTTTTCGCAGTGTGAATGTCACATGGCTCGATTTGGATTCATTGACTTTCATCTTCCATTTCTTGAGCCAGTCTTCTAGCAGGTTTATGTGGTTTTGTAGATGTCCAGCGGCTTGGTTTACGTCTGTGTGTTTTGCCAGTATGATGGTGTCGTCGGCAAAAGTGCCTACCATTGTAGTGGGGGTTGTTAGAAGGTCTGATGTGTAAAATAGGTACAGAAATGGTCCCAAGACACTGCCCTGAGGTACACCAGAGTTGATAGGGTGTAGTGTTGAGGTTGCTTCATTTACTCTTGTTCTGAATTGTCGATTAGTTAGATAGGATTCGAACAGCTTGAGGAACGAGGGGGGTAGGATTTGTTGTAGTTTATGGATGAGCCCCTTGTGCCATACCTTGTCGAAGGCCTGCTGGACATCGAGAAGGATGGAAGTACGATGACATTGTTGGGTAGTTGAATGCATTTTGCGGAAACCGAATTGGAAGCCCGGTATCCAGTTTGTTGGTGTGGATTCCGGATCGAGTATTCTTAACACTAGGCGTTCTAGAATTTTGGAGGTCACAGGCAGCAGGCTTATAGGGCGGTAAGAGATGGCATAGTTAGGATCTTTACCTGGCTTGTGGATAAGAATTATTTCCGCTTTTTAAACTCTTTGGGCCAGTATTGAAGTCTCAGGATAGCATTAAAAATGTAGGTCAATAGTACTATTCCCTTTCTTGGGAGTTCTTGTAACATTTTGAGAGTAATATGATCTGTACCTGGGGATTTCTTCAGATTTAGATGTTGTATCTCAGTTTTTATAGTTTTGGAAGTAAGTGGTGGGATGGGGGTGTGAGGAGGTGCTGGTGGGGTAAGGGGTTCAGGAACAGAGTCATCGGATGAAACCTCGTACGGTTGAAAGACATTTGAGAGGTGGGAGGCAAACAAATCTGCTTTTTCCTTAGGACTTTTTGCCCATCCTAGTGCTGGTGGTAGCTTTAGTAATGGTGGCGAAGTTGTTTGAGGTTTAATGGAGGATTTTATTGGTTTCCAGATTAAGTTGTCTGATCTGTTTAATTTAGTTTCATAGTTTGTGAAGGAGTCTTCGCGTAGAGACTTAAGTTTTGCTTTCAACTGGTTACTTAAGTTGTTGAGTTTGGCTTTGTCTGCTGGACTGTGAGGTATGTTGATGATGGGTTTTTTGCGGTAGGTGGGTGGTGTGGAAAGTTGAGCTGCTGTTGTAAGTAGCTTGTTTAGTTCGGCGACGGCATCGTCTACATCCTTAGGGCTCTTGGGGCTCAGGTTGAGGTCTATGTTGTTTTGTAAGATAAGACGATAATTATCCCAGTCTGTTCTGGAGTTGTAGAGTTTTGGAAGGGGTTCTTTATAAATAGTGGTTGCGCTGATTGTGGCTATTATCGGAGTATGATCTGAGGTTATGTCTAGTCTTGCTGAGATATCTGTGCAAGGTTCCCCAATACCATTTATGATGAAGAAATCCAGGAGGTCGGGTATCTTATTGGGGTCTGTTGGCCAGTATGTTGGGCTTCCCGTGGACAGATAATCGTAGTTATTTTGTTGAATGACTTTGAGCAGTTCTCTACCTTTGGTGGTAGCTAGTCGAGAGCCCCATGTAGGATGTTTGCAATTGTAGTCACCGCCAGATATGAATCTTGGACCCAGAGTTTGAAATAATTTTCCAAATTCATCCTTTTTGATGTTGTGCCGAGGAGGGCAGTATACCGCTGTTACCGTGAAGTCGTAAGGAAGAGTATGCACTTTAATGGATGTTTCTGGTAACCGTGTGATATACCATGCTATGCTCGGTTTTGAAATCTGGTATCTATTTACAGTGACTGGGATAAATTTGGAGACGTTTGAAAAACGTCTTTATTATCCATTTAGCAGAACATTTTATTGGTTATAAAAGTTTATGCATATCCTAAAATTGAAAATTCACTTGCCAAAATTTAAAAATATCATTTCGTGCACTGGAGGGCTTCTAAAATATGAAAATGGCTCAAGAATAAAGTATCTTGATTTTTTGAAGTACACAACAACATGAACCAAGTTTAGAATTGGATGGAGGTGTCAAATACCAAATCACAGTCGCCTAACACCGAAAAGGAGTCTGCACTCGTTTTTCCAATTTTTTACCACTCTGGAAAGTAAGATACTTGAAAGTTAACTTATTATCGGATACGATAAAGATGTACTATAGAACTTGACTTTCGGTCACGTAGCAACCAAATCACAGGTATTTTAATCAAATGTAATAACAAATTATCTGAACATCAAAAGTTCAAGACAATTATAATTTTTAATTGAAATTTTATAACATATATTTATCAGTAGTAATATCCCAAGTGCATTAAAATAGCCGATTAAATTTTGACGTTTTTTGTCAGAATGTTTTGCTAAGAAATTTGTCAAGTAAATTTGCCGCTCAACAAAAATCCCGAGTGCGCAGCACGAGGGATTTTGAAGCGGAAAATTTACGAGATATATTTCTTCAGAGCAAAACATTCTGACAGAAAATCGTCAAAATTTATTCAGGCTAGTTTACATGCACGCGGGATGTTCGGAGTGATTATTTCCTGAATAAATAGATAAAATTCAGTTGGTGAAGCACCTTTAATAATCATGTTAAGATTATGCACAAGCGATTAAATTTTGACATAAATTTAACCGCGGTTAAATTTTGACGTTTGAATTTTAGTCATTATTAAATTGACAGAAACCATGGTGATTACGCATTATTATGGATATGAAGGAAATAATCAGTAATAATGTATTAAGGGCAAATAATTTTGCCAGTAAAAATGTTTTACGAAAGTATTTTGTTTTGGCAATGGCACAAGACAAACCAACTTGATCAAATTCCCGAGCCATGAATATAAGTGGTAAAAGAAACCGATAAAATCCCAAGGAAAAATTTTGATTTTTTGCCACTATAAAAGCACGTGATTGGTTGAATTTGGAAAAATCATGGCATTTGATTGGATAATAAGAGATACGGAAAATAGTCAGTCAAAAATAGCACACAAATGAAAGTATAATAAAGAAGGAAACTTCAACAGATATTCAATTCTAAACAACTTTTTCAAATATTGTTTTTTGCATTTAAAAAGATAAGGGTACTTTATTCTCGAGACATTTTCATATTTAAGCTCCCCAGTACACGAAAGGAGTTGTTTAAATTTTGACAAAGGTATTTTGAGTTTGAGAAGATGCAAACACTTTTATCAAGAATAACATTTTCTGAGAAATGGATAACACAAAACTTTTCCATATATGTCCAAAATTATGACGGTCACTATATAATCTATAATATTTTGAAAATATTAATCACGTGTCTAAATATGCCTATTAGAAAATTGAAATTAATGATTACTAGTCGAATTGTTCATTTAAAAGAAGTTACATCAATCACCGATTCATTCAAATAGAGTACATCCAAACAGCTGACAAATACAAAAGTTCTATCGGCTCGTCTCCTATTGGAAGTTACTTTTTGGCTCCACCCATAATTGCGAATTCGCATTACATAGATGAAATACGCTTCTCGGATTACCATGGGTCAGCATATTCACACACCCTGCTGGCAAAAATTTTGGGGTTCCGGGCAATTCACCGAAAACAGTTCACCGAAAACAATTTACCGAAAACAGTTCACCGAAAAACAATTTACCGAAAGAACAATTCACCGAAAGAACAGTTCACCTAAAATCCCTTATATTATATAAATATACCTAAAATTTTAGATATGTTATATATAGGGCATCCAATTCCGAAAGAAAATTGAAATCCCGGGATTCGGGACTGTGAAAAGTAGAATCCCGGGATCCCGGGATTAATCCCGGGATTTTCAAATTATGAATATATCCTAAAATTTATACGGAAAATTTGAGTAATAATTTTTATTATTTTAATTCGGGTGTAAACAGATACAAAGATATTAAAATTTAACATAAAAAATATAAAAAGAATAACTTATCAATACTTTAAATCTTAAATAGCATTTTTTCTATGTTCACTGAAAAAAGCACGCATAAATGAAAGTCTGTCTAAGGTTTTATCTGCAAGTGACGATCGGAATTTGGTACAGAAAACAGCAGCGGCCGAAAATGCACGTTCCGATTCAACACTGGTAGGAACAATCGTTAATAGAAATTCATAAGCTAATTGAAGGTTGAGTCCACGAATACCTTCTTTTTTAAAAAGTGACATCTCTTCTTTAAGAACATCCGGGTCTCCTGTGGAGAGACTGAAACTAGATCGAGCTGGTTCCATACTTTGTTTTATAGTTTCCTTCAATGTATCTTCCAGTGACATTGGTTCATCATCTGCTTCTTCAGCTCTGTTTCTTGTAATAATTTGAGCTAATGTTAGGTTTAGGTCATCTTCATCATCATCATCATTTTTCTCACTATCATGAGCAACAACATTAGCATTAATCAGTGATTCAGTCTCAGTTCCTTTTTCGCAAATCGGATCGTGTTTCACTAGTCTTGTTATTAAAGCTTTTATAGTTTGTCTTACAGATGCTTCTTTCGGGATGTCAAATAAATGGTCATTCTCTTTCTCCTGGTAATTATGCAGATTTCTTTTCCATGCGTATTTTTGACATATTCCTGAAGGGTGCAATTATTTACAGGTGAACGTCTAAACAACTTAACAGTTGATCTCACTTTTGCAATCAGTTCTTTAATATTATAATTATCTGTTAAATCAAATGCATCGCTGTCATTTACAGAATCCACAACATTAATTATATCATCTGAATTGTCATCCTCGTTCTCAGTGCCGGCATCATCGTCTTCCATATCGTCTCTATCGGTAGACATAGATGTAACTGTTGTTTTATTTCGCTTGTAAAGAACATCAACAACAGCCAGTTGAATGCCATGGGCAAAACACAGCTGATGATAGGGCTCTATTAATCTTCCAACGCGAGTCATAACACTGGCACCATCAGTTGTTATACATACTATGTCGTGGCTTAATGAAAGTTCAAATTCTTCTAAGCGCTTTTCTAATAAATCAATACAGTTTTCAGCTGGCATTGAACCTGAAATTCTTACCATTCCGGTATTCCAAAATTGCGAATTTGAACTATGCACATTGATGTTTAAATATCGTTTATTAGCCAAGGATGTCCATTCATCAAATGTGAGACTGAAACGTTTTCCCTTCTCTTTTTGTCCTGTTATTGTACCAGTGCAGTAATCTTTAATTTTATCGCTGTATTGCAAAACTCTGTTTTTAATTGTTGTTGGAGAAGTCGGTATATCATGTCCTATTGCCTTTAAACATTTTCTTAAATCTTTAGAGGTAACAAATACTTTAAACGGAAATCCATCCAACGAAGTCATGCGGGCAAGAACTGCGTTAAGTGTATTGTCATTGTGAAGATCCAAAAAGTCTTCAATTTTTTCTGCTTCATAGGAAGAGGTCGAGGTGGTGAAACATTATCATCTAATTTGGATTTTGAACTCTTAGAAATTAAGCTGAGATCAATTTCATGAATACATTTTAAGTGGGTTCGTAACCTTTTCGTCGAGCCGCCTTTGGTTTTCAGTACGCTGTTGCACCTTTTGCACTTTGCGGTTTCTCCTCCAGCAGCTTCCACCAAGAAGTAATGCCATGCAGAATTGAGCTCTTTACTTTTTGTGGAATGTTCTGTGATGGTCACTCCTACTGAGTAGACGTGTTGTGTGTCTGCTGCATCTAATAAATCAGTTACAATTAGTTTATACATATATTTGTCGATATGGGAGGTAATAATTCTGAACGTGCAACGCGCTCTCAAGCTACTGATAAGGACGATGTCCTTATCCAAAAGGTAGTAGAAAAAGTGCTCGCCAACAATGACTTTATGGAAAAACTTTTTGGATCTATGGTTCAAAAATTGAATGAGCTAATTGACACCCGTCTTAAGGAGCAAGAGAAGAAGATCGACTTACTGGAAAAAAAGTTGGCTACAGCTGAGGATCTATTAGATCATCATGAACAATATTCGAGAAGAAATAATTTACGAATATTTGGAATCCCAGAAAGTCCTTCAGAAAATACCGACCAGCTGGTTGTGAAAATGTGCAGTGATAAGTTAAACATTACGATAACTGAAAGTGATATAGACTGCAGTCACCGCCTTAGGAACAAGGTAGGCAGAGACAGACCTATTATAGTAAAATTTTGCCGAAGAAGCATTAAAACTGCTATTTACCGAGCTAAAACACGGCTGAAAGGCTCAAAAATTATTTTACGTGAAGATTTAACCCATAAACGCGTCCTAATTGTTAAAGAAGCTGTCTCAAAGTACGGAAATAAAAATGTGTTTACTAGCAATGGAAACATATTTGTTAAAACTAATAACGAGATACATAAAGTGGCTTCCTTGAACGATTTAACAACTATTAACTAATTATTTAATTATTATTTAATTTATCAGCAGCAGATTGAGTTTATGTATCATTTATTTCATTCGCTTGAATTATTCAAAGTTGAGTGATAAGTATTCTGTTTTGTTTGGTTTGTTGTGACAACGATTTTTATTTTTGAGATGCATGGCTATCGAAATTTTTGTTTAATGTTCATGAAATTGTCGTAAACCTATGACAGGCAATATCAGGACAGCGCACGTAAATGTAAGATCAATACAAGCAAAAATTGAAGATTTAAGACTATTTATATATGAACACAAAATTGACATACTAACTGTTTCTGAAACATGGCTCACTGATAACATTACGGATGAATTTGTTTGTGTTGACGGTTATGATTTTGTAAGAAATGATCGATCTAGTCGAGGTGGAGGATTAGCGATATATGTACGTAATACACTTAATTTTTCAGTTATCGGTATGCCAAATAATATTATTGAGCAGCTTTGGATTCTTCTGAAGTTACCTAATATTAATATAGTTGTGGGTACTGTTTATAATCCACTTGAACGTAATTACCTATTATTTTTAAATGAATTTGAAAATTCTTTATCTTCCTCTTTATTTTACTCTGAAAATGTAATATGTCTTGGTGATTTTAATATAGATTTTCTGAAGCCTGATAATCCATCTACAATTTACCTGCAGGACGTATTAACATCTTTTGAATTAAATCAAATTATTAATCAGCCAACCAGAGTTACTAAAACTTCGGCTTCCCTTATAGATCTGATCCTGGTTACTGACAGTTTGTTGATTGGCGACAGCGGTGTGATTGATTGTTACTTAGCAGATCATGATCTTGTGTTTTGTGATATACTTCTAAAACAGCCTCAGGTAAAGCCTGTTACTCGAAATTTTCGAAATTTTGATAAAATAGACCTAGATGGGTTTCATAAAGATTTAGAATCATTATCTCTGCATCAAATTTATGAAATTAATAACATTGATGAGAAATTGCTGTTTTTTAATGAAAAAATATTGCAGCTATTTGACAAACATGCTCCCTTGGTCAGATGCAGCTTTCGAAAGCCGTATGCCCCCTGGTTGACGGACAATTTGAAATATCTCATGTCATTAAGGAATAAAGCAAAAGCTAAATATAGACAAACGAGACTGCCTCAGCACTGGGAGTATTATAAATCTTTGAGAAACTTAACAACACGCACTATAAACAATGAAAAAAAGGCTTATTTTAATTTTATATCAATAAATAATGAACATAAAACCTTGTGGAAAAGATTAAATGCTTTAGGAATAGGTGCAAGAAAACAAATTTCTATACCAGACCATCTATCTAATCCTGATGTTCTAAATGATTATTTTACAAATAGTATTCCTAAGGTTGATGCAACTTTAACTCAAAATCGACAAATTGACATTTTAAAAACGTATGGCAGCAATGAAAATCACCATTTAAATTTTAATTTTACGCTTATTGATTACCCCACCTTAGTCAAAATCTTAAACTCACTTAAATCTAATGCTACTGGTAGTGATAATATCAATATTACTATGATCAAGTTATGTGGTCCTACAATTCTGCCATACATTATTCATATTATAAATTCATGTATCTTGGAAAACAAATTTCCACAGTGTTGGAAGCATGCTTTGGTTAAACCATTTCCTAAAATTAAACAACCAGTTGAAATTAAAGACCTACGCCCTATAAGCGTTCTTCCAGCACTGTCGAAGGTTCTCGAAAGAACAATTCACAATCAATTAAGCGTTCATATCAATGAACATAATTTCCTGCCTCCAGTACAATCCGGTTTTAGGCCAGGGTATAGCTGCACAACAGCTCTATTAAAGGTAACGGACGATATTTTGGCTGCAACTGACCAAGGTAACATTACTGTTCTTGTTTTGTTGGATTATAGCAAGGCTTTTGATACAGTTCATCATTATACTTTGATTTCAATTCTGAGATATATTGGTATTGGACCAGATGCGCTATCATTGATGACCAGTTACTTGAATAATAGATCCCAAACTGTTGTATTAGACAGCAGTACCTCTGGTTCGATGCATTTATCACAGGGTGTTCCACAGGGATCGATCTTGGGTCCTCTGTTATATTCATTGTATACCTCAGTTTTTATGAACTGCATAAAATTTTCTAAAGTTCACATATATGCTGATGATACTCAGTTATACCTGTCGTTCAGTCCTTCAAACTGGGTAGAAGCTATGGAAAAAATTAATTATGATCTTAATTATATATATGAAGCTTCTGTTCAGCATTCACTTAAAATCAATCCCGACAAATCAGCAGTATTATTGTTTGGTAATAAAAATATGTGTAGTTATTTATCTCCTCTATTGAACATTCACATTAATAACGTAAGAATTCCAATCATTACCAAAGCTAAGAGTTTGGGTTTGTTACTTGATAATACATTTCGCTATTGCGAACAGATTTCCAAATATATTTGTCAAGGTTACCAACATTTAAAACAACTTTATCCTCACCGATCCTACTTGAGCCAACCAATTAAAAAAAGACTTTGCGAAGCCTTTGTTTTGTCCCAGTTTAATTTTTGTTCCGCTATTTACCATGCTGCCATTGATAGTGTAACAACTGAACGTATTCAAAAAATGCAAAACGCTTGCTTAAGATTTATATATGGTATCAGAAAATATGAGCATATATCTCATAAACTTGCTGATGCTGGTTGGCTGACTATGAAAAACCGGAGATTATTACAATGTCAAAGTCTTTTTCATCGAATTTTGACAACTAAAACTCCTGCCTATTTGTACAATAAAATTACTTTCCGAACTGATGTACATAATATCTCAACGAGATTTAGAGGTCTTATCTCGCCACCTCTCCACTCTTCGGTTCTATATGAGCGATCATTTTCTTTTCAAATATATATTATGTATAACAGACTTTCGAATACGTATAAGAATCTTCACTTAACAAAATTTAGGGCTAAATTGCGCTTGGAATTGTTTCAGAAACAGTGTAATAACTAGATTTTCATTATTATTTGCGTTTTATATATGCATATCGAGTTTGATAGCGATGCATCACTAACTTGTAAACATTGAGTGTATATAGATATCACAGAAATTAGTTTGTAAGTTAGAGTAGGCAGATACTTTTAAAAATTAAATTAATAAAATGAGGGTTTAGGTGGTAGATCAGGGAGGAATAGCAATTGCTCATCTGAACCTCGCCCTCTGGTTCTCTCATTTTAATTAGCGATGTCTAGGGTTCTATACATAATTGATGTGTTTTATTTCTATTGTTATTTGTTGATTATTGTGGGAGAATAAAGATAATTTATAATTTATTATTATTATTATTATTATTATTTCGATTTCGCATTTGATGAGGATGGAGCATCCATATTCAGAGTTTAGAATAAGTACGGTAATACCTACATACAATACAAGGTATTGTAAACTGGTTTGTTTTTAAAAATAATTTCAGCGCAAAACTTACTGCTAAATACTTGCGGTAGGTAACTGTAGTCCCTCTTGCGGTAGGTAACTGTAGTCCCTCTTGCACTAGACCAACAGATCAACACAACACGTAATAGCACTAACAGCAGCAGCAAACAAATTAATAATACAATGACAATTTAGTACAGGCTGGATCTGAATGGTTCTGTGGTTCCCCGCGTAATTTACCAACCAACTGCGCCTAGCTGAAAATTCTGTAAGTGAATCCCCGAATTTTACATCAAATTAAATTATTAAATTTCATCGGAATGCGTAGCTGTATTTTATGACGCGATCCTGCATCTCACGCAGTTCAATGCGCAATGTAAATTAAATCCCGCAAATCCCGGGATTTTTAGCCTCCGAGTCCCGGGATTTCGGGATTCAAAAAGCATGCGTGATCCCGGGATCCCGGGTTTTGAAATCCCGGGATTGGATGCCCTAGTTATATATTATTTTGGTACTTTTGTAAAGAATATCCTTCTAACATATATTGGTGTAAACTTCCCTTCACACTTTATCAAGGCTTAGGACTTGCAGCAAATGCTGGCGTGTTTAAAAGTTTTTTTTTTTATATAGTTTTTTTTTGTTTTTTTGTTTTTATAGTTTTTTTTTGTTT
Source organism: Agriotes lineatus (assembly GCA_940337035.1). Classification (NCBI taxonomy): domain Eukaryota; kingdom Metazoa; phylum Arthropoda; class Insecta; order Coleoptera; family Elateridae; genus Agriotes; species Agriotes lineatus. The sequence goes on from OW679201.1 coordinate 104,284,312, forward strand.
TTTTGTTTTTATAGTTTTTTTTGTTTTTTTGTTTTTATAGTTTTTTTTTGTTTTTTTGTTTTTATGAAGTTTGTTCAATCAATATCAATATCCCAAATTGTGGGCTATACCGCGTAAGAATTCATTCAAATTTACAATATTGTACTCTTCAACAATTCTTAATATCCTTTCGGCACAGTCCCTGTACTTCTTGCGGGCAGGCGGGGGTTCGATTCCTGCAACATATTGCTCAACTTGGAGTTCGTGTAAACTTTGCTCCCTCTGGATGGCTTCAACAAACTTCCAAATATTGGGGTGCTCAGAGGAAATTTGCTGCTCAAAGCCTCGATGCCAGCCTTCTATAGCATTGTTCGTTTTGGGCAAGCCTAGACGTACTCCTTCTACACAGTTCCACATGTCGTGCAAAAAAAGTGGTGGACGGCGGCGAACTCTTTGTGGACGCCCAACCCAGGTGTCTTCGAAATAGTCCATTACCGGTTGTGCTTCTGGGGGTAAAATGTTTTCGTCACAAAGCATTTCAAATGCACGAACCACGTCTGCTGTAGGAACAAATGCTATTGCGGCTAATAACCGCATTTTCAGAGCAAAATCTGCATCTGTTTCATACCTCTGTTTAAGGCCTTCGGATTGAATCTTACGGTTTATGCATTGGGAAAAATGGAAAAAACACCCCCGATGTCTGGACTGAGGGAATTCTTCAGTAATAGCGCTTATCATTCCAGTTTCAAAATCAGTCATAATTGCTGGTGTAACTTCTGGGAGAAGCTCTTTTATTTTCTGGAGTAATCGAACGTAGGTAACTCTGGTTTTGTCCGGTAGCAAAGCGTAGATTAGAGGAATAGCTACATTACTTTTTAACCCATGTAGTGTATAAAGCTGACAGAATAGGTGCGGTACAGTTTTGAACGTACCATCTGCGTACCAGTGGTCAGCCTGAGCTAGAAGTTGGAGATTTCTCCTCGTACAAAACATCAATATCCGGTCTTCATCAAGTCCTGAATCGAACATCAAAAAGTCTTCCCCGTTTTTTGTTATTTTATATTCTTGGGGAAAAACAATGTCGCTGCGCCGAATAGGCAATGCTGGGGCAACCTCATCCCTGGTTCGTATTTTGCGTATTGTTCTTTTCATGCTGCTTACCTTCCCAAGCCTACTTGCTGCTGCCTGGCTGACTCCATTTGATACAACATTTGATATTATGTAATGTGGTGCATCTCGAGTTCTTCTGGCGTCATCGCGTATGGTGGTCATCACTTGCATTTTTTCTACATGCGCAGCATCAGCGAGATGATTATGTGTTCCACTTCTTTTAATAACACTGTCATCCAGTGTTATCATGCGTGCAGCACACTTAACTTTGTGATAACTTTCACACTTCCAATATATCTTTGAATCAACTTTTCTATCCGTATAGAAGAAGTGACCTTCGTCAAACAACAAACGTTTGCCTTTTTCACTGGTTATGTATTCGAGAGCCATTTCGAACTTCACTCTAGCAAAATTTTCTATAAACTAAACTCAATTAGGGAAATACTTATTTATTTATTTATTAGTAATACAACTTAATGACAATAATCTACTTTCTAATGAAAAGTAAATGTGAAGCAATTAGGGAAATATGTTTGGAATCCTCTTTTAGTGATTTAAACTTTCAGTAATACAACTTAATCTACTTTTATAATATAAAGTAATACGAGTTAATGATAATTACTAATGGCCCTCATTAACTTGAACGATTAGTTTTTAACGACCTTATAAGGTTTCTAAATTTTTGTGTGTCGAAAACATATCAAGAATTGTTGGAGACTACAATAACGACAACATACCTTAGAAAAATGGATTTTAGGTGAATTGTTCCTTCGGTAAATTGTTTTTCGGTGAACTGTTTTCGGTAAAATGTTTTCGGTAAACTGTTTTCGGTGAATTGCCCTAGATCCAAATTTTGCGCTGATTGCCATGTCTGTGCGAAAATCTAGGCCAACTTCAGACCCTCTTTCCCGCGAGTGTAATTTTCTTTTTTATGCAATAAATCACTTGATTTGAAAATATGAGATTTATTAACAGTATAGCTTAGGATCTCTCAATTCATACTTAATACGGTAGTAATTAATCGCATTTAGTGTTACTAAAATCGCGGTTATACAGGGTGTAACAAAAATGGTGGGCTGACTATAAACAGGCGGATTCTACGACTAAAAATAAAGAAAAAAGTTTATATAAACATATGTCCTAAAAATAGCTCGTTGCTGAGTTACAGCACTTGAGGTTTTTCAGTTTTTTATTCAAAAAGATAACAGAAAACGGAATTATTTAATTGAAATCATAATAAATGTTTAAAATGACAACCAGAAGCAGCAACAACACACTGCTGAGTTTGTCGGACCATGGACTGCCTCACGCGCTCATAAATTCCTGGTGTATTCCGAATTTGCTGGCATTCGCCTTCCACTCTCTGTCGAAGATCCTCAAGGTCTTGAACTGAAGTAGAATACATCATAGATTTTATATGTCCCCATACCTAAAAATCAAGAGGATTTAAATCGGATGACCGCGCAGACCACGCTACAAGTCTATCATAACCAATCCATCTTCCAGCATATACTATGTTTAAAAATTCGCATTCTATGTGACTGAAGTGGACCGGTACACCGTCATGCATAAACCACATGCGTCCTCTAACATCTAGTGGAACAGCTTGTAGCAAACCTGGTAAGTCATTTTCTAAAAAACACAACGATAATTTTGACCAGAAAGTCGTTTAATAAAAATTGCTGTTGGTGCCTGGACTGAATAATGGCATGAGGTTTTTCTTCTTGTCGCTGATGTAAATTGATGATAACATCTCTTGTAAAGCCCGCTTCATCAGTAAAGAGCACAGATGGCAAAAAGAGAAAGTCGGCGGCGCATGTTTCTAACAACCGTGCACAATAAGCTTCTGGTGGTGCGAAGTCTTTCTCACTAAGTCCATGTACTCTTTGCACGTGGTACGGATAAAGTTGATTAGTCCTTAAAATCCACCACTCAGTCATATGATCGACACCTTCCGCTAATGCAATTCTTCGAGTTGCATCACCTGCAACACGATCCAACATACGTTTTTCCAAGCTCCGACTTGACGACTTTGGTCTGCTCTACAAGTCGTAATCTTAGTGGCATTTTAATTTATAATAAGTCAAATTGCAGGTATTTTCAAGCTCTACAAATTTTGTAATAACAACTTTTTCGCTAAATAGGTCGAGAAACAAAATACAAGCGAAAAAGTGCGAAAAAAAATCGACCCGTTCACGCTTTCCTTTCGCGTTCGATATCTCAACTAATATAGCTCGTACGTGGAAAAATATTTGAACATAAATTGTAGAGCACAAAAAAATTTAAATAAATGGTACACTTCATTTTCACGTACCGTTAAATGGGAACCAAGTTATCGCAAAAAAAAATTCAAACGCACCTTTTTTTAAGATGGCGGAAATAGCACATAGGAAATCTGGGTCGACAACTTGAAGTTAAGCTTTGCTGGACCCCCTTAACACCCCAAAAAAGGAATTTCAAATTTCGGTTCACTTTCAAGCAAAAATGATATAGTGAGTGGACTAAATATCAGCCATAACAGCCGTGGCCGTTATAATTGTTGCTGCACTACCAAATTACGTGCGGTTACTCAGGTTAATAGTAAATTGTGTT
>OW679201.1:104288092-104436312 GCA_940337035.1 Agriotes lineatus
AACCGAATTAATTTTAGTATCGCTAAAAACTTCATTACCGCACCCTTTTTATATAAAAAAAAATATTGAACCAGAATTTATTGATCAAAATTGTACCGGTAATAGCTATAAATGAATTCTCCCCGGGAAAAAAAGAGACAGGTCGAGAAGAACCTGGAATGAAGGTGTGATGGGGAAAACGACATACCGCTATTTGGTCGAAGAAGAAAATGCACATGATAAGGACTTCTGGCGTTTGAAAACTGAAGAACTGCGTCTTGCCATAGAAAATCCATTTTCTTTTAGTGGTTTTCCTATCGATATATTTAGATTAAATTCTTTAGCAATCGTATCCAGTATTTATAGTGACCGTTGCAGTTTATCTTATGAGCTCGCTATTATAGCTTGGCTATCAACGAATAGAATAGTTTGGGAACGGAGTTGTTATTAAAAAATTGTTCCATTCTGTGATACCATCTCATAATAATTGCTTTAATGTAAAGATCCTGCCAACTCCTCTCATGGTTTCTATTTATCTCGAGTTTAATCCTTTCTCAGCTTTGATTTTAATACTCGTATTATTATATATTAAATCAACAGAAGATTTGGACAATGTTGTTCAATTTTGCGAACAGGTGATAAAAATTTTAAACAGAGATGTAAATAACAAACGTATTTTAAAAGAAATGAATGCATTAATGTGATCAAATGTAAGCATTGGTAGCACATCGCTGGCGTCTTAATCGGTGTTCCTGTAGTGTGGCTCCCCATATTCTTTAGTCACTGGTCTACCACATTTTAACTTACATCGTTCATTCAGTAAATTTAATATAACGCTTCGCTAAAAAGCAAGCTTAATTGTAATGTTGTATAGTCATTTTGCTATTGATACATTTCATAAAATACAGTATTTTTGCATTAGACCATCACACCTTTATATTACGTTGTCGAAGATGTCGACGTTTCTGCACCTTGCGTTTTGGCGATTTTTTTCGGCACGTTGTTAGCGTATTACCACCATTGTCGTAGCGGGGAAACTATAGTGTAGTTATATTTTTTGAAATTGCTCGACCATATTCCAGCGGTCGCTGCCCACTACACAATAATATCAAGTCGCAATGGTCCTTCGAGTCCGATTTTATTATTTAACTTTTGATTTAAGTTCTAAATTTATTGTAGCTTTATGTATGAGCTGTGTGCTTCCGTTTTGGTACATACTTCGATCCTTCCCGATGCAGCATTTTTGCTGCACAACTTAAAGCCGGTGGTATCGCTTATCATTCGCATTTCTTTGTTGTTTGTGACCACTCGCTGACATGCTGTTATGAGCAAATTTTTTAAAATATCAATAAGTGTTGACTTTAATATTGAACAGCCATTTTATTCTTACGTTTAACTGATTACTTATGTAACAAGACATAACCCTATTATCCCAACAATTTTAAGCAGATATGCTGGATTTTTTCCTTTAAAGTTCGGGTATCACTTTACTCAAAAATATATGGCTGTATTCAGTATGCTAAATTGTTGTTAGCCACTAAACGTAAGTTGTTGAGTATAATAGAAACATCATAGGTTGAACTGCATTGAAAAAGTATATAAAACTCTAAAATTTTATTCTAATAACAATTATGTCTACCTTAGAAGAGAAATAATTCGTAGTACATTCAATGATTCTCAAGAGCACCGAGTAAGTTTTCATTCAGCTTTTCCTTGTGCAGATGCAATCTCAAAATCTACACAACTCTTACGTAGAAAAATGTCGAAGAAAAATAATCGAAATGTCATATAAGTACAATTGTCCACAGAACTAATGTCACCCCGAACGTCAGCTTGGCTTTCTGGATAGGCAACACATTTAACGTCACTGGACCCAATGTTTCTTGCATGGTAATATACACAAAGCGTGACGTCGAAAAGCAATTAAGCAGAGAGAAAGTAGACATTTTAGAAGCAAATCCTTCCGTTTAATATTTCGGTGGTGAATCACATGGGGTTACAGTTTATATGTATTAAGCAGGTGTTATTTCACTGCTGTTGTTAATATTATTTGTTATTTGTATGATGGAGAAGTAAGGCATGAAGTAATTCTGGTTGAATATAAACTTATAACAGATATTGATTTATGAAATTGTTGAAGAGTTTAAAAATGTTCGTTTATTGTTAAACGTTTTAAGTAATTAAGGAACCACCATCGCTACCATCTATCCGAAGTTTAATTCAAAGGATAAGTTCTTACATATATTGCAGACCAATCAAATTTTATTATTTTTAATCACGTGAGTCATTTTGACAAATCAGATCACACTTGAAGTGAAAACGACCCTAGGGTGATTCTCAATCAGCATGGAAACTACCTAATTAAAATTCAGTAGTATCCTATGAGAAGTTGATGCCACTGTAAATCTAAGTCAAATTCGAGGTTAGCAGGTTAGGTTTTGCGTCACTCTGTGTCAAAACTGACGTAAAAACTAACCTGCTAACCTCGAATTTGACATAGACTTATAGTGCGACGCCTATAATTGGCCTAAAGGCTGTTGGCTGAGTATCTAAATAAAATAAAATAAACATATTATTATAATGAAATGTCGAATTAATTTGTCAGAAAAGTGGCTTCTCGCTTTTGTAAAAATTATTAATTTATTTAAGAACTTATCTTCCCGAATTCGTCGCAGCCAGTGATAAATCCTTATAGTTTTGACAAATAATATCCCTCAAGTGCGTTACCGTTAAGAAATATTTCTAGGCAACGCACTTTCGGGTAGTTATTTGTCAAAATTATTGCGGTAATTATCACTGCCCTTGGTAAATTATTGCTAACAATTTAATTTATTATGCTATTAAAAATTAAAGTCAAAATATATTTTTCTACCGCTAAAAGCTCAACATCGGAAACTTGGATTTGACAAACAACTATTTATCTTATTTTCACAATTTACTGAAAACTGCAAAAATAATTTAAGTTGTTCTACCACAGGAATGCGAAAAACAATTTAAAAAAATCTGTAAAGGGCTTTACTCAAAACTTTCCTCGTCGAAATTGTGACACTAAATAATTTAAAAATCAAATTAAGTTAGGAGTAAAACTATCTTCACGTTTCTAATAAATTAAATACATTTTCAAATTAAAAAAAAATGTATCCCACTGGGGTTTGAATTCGCCACATCTGCAGCTCTGCAGATCGCTCGATGTTAACTTCATATCCGCAGCGGATCTAACTGCAGCGAAATTCCAATTGCGCTACAGAGTCTCTTCCAGATACGTCCGGCGCTCCCCTCTGTTGAACGTCGCGGTGTTATGGTTGAAACATTTTTACTCTTTTGTGACATTACCCTTTATCGGTTGAGTCTTATTTTCGGCAAATGTAAAGCCTGACCTATGTGAAAGTTACTACTTCCTTTTATTTCAAAATTAACACAAAAATAAACAAAACTTTATTTTTTTTAAGGTGCTCACCCTATATATATTTGTATGAAATTGTACCGGTTTCATGCGAGGTAGATATATAATATGTATGCAAAATATCGTCTTCCTCCGACAAATAGTTTTTGAGCTATACTGCTAACAGACAGACAGACAGACATACAGACAGACAGACAGATTGACGGAATTGAGAAAACCTCTTTTTCGTCAAACGTGAAGATCTGAAAAAATCTCGGAAGGTGATATTTTCGCGATTACAATACTTCCCTCGTCTGAAAGACGAGGGAAGTAAAAAGTAGCTAAAAGGTCCAAGAGTGATTTTTAACTTCATATATAGGTTTTGTGTACTACATAGATGCAACAGCAAGCTTTTGAAGCAAATCGCATAACCGGAAGTATGCATTTTTATTACATTTTTAATGTGTATTGATGTGAGATAGTTGAATACCTCTAAAATGGGTTTGTTTTTTTTTCTTTTTTTATTTATTCCTATTTTAAATGGAACACCCGGTATATTATTATATTTTTGAATTCTGCTTAAAAGTTTAGGGAAAATTTGTCTCTTCAACTAACGCTGTATTTTGTACGGTTTCTGTAGAATTTGTAATTATTGACAAATGCTTAAAAATTAAAAATCAAATTCTTTGCTAATTATAAGATCACTGTAAAAGGAAGTTGTGTGCGTGTATTACACCAGGTTTTTGAGTAACTTTTAACTTCCTGAATTTCTACATACATTGAAACTTCTTAAGGAACTTCAGTTTTACGAAATTCTGTGTTTAACGATTTTTTACAGGTATTCTGCCTTTCGAATAATTTACCATTTGATTTTTGCTCTATTTTACGAATTAAAATTCCATTTATTGTAAGTTAAATATGAAAAAATTTTTGATCAAATTAAATGAAATCAATTTTAAAGACTAGTCGCGTAAAAATATAGAATAAATTGCTCACTTAGATAAAATGCTGTTTGGAAAACAACCAGTTGCAGTTGTTCTCTGAATGATGTCATTTTCTGCAGTGGTCTATTATGATATGTTTTATCGGACTTTTTCCACTGTCGAGGGTGTTTTTCGCATTTCGTGTAATAATGTGGAACTTTACTAAATTCAAAATCGTTTAATACAGTGACATTTTGGTGCATAGAAGTGTCACTTTACTATATGGTAATGTCACTGTCAAATTCGAGGTTAGCAGATTAGGTTTTGCGTCAGTCTGTGTCAAAACTGACGGAAAACCTAACCTGATAACCTCGAATTTGACATAGACTTACAGTGTCACCAACATATTATTCATACATTTGAATTTCCACAGCCGCCCCTTATGGACCTTTTTATTGAATATGTGGTTTAATGCTTTTATATAAATGTTTGTTAATAAATATTAATGCAAAATGCGAAAAAATAGTATACACACACAGTTTTACTAAACTTATATAGCTTTTAGGGTTAATCGCTCACTTCGCTCGCTCATACCCAATCAAGCTATATTAATATAGTAAAACTCCACTCTTCTAAACTTATGTAATATACTATTATCACACGACGTTTCCGGAGTATCATTTATTATGCTAGTTTAAATGATTTTCTGTTTTACGAAATTTCCTTTTAATGAGTTTTTCTTGAATTTAGCGACTTCGTATATAGAAGTTCCACTGTATATGTTTAAATTTTAAAACCTTTTAATTAATCTTTCAGTTTCGCAAAAATTTTCACGTTCCTCAAGTAGAACAATTTAAAGTATTTCTTATTTTTCAGATTCTACTAAATTGTGTTTTAAATTGTGAAAACAAGATAAATATTTGTTTGTCAAATCTAGGTTTCCAATATTGTGCTTTTAGCGGTAGAAAAATCTATTTTAATTTTAATCACTTAAAACGTTTAACAATAAACGAAAATCTTTAAATTCTTCAACAATTTCATTAATCGTTATCTGTTAAAGTTTATATTCAACCAGAATTACTTCATGTCTTGTTTCGACGTCATACAAATAACAAATAATATTAACAACAGCGATGAAATAAAACCTGCTTAACACAAATAAACTGTAACCCCCTGTGATTCACCACCGAAATGTTAAACGGAAGGATTTGCTTCTAAAATGTCTACTTTCTCTCTGTCTAATCGCTTTTCGGTGTCATGCTTTGTGTGTATTAGCATCGAAAAAACATTGAGTCAAGTGATGTTAAATGTGTTGCCTATCGAGATAGCCAAGCTGACGTTCGGGGTGACATTAGTTCTGTGGACAATTGTACATTCACAAGGAGACGCTCCTTCGGAATTCGTTTCGCTTTTAAATGAGAATGTAAGTAGTCATGCTCATTACTTAACTTGAACACCACTAATTCCAACTGCATTTTTACAATCTTTGATGAAAATATATTGAACTGCCAAGTACAAATCCACACTCGGAAAATTATGGAATGTTGCTTGCATAAAACCTTCTTTACGTAGGTATTTTAATAAAATTCGTAATTGTTCCAACGATGACTTTTTCAAATTTATAAGATTCCAGCATTGCAATGACCAGTACTGTTAATCCAGATCAAGCTCTATCCCTTCAGTAGAAGTTGTATAGCACTATCTTGTTGACATCACAAATATTGGCGCTAAAAATTTAAGTAAGCTTTCAAAACGTACTTATTTGCCTAAAAAATTGTTCCAACGTTAATAAAAGACCTGAAGGAAGTAAGGGTTCTGTTGAAAACGTGGAACGATGAAATTAAAAATGCGTTAAAGGATAATAACGCTCAAATGGGAAATAAGTAAAAACAAAATTTACAGAAGAAATACAGGGATTAAAGAACGATGCTAAGTAGAAGAATTCAAAACTATAAATAAGGATCTCAAAAAGAGCAAAGAATATAAACAAATAGAAAGATGCTTGACGAGACACTCAGAGAGATTGTGAGAAAGATAGAACAATTGGATAATACAAAAGCAAAAATAATTTGATCATTACAGGAATTAAAATATAATACAGCAAAATTAGAAGAAATAAAAATAAAAACCAGTTACAAATGAAACGGTGCTTAATAAAACAGACTATACAAGAAAGGGAAATACAAGCAGTAACACGTGGAGTTGCAAAAAAGGAGAGAAACTTCAAACGCAGTAGAAGATGGAGAAAGGTAAATTAGGTAAAAAGGCGAAGAGACAGCAACCGCTACGGCAACAAATAGGCGTGGCAATGGAGAAGGAAAAGAAATGGAGATAGAACTTCAGAGAGTGAATTTAGATAAATTAGGTACTACCTAACTCAACTAAAAAATGGACAAAGTATTTAGAAACTTGATACGAGAGATATCCTGATACACAATGGTGTGTAAACCTAAGTAAGGGCGAAAGCGTGAGCAGTAGTTTGATACATAAGTGATCGAAAAATAAAATTAAGAAGTTGTACCATCAATCACTGTTAACACTGAAAGAACAGATGAAGTCTTTCAATTACCTAGATAATGATATCTCCAGCAACCGTGACTTAACAAAAGAAGTACACTAAGAGACATATAAGGGCGCAAGAGTATCTGTTTCTCTAAGAGATATACTCTGGAAAACAAATATATGAGTGTAGCAACTAAGGTAACAATATATAAGGGTGTAGTGCGTTCTGTTATAATCAATGCAGCAGAAACGAGTATAGTCACGAGCAAAGCAAACAATTTATAAAAACCACTGAAATGAGAAAACTCTGAACAATTACTGGAAAGAAACTATTGGATAGAGTACCTACCGAAGAAATAAAAGACAATGTAACGTCCGAGATATCTCCAAGTTTATTAAGCATTTAGATGGGCGAAGAGCTGTATTTCATGACCGATAGTAACCTCGCGATAACCATCGTATTGATATATATCAGAGAATGACAGACTTTTGTCTATATTAAGTGGAAGAAGAAGAAGAAAAAGAATACTGAAAGAAAACAAAAGCCAAGAAGTGAATATTATAGTAGTACATGTGGCAAATAAAGACGATAGAGTAGATAAAAAAGATGCATTTTATGAACAATTATAAAAAGTAACAGATCGTAGTCAAGTGATTGTGATTGGAAATTTTAATAGAACCAGAACAGAAGATACACAGACGCGTAAGGTATCAACATAAAGGGGACAATAAATATATCAGAATACAACCAGTAAAAGAGTAAACGTCCACTATTGATTACATTTTAGCTAAACATAGTGATAGGAGTGTAAAAAATGTAAGAGTAAAACGAGGATTTGAAATAGACAGTGATCATCACCTTCTAGTAATAGATATTAAAGAGAATTCTATAAAACAATATCTAACATATTGAAAGTATGTAATAAAGTTCACTAGAGGAAGGTTAAGTAAACGAAGCATGGACAAAAAATCAAGACACAAGAGAACAATAATACAGAACATAAATAATAAAGAAAGACACCAAGAAAAAGAAACATGGAAAATCTATAGTAGTAAGTCTGGTAAAAGAATGTGTAAAGTGCTTGACTTAAAACCTCGCAAGCGAAATCTGTGACATTAAGTCTTTTGACAAATCAAAGGCAACTAGGGGTAAAAATATGTTAACGTTCCTAGTAATATTGAAATAATAAAAGGAAACACTCGGTCATGCAAATTACATTAATTCGCAAAAAAAGTATCACAAATGGGATTTGAACTCAGCGCTATTTCAGCGCCTACGGAAGAAATTTCAACGGGAATCAAGCAGGCCTAGCGTAGCGCACCGTTCGATCCGATCCTGCCACGGAGCTGTGCCTCGAGTGGCCTCGATGCGACTTCATTACATTCAACAAGCTTATTGTTGCCCATTTTTGTTTTTTTAATAACGTTTATCTTGTATCTGTTGGGTCTAATCTTGTCAAGGGTAAAGCGTGAGCTATGTGCAATTTATTGTTTTAATCTATTCCTTAGTTAAAGCTAAAAATTGATATATTTTACGTGCGCTCACCCGGTATATATTTCACCGGAACTTTTTCGGTTTGATGCCCTGTAGATATACAGTGTGTCCCCGGATTGTTTGGACGACTCTTGTAAATGACAAAAAATTTTCTAGTTGAAATTTGAGCTTCTGGGGTCCAGCCCTGCTTGGTTTGAAACTAATTTGTGACATAATTTTAGTTTAGAAAAATCAACTATGCCTTGGATCTTTTCAAAAATCTGATTTTTGGTTCTAGTAAATTGCCTTTTCTGTTAAAGTTACGACAAAATGTTATTAAGAAAAGTTGTTCAGAGTCAAAAACTGAGTAACTGTACAAAATTTTAAAATCCTAAGCCTACTTTAATTTTTGGCCCTTTGTTTATTGGAAAAGTACAAAAGTGCTCTTTAAGAAAAAGGAATTACAAAATGTTATTAGGAAAAGTTTTCAGAATCAAAAACTGAGTGACTACACAATTTTAGTATTTTTGTAATAGTAGCCATGGAAAACAAACGTACACTTGTCAAAATATCAATAAAATACAAGTATTGAGTAAGAATTTTCCAAATAGTTTAAAAGTAGTGTTGACGCTGTATTTAATTTGTTATCCTAAACTATTAGCGTTAATTAAAAATGTTAAAGGAAGAAAAAATTTATTTAATTCAGTGTTACGGCATCGGCCACAGATCCATATCTTCCGTAATTAATCTTTTTAATGAAAAATATCCAGAAACAACAGTTCAAAAATCGTACGCATGGTGGCTGATTAAGAAATTTTTACGAACTGGAAGTATCAATCACATCAAAAAACAAAAAATAATATTTAATGACGACGATGCCGCAACATTGGTTGCACTTGACTCTGTGGCAAACGATCCAAAAATTTCTTTAAGAAGACGGAGTAACAACACCAATATAAGCAGAGCACATTTGCAAATAATTTATAAAGCCAGAAAGATTCATGCATACAAAGTACGATTTCTCCATACTTTGGAAAATGGGGATGAAGGTAAAAGATTAGACTTCTGTTTATGTTTAGGCGAAAAAACTTTGAGCGATCGAAAGTTTTGTAAGAAAATTATATTCTCTGACGAGTCTACTTTTACCACAAACGGCGTTCCTTCAACACAGAATTGTAGATATTGGAGCGAAGAAAATCCAAATTTTATAATAAATACAAGAAGTCAATATTTTAAAAATGTCAATGTATGGTGTGCAGTATCACACCAATTTGGTTTAATTGGACCGTTTTTTATTGATGGAAAACTAAATCAACACACATACATAACCATTTTAGAAAAGTTTATCGATGAAATTCCTTTACAACTGCGTCAAGTTAGTTATTTTCAACATGATGGATGCCCGGCGCATTCAACACGTCTGGTTTCAAATTGGTTAATGAATAATTTTGGGGAGAGATGGATTGGCAGGAACAGCAGAACACTTCAATGGCCCCCAAGGTCTCCGGACTTAACGATTATGGATTTTTTTGTGTGGGGCCGATTAAAGCAGATAGTTTATGCAGAAAGAATTCCCAACGATATTGTAGAATTAAAAAATGCGATTCTAAACGCTGCACAAAAAATTACTATGGAAGAAATTAGAGCTGCCTATGAAGAATTCAGATCACGAATTGAATACTGTGTAAATTTAGGAGGTGTCTTAATAGAATAAATTAATAATGTAGTAATAGTAGTACAATATTGTACAAATGTAGGTGTAATTTGTTTAATATTTTTTGTAATTCTGTTATTATTACTATTAAAAGAGATATCTAAAATTGTGTAGAGTCACTTAGTTTTTGATTCTGAAAACTTTTCCTAATAACATTTTGTAATTCCTTTTTCTTAAAGAGCACTTTTGTACTTTTCCAATAAACAAAGGGCCAAAAATTAAAGTAGGCTTAGGATTTTAAAATTTTGTACAGTTACTCAGTTTTTGACTCTGAACAACTTTTCTTAATAACATTTTGTCGTAACTTTAACAGAAAAGGCAATTTACTAGAACCAAAAATCAGATTTTTGAAAAGATCCAAGGCATAGTTGATTTTTCTAAACTAAAATTATGTCACAAATTAGTTTCAAACCAAGCAGGGCTGGACCCCAGAAGCTCAAATTTCAACTAGAAAATTTTTTGTCATTTACAAGAGTCGTCCAAACAATCCGGGGACACACTGTATAATCCGCAAGCAAAATATCGTCTTCCTCCAACAAATAGTTTTTCAGTTATACCGGCAACAGGCAGACAGACAGATAAATGGAAAACCCGTTTTTCGTCATTTAGGGACCCTGAAACGTGAAGACCTGAAGAAATGTTTTCGCGATTATAATACTTGCCTCATCTTTTAGACGAGAGAAGTAAAAAGTTATATCATTGGAGAAATTTGATGAAGAAATTGTTGACTTTAAAAACAATCAGAACGTGTTTTAGATATTCTTAAAGAAAATCAAAAGTGAAAAAAATTGCTTTTTGAAGCAGGTAGAGAATAATGATAAAAGTATTTTGCACTCGGAGGAAAAAAAAATAAGAAACGAAAGAAATTCGTGTTGATAGGGAAGCAGATGACGCAGCACTCGTAATGAAAAATGTGGAAATTAATACCTCAACAACAAAAATGGTTTGCGTGCTTCGACGCCTGCCCGCGTGTTAAATTTTCATCATCCTGCCATCACCAAGCCCTTCATAACGCAACGATAAGCCTGTCTGTGACAAAGCATCCCATTGGTCAAGAGGTTAAGGGCCTTCGAATCCTACCGACTAATATTTTATTCCTTGTGAATTGATGTAATTCGCATTACTAATTGTGCCCTTTTACTGATTCAGTATTAGCAACATGGAAATATGTTTACCTATTTTGGCATAATTCCGAGACTCTATAACGATTTGATCTAGCAAAAACTGTTGGAAACAACTGACAGCCTTCAAATATCTGGGAGCTATTCTAAGGATCACAAGTAGAGGCAAAATGAGAAACACAAGAATAAGCGAACAATCATAGGTAGCGCACGCATTAGAATAGACTAACTAGGGTTAAAATGGATTTGATATGTTTGAATAATGACAAAATCGAGAATGCTCAAAACGAAATGGGGCAATATGGTTGTGACTACAGTGCAAAGACGGGATCTGGAATGGAATCTTGGAATTGGATAAGAAAACTGGCCCAAGACAGGAAATAATGGAAGAAAATTGTAACTGAAGAGTAAAAATACTCGTAACCATAACTATTTCTTTTAATTTAACCACAAGGAGTAATAATCTTTGATAACTGATAGTTTTGTATATGTATGTATATTTAAAATAAAAAAATCCTTTATATTGCTATTCCGAAATGCTTCATTAAAACTATAGTGTTGACCTAAAAGTAGAGCAAATAACGAGCAATTATATCACCATTTAAGACGCTAATAAAGCCGAGGCAAAAATTCATGAAACGGCAATGGAAACCAACCTGAAGCGAGCTCTGAAAAACGCGAGAGAACGTGCCGTTGCAAAACGCCAAAACGCTATGATTACGTTTACACAACGCTCAATCAAGCGGACTGAATCGACCGAGCGGCCCAGCGCCCGGGGTTTCACTTTTCAGTGTGAGACAATTATTAAATTAACTAAAACAAAATACATAAACATGGAAGCTAGCGCCAAGATCAAGGGAAAGTGTTTATACGTGCTCTTATCTGGAGGTGCTCAAGTGGGAATTCGCTAAAAGCAGGGACGCCTTTCACAATGGCCCGACTATATAACGACTCCTTCATCCAGGGAGGATCAGTCTGGTTTGTCCTCTCTTCTCTAATCCTAGCCATGCAGAGTTACCTTGTAAGTAGTTCCGTGCTATGTGACCAGTGACGTGCATCACTAGATTAACTTGGCTGAAATTTGCTCATTGTTTAGGTATACATCGCCGCAATCGTTGTGGCTGTTAATGCCCTAGGAGGTGGCGAAGAGTACGGGCATCTTGGTGGCTATGGAGGGTACGGCGGGTACGAAGGCGGACTCGGTCACTACGGAGGGAACGATATTGGTGTTGGTGGTGGACATGAAGGTCACGAGGAAAAATATATCGATTATCATGTGAGTATAGGCATTTTCTAAAAGTTTTCAACAAGACAAGGGACTTGAATTAACATAACCTTAAAATGTTTAATATTACTACTAACGTTATCCCAATACTTAGAACAAAAGTTTAGTTCACAAAATAACTTTGGAATATATTATGTATAAATCAGATAGTTTATCAAGTAATATATCTCAAGGGTACGGTTACAATTTTTAATTTTTTAACACGACGGAGTTTTGTCCTGATATAAAATATGGCTATTCCCAGCACTTATTATTATTCGACCTTATTCCTGTTTGACCAATAACGCCATTCAATCGCTTACAATATAATTTAGTTCAGATAACCCAAAATCTATAGCGCATATCAATTACCATGTAAATTTCTTAGTTGCCACATTTACAACATTGTTCAAGACGTGTTCAACACGACGGGGGACTAACGCTAGCATAGACATAATCTCTATTGTTGTAACAATCATATCATCCACACTTCTGCAACAAAATTTCTAATTTCAGAAAATAATTTATGATATATTTTTTATATCTATGACATGTAATTATTATTATTCAACACTTTATTTTATATACATAAAAATTAAGCCATGTCCGAAACGAATTAGAAGTATTCGCTCTCCCCCTTTTGTTTTTTTTTATTCCATGCAAGGTTTCTTCGATGTTTCGTCTTTTTCTCTGGACGACTCACCACCAAAATGCCGAAATTAAACCATCAAAATAGAGTCAATTATCTTTTGAAAAGCAACGCGAAGTTTTAAAATTGTTCTTTTAATAGACAAAACTGGTGTCTAATAAAAAACTATTTAATCAGAATTTCGATGTTTAGCTAGAGGTTTCTTGTAAGATAGTTTCAGCTTAACCACAATTGTACTAATTGAATTATAAATTTGAGTTTCCTCATAAAATAAAAATATGGGTTTTCTAATTGGCATAGATATTATAGAGAGTATTCTAAAATAAAAAAATAATAAGAGATTATGAAACAACAGAAAATTATATAAGATTTATTTTTCGGATTAAAAGGAAAATAAAAATGTATTGAGCAAACAGCTTACATTAAGTTCAATCAAATTTAGTAATAGTTATGTATGTATTGGGGGCGTAAAACATTTTTGAGCGACCGCGTAAGGATTTTCGTAAGAAGAAAAACGTCAAATGATTTGAATTATTTTAATTCTTTTAAAGTTGCAATTTTTTACAATAAATTGTACTGAGAAAAATGCCATGGAGCTATTGAAATTATTTTAAAATCTATCGTAACCGAGCTAGTGTTCACAAAATTATTTATTTAAATGTTGAGGATGTAAAGTGCACTCCAGCGCCAAAAAGAGGCACTATTTGCTACATAAAAAATTTAAAAAAATAATAAAATCGTTTTTCCAGAGAAATTTATTACAATATCGACCATTAAAAATATTATTTTGCTGACCGCTTGTTAATTTCAAAATTAATGAATTATTTTTCCTAAAAAAGGATGGATTAATAGACGTCATTAATACACTGTTTTTGATTAATACACTCTTTTTCACTAATTAACTGTTTTTGTGATTTTGACGTTTTGATGATATTTTGCATGGAGGTTAGTTGTATTAATCAAATTTTCCACCACAAAAATTATTTTGCGGTCAACGAACAAATTTTGTAATCAACTCGTTTGTTAATGGGCGATTAATAATCTCAACTATTAAAGGCACTCACTCGCTATCGCTCGTTCGTGCTTTAAACAGTTTCGATTATTAATCGCCTTCATTAACACACTCGTTGGTTAAATAACTATAAAAATTGTCTTTGTTATTAATTTTTTCTATCAATACCGAAACTTCTGAATAAAAAATGCCTTAGCTTAGGTCCCATATAGTTTCCTACATTTTCACTCAAACTTTGAGTAAATTCAGAATATCAAGAATTAAGTTTGAATATAAAATACATAAACCGATAATTCCCCAAATATAAAACGAGCGTTTCCGAAGCGCGTTAATTGCTTCCACTGGAAAGCTGATTAAAACCGAAATTATGCAAAGGAGCAATTAAAGCTTCTCCAAATGCTAATTGCAACCACGGCCAGTTAAGTCGGCGCGAATTTTAGAGCACATTATAATGCGTGGATTGGTATGCCAGAGTTGTCCAGAAAGTGCGTGCCTGTCTAGATAGCGGAAAATGCAGATTTCTAAACCCAGACGTCCTTCCGCCATCCTGCATAGCAAATCTACCTAACTGGAACTACCGGCTTGTTTGCATACCGATTGTATTGGCACACAATGCTTCTTGTTCTTGCTGAAAAATCAGAAAAATCGCCATTATTGTCTAAGACTGCAATTACGCAAGCGCATAATTCCATAATTGGATCCATAGTGCACTATTTCTACTACAAGAGAAACTGAGCTGAACAGGAATCGCACGAAAGTTGTATTAGCGACATTTGGACTTACTGTGTTTTATTCAAAACGGTATGTTGCAAGAAAGTGGAAACATGCAACGAACTATAATTGGCTCCCTTTAAGCTGTTCTTGCGCAGCAACGTCGAAATAGTGTAGTTGTCTTTAGGCTACTTACAAATTCGTACTCTTAAATTAAAAAAGTCAGGTACGGAAGTCAGCTTAAATATTTATGTAATTCTTTACCAAAACTGCTTAAATCGCATGTTTATAAAAACGTTATAACCCAATTTTCATGATATGCAGCCAATTAATTCGATATCCAGAGCATGCACTTTTTTAAATTCCTATGCTCATTGAACACCTACATACTAATTTATTAGATGCTTCCTGCTTCGCCAAAAGAGATCCTTACTTGCTGAATTAACTAAATTGCTTGATTTTTGCACAATTTTAATTGAATTATTGTTGCAATAATCCCTAATAGGACTAATCAAATCCAAATGACGCCGATGCAAGTGCAAGTTTCCCACCGTAACGACTTAGTTGCGCTAAAACCAGAAAGCTTCAGACAATAAATTGTTAGGGAAAGATGATATCTACAAATGACGCAATTATGTTATCAAAGTCATTGTGTTGAGCAAAACAAGGCAGCATTACTTTCATCGGGAACAATTACTGTTACAATGCCTTGTTATTTCATCCAACTTAATAAAATTTCGATTGTTTCCAGACTTAAGGCAGCTGATGCGTAGTGGGTTGCATAAAAACGACTATTGCTGTTATTAGCTAAGGTGATTGGTTGCATGTTCACGTATGCTCTTAAACTTTATTGATTTTTCATAGCATTGAGATGAGGAATAGATTGAATATTTTTCAGTTTTTATAACAATTTGAACATAAACAAAAATGTAACCGAATTTCTTTCATCAAAGTCAATTTGTTCTTCAATGACTCTTCATTCAGTCCTGCTTATAAAAATATCTGAATTATTTCCAGATTTAAGGCTACTACGACTCATGCCTGATGCTCATCATACGCATATATTTTTCTATTGCTGTCTAAGATGACCAGTTACACTTCTATTCGTACTCTTGAACTTCGTAACAGATGCTATTCACTTATTTTATTTATTTATTTAATCTAACATCAGCCAAATTTGTATAAGCGTCACACGTTTAAAATGCTAAATATATTACAAGATTTCCGATTGTTTTTCACCACGTATCAGTTGTGTTCCACTTTATCTCAAATCTTTTTCCTCTTGTCAACACCTGTCAATATTGACAAATGCTCGGACAAATGGCAATTACCACTGAATGGCGAAAAGCAATTGGAAAACCATGTATATATTATACACAACTGACTTTGAACAATTTCAACAAACACAAAAAGCAAGCATTATTAACTCTTGCAACGTCTTTATTTTTACCCAACTAATTAATTTATTTGTTATTTCCAGACTTAAGGCAACTCATGCCCATACATGGCGGGTTGCATAAGCGTACATTTCTCTGTTGATCAAAATTGTTTTTCTTTTTCAATATGTATAAGCTTGACAGGCTCAAGGCGTCAAATGAAGTACATACTATCATTATACAACTGCATTTGAACAATTTGATCAGAAACAAAAAGGACACAGAATTAATTCCAGAAGAAACAATTGCTCTTGCAAACGCCTTCGTCTTCCCTCAACTTGATAAAATGATTAATTCGGACTTAAGGCAACTCTGACTGATACATTGCGGGTTGCATAAGCATTTATATTTTTCTGTTCTTGGCCAAGATGATTAGTTGCACTTATAGTCATGCTCTTAAATTAACCGATGCTATTCAAATTTACATTTAAAATTTCTATGAGCCTGATACGTTCAAGTTGTGAATTACATACATTATATTTGAGCAGATACAAAAAGAAAACAGAATTAATTTAATAAGCACCAATTGCTTTTGCAACGTCATCATATTCCCTCAACATGCACGGCGGGTTACATAAACATACATATTTATATTGTCCTATAGTCCTCAGTACTATAATAAATCCATTTCGTACTCAGTATCATAATAGAACCAGAACAAATCAATGCAAAACAATGACCGTGATTTTTCCGGTCAAAGAGAGGAAGTTATATTTCTAGCTGCTTCTTCAATTTCAGAAAGCAAACCACACTCACTGTTTTCGTTTTAATTTTTTTGTTCATATTTATCTTCAATTAATTTATTCATTTTTGTGAGCAGATACAATTTTTTATTCGATTTGAATCGTAACTAATCATTATGGTACACGCTGTGCTATCAGACTTGGCCGACGCCTCGTACAATAATCTTTACGACCAGTATTCCCGTATTCCCTCAACTTATTAAAATTATAAATTATTTAAGGCAACTCCTACGTATGCATTGCGGGTTGCATAAGCATTTGTATGTTTCTGTTGTTGCCCAAGATTGTTAGTTGTACTTTTATTCATACTGTTAAATTAACCAATGCTATTACTACGTACTCTTCAAAATATGTATAAGCTTAATACGTTCAAAATGTTAAATACATTTAAACAATCTGACCAGCAAGAAATATAATCAGAATTAATTCCATAAGAAGCAATTACTCTTGCAACACATTCATAGCCCACAATGTAAAAAAAAACTGTTAATTATTTACAGAATTAAGGTAGCTTCGGTGTATGCCTTCCGAGTTGCATAAGCTACATTTTTTTAATTGTTGGCCAAGAAGGTTAGTTGCACTTATATTCATGATCTTAAACTAACTGATATTATCAGTATTTACTTTTAAAAATGTTGATAAGCTTGATACGTTCATATTTATGAACGTGAAGCGTTGAAAATGTCAAGCATATTATCTATGATATAGAACTGACTTAGAACAATTTGAACAGGACGCTAAATTAATTCCATAATCAACAATTGCTCTTGCGACGCCTTCATATTCCCTCAACTTAATAAAAGTATTAATTATTCTCAGACTTAAGGCAGCTCCTACACATGAGTGGGGGGTGCATAAGCACATTTTTATATTGTTGGCCAAGATGGTTAGTTGCACTTCGATTCATGCTCTTAAACTGACTGATGCTATTAATATTTACTTATTACATTTTTTATGAACTTGACATGTTGAAAATGTCATATATATATTACGCATTATATCCAACTAACTTCGAACAAGTTAAACAGAAACAAGAAGAATACTCAATTAATTCCATAACAAACAATTATTCTTGCAAGGTCTTTGTATTCCCAAAATTCAATAACATTATTAATTAAGACAACTCTTACATACTCATACATAGCGGGTTGCATAATCATAGTTTCTATTGTTAGCCAGGAAAGTTAGTTGCACTTACATTCTTGCTCTTAAATTGGCCGATGCTATTAATATTTACTTTTTACTTTACATTTTATGAGCTTGATACGTTCAAGACGTCAATCTATTATATATTATATGCAACCAACTTTGAACAATTTCAATAACGAACAATTACTCTTGGAACATATTCCTATTCCCTCAGCTTAATGAACTTATTAATTACTTCCAGACTTACGGCAACTCCTACTCAAGTATGGCGGGTTGCATACACGGTACTAGCTAACTGACTTCTTACATCCTCATTTATTTTCATGAATCCTTGAAATACGTGTAGTAACATTTGAAGTGCCATATTGACACAAATAAGCGATTTTGAATTGGTACTTTGTTATTAGCACCAATTACAACAGAAATAAATCAATTCTTGGCTACTGTACCTCAAGAGGGCTTTAACACGCAGTCCTGTTACCAATTTTACACCAATTTAACGTTTCAGGCGCATCCCAATTACCACTATGACTACGCCGTTCACGATTTGCATACGCATGACGTCAAGAGCCAGTGGGAAACCCGTGACGGAGACAAGGTCAAGGGGCAGTACACACTCTTGGAACCCGACGGCTCCAAGAGGATCGTGGAGTACACTGCAGACAAGCACAGCGGATTCAACGCCATCGTCAAACACATCAAGAACGGATACTAAGTAGATAAATGTAGGCACAGTACAGTTGGTTGGGTGAGTTTTTGAGCATGCGATTTTGGGTGGTTGCTGGACACCATACGGGGGCTGGTCGGAAAGTACCCCGACTGACTGTACTGTGTTGTGGTTAGGCAGTCCTGGGCAGTAGATGCTTGCTTCAAACTGCTATGTAGTTTGGGGTGAGCGTTTCGGATTGTAATATATTCAATTTTATTTTTACCCCAGTATTTAGGTAATCTTCATGTTGTAAGCCATCCCCAGTATTATTACGTGACACTAAACTGAAATGTTTTATACTCGAAGCTCTCTGTGGTATTACGATGTCTAAGTTTTAACGTGTGGTTGTCTAACTACAAATTGCCGCCATAGGTGAACCTTTCCCTTCAGTTCCGGTGTTGATGATATCCGAGTGTGTTCATGTATTTTCTATCGTACGATAGTCGTGCTATTTATTCCGCATAGCGTTTAAGGAGTAAATGTAAGCAAATGGCACGTAGTTATATAACCTCCTTGTAGCGATACTCTGCTTTTGTACATAAGATCAATGCATTATATTTTTGTAGCAATAATAAAAATGTTGTTATATAAACTGTCTGCTTTTTAATTATTTCCCCTGGGCAATCCCTGATTCTGCTATATACAGGGAGGTGAAAAAAACAAAAAACGACTCTGTTTGTTATGTGCACGCATGAAAAGTAACATACGTAAAAGTGCTGCTCAGGAGAATTGTCTGATAACAGATTGTAGAAAAGATAATATGAAACATAAGGTACTTATTTGGAATTCATTTTATTTTTGGGAAATTTTTGTAGACTTTAAAAATTAATTGCTAAATAATACAATACGGTATTGAAGAAGAAAATTTGATTTGGATGAGTAAAGTATTCACATGTCATAACTGTAATGCCAGTAAGAAAAAAGTTAAGATATAGCAAATTCTACTTTTTACATTCGTGGTTCAACAAAGAACTCCATAGTGTAGCGTTTGCACCATTTATCGATCTAAAAACTTTATGTCTGGTCGACGAATTGTCATGAGTAAAATAACAATTTCCTCATACATGTTTAAAGTTTAAGGGCTGTCGTTGATATTGCATAAAAATGAAAACAGTTATATTAGTACAGAATATGTTTCATCGCATTTTACGTTTTCCCATTTCCATTTTTTCCTAAACACCCTTGCATTTTATATAATTTTATCCTTCGCTAACTAACATTAATAATATGATACTGTATCGCTTACAACCATTCCAAAGTACGAAAATAATTTTAAAAAATACTTGATGATTTTTATACATTTCAGTGTCGACCAGAAAAAAATCTATTTAAATTTAATTATTATGTAATATACGCAGTGAATACTTTTCTGGAAAAAAATTACACACAAAACTGTGGAGATATAATACGAGTTAATATTTTCAGAAATAGTAATGAGATGATCATAAAAACTATTCTAAAGAAGCTCAGCTTTAGATTACTCAAACGGTGGTTCTCTACCGCAATTAATATTTTCCATGTTTTTGCTTATAGAGCAAACGTGTATAGTATCATGTTTCCAAAAGTGAGATTCATAGCACGCACTACAAAGTTGATTTAATTAGAGGTGCTCGGAATCGATTAAGCGAAGCATAAAAACCAAAGTCGAAATGACTATCGCATACTACTAAAAAAATAACTGTTTATATAGCAAATACGTAATGAACGAGTCTAATTTGGAAAGAAAAGTCAGAAAAGTCAGATTATGTACGAGTTGCATAAAAAGATTTATCTTCGACTGCTAAAATCGAAAAAAAAATCGAGTTAATAAATTTAATGTGTATTCTGTTACGGAACTTGTTTTTATCGTATAGTGCCGTTATGAACATTGACATATTTTTCATGGTGAACATTTACGGCTACAAAATATGTGTTGTACATGTTCATTGCCATAATAATTAGTCATTATTTCTTCACTCATACAATCTATTTCTTGTTAATGTAAAAATGTGTTCAAATATATTATTCATTACAATTTACTTTGCCACATTATTGTACTAGTATAACCCAAAACTACGCCTTTATGATGCAGCTGAAAGTTATGCGACTGGGCCTCATTTAATGTTCATAATCATAAAAAAGATTCTACTTGTCGCATTAAAAATGAAGCCCTCCACTCAACCGCCAGATAGCGTGCGTATATGAGGGAGATTGCCAGTATACTTGACAAATAAAAAACTAGATCACACAGCCGAAAAGTGTACAAAGCAAGTGAATTAATACTGAATGGTTGTTTACAGAATAAAACGAATCAGAATATGCAGCATAAAAACGCATAATTTAAGCTACGCGATTTTAAGCGAAGCTAGAAACGCAAGGGCCTTTGAGTAAAATACTCCTAGCCTGTACTCGCTAACAATGTGCTTGGAAAAGCAGAAGAAGTCGCAATTCTTCTTGTTCGTAGCAAGTTGTTGAGTTGTTTCCTAGTGTGCGATGTGTAGCAGGACACCGAGAGTAGCTTCATTAGTATTCGGAGACTTGTAAGAGATCACCGAAAGACGGATTTACTTCCAAAATATCGGCAAATCCTGATCAACCAGATAGAATGCCGCAATTCAGCAAACCGTTGTGCCAAATCTGAATTCTATAAAAGATGAGTGAATCTAATTAGCAACCTACAATGAAATACTCACGTTTTATTTATAATTTATCTACATACTGTCTCTTTGCTTATGCCTATACAAAAACTGTTTTCAATTCTTATAATAAAGTCAATTTAAGCCTACATGTGGATTCATTTGACAAACACTATTTACAAGTACAGCCGCGATTCTGCTGTTTTCAATGCGATTAAAGATGAGCAGATTGGAAGATTCTTGAGGACCGCTTAGTGTTAATTTAAAATTGCCTAATTTAGTTACCCAGTGTGTCGAAACTTAACAAATTAAAAAGACACCAACATGCTGCATAAGTATGAAGTAATTTCACTAGTTAATTATTGTTTTATTTAACAGTGACAGCAGGATAGAATATATGAAGAAAACTCCGGATGTTCCCCACGGGTTGCATTTCCGACTTTCCATTTTTCGCTTGTCTTAATGGTAATGAATAATGCAACGATTATGTAGCGTACAATTGGTATCAAGCGTTCACATGACAATAACACTTATCTAATGTAAGCATGCAGTGAAGTTTCATATTGCTACCGCTGCATTAATTTGTGCTGATGTATTTACCATATTGTGATTTTCAGGGATCTAAGAAAGCTTTTATATCAGAATTTATTGAAAATTGAAGTTAATCTTTATGCATGAAAATCTCAAGAAGCCTTTGTTTCTTTTCTTACATAGTGCTGTAGCTTTTAAGATCTAAATCTATGAACTGAAAAAATTGCATTCTGCTAAATCCTTGAAACGACTGTGAAAAATCTGCTGATATCAACTTCAACAGCGACAAAATTGGGATACACATTTCACGGATAGCTAACTAGGAATAAGCAGTAAAAGTATTCAGAATTGTTGTGAACATAGTAGTTTCATAAACTCATTGTAACAGTCCAGTCCTTGGATAATTTTTAGAAACATTAAATCCCTGAGCTCTGGCTTTTTGATATGTTTTAGAACTTGGAGAAATGGCAGGAAAAACAGGTTTTTCGAGAATATTTTACGTTCTCGTCAGTCATGCGACTAAAATACCTATTATAACTCTTGTCAAGAACGTTATTTTTAACAACGATTATTTGAAATATTTTGCGCTAAGTCAAACAGATTCTGAGCGAGAGCAGCGCAAAGTGAATCAGAAGACGATTGTTTTCTGTTTTTAACATATTTTTCGATAGTTATTGAATAAAAATTATATTTTCGTTACTATTAATTATAATCTTTCAGTCATTTCCACAATTATCATAATTTTTTGAGGCTCAGGTAGTTGTGTCGGACCACATCTCTAATGGCTGAATTCTTGCAAATCCTAATATCCATGCGTAAGCTGGAGTGATATATTCCTGTCTATAGACGTTAATCATTCTAGTCGAAGGAAGGTCGAGACGCCCGAAAGCCAGATCTTCATTAATGCATTGTAAGAATTCGTCCGTTAGAACTGGTGTCCGTCACGAGTATCTGGTTCCCCAAGAAAAAAAATGGCAACACAGCAAAGAAGGAAATAGAATGATCACATCACCCGCATGGGGAACGACCGAATAGTAAAGATAGAGAGATACAATATACCAATTACTCCCGGTAGACATCTTCATCCTAAGGTATATAGTGGAAAAGGAATTATTAAAAGGAATCCGACGAGAAGGAAGATTTTAACCTGTAGACTGCTTTTCGCCGGACGCCAACGACCGACTGTGGCGTCGGACATTTCGCAAAACAATACACTATCTGCCTCGCTCGTGTCCCAGTGAAAAAGTACCGTATTTCTGTCATCTTCAAGAACATCTCCGACGTTCACTCAGGTCAGAATCTCTGCATTCCTGTCGTCCCGACGAACATCTTCGAGGATGCACAATATGCTTTCTCTCAGAACGACACACTTGAAAGATTTGCTCACTATAACCGTGTAGGTTTACAAATTTTTATTACCCGAAAATATAAAGAAAAATGCATTACTCTTATAAGCTATCTCGCAAAACGATTCTCATGATTTTTCACTCTACAATATACAATATACAGATAGATTAACACATGAGCGAAATCCAATGTGGTTTCCATAGCAACTTGGGAACCAAGAAATTCCTCTTCAGTATACTAGTTCTAGTTCAGGAATGTCAATCAGCCAATCTGCAATCGTGTAGGGTATCACATAATGACGTAATGTCTAAAATATCGTATCATAATACAACTTTATTGGTGGCAAACGTCAGATTGGTCAGAACTTCTCAGAAGATGTTTCACGTATCTTCTTTGCTTTTTGACATATATTCCGAATTTATATTCAAAGAAGTCTTCGGCATTGTAGTAAATGGATTAGTGTCTAATCATTAGACTCCACTATTCACATTTATTTTTAAATATTCAGTAAATTTTTCCCTAAATGGTTAGGCAACCCAATTGTCTTAAATATATGTTGTCATTTTTTATGCAACCCATTTATTCTCTCCATGCAAAGCACTCTATACTGTAGTAGTTTTTATGTTTTAATTGTTAATAAAATCTACCTTTAATCGAAACGGAAAAGGTGGCTCATCCGATAATATTTCAACCTACTAAATCACTCTTACATCTATAAATGTTGAAAGTAGAATAAATAGACGTGGGTGTTTTAAAAATAAATTGATAAAAACAGCACTAGTACGTGAAGTAAATTACTACTAATTTTCCAGTCTGCCAGATCTGACATGACCGATAGAAACAATTTATTTTCCTGGCGTATTTACAACTTGCCAGGTTTTTCTAATCTACATCAAACACGACTTGGCATGGGTTGCGGTAAAAACCGGAGAAGCCTCCGCAGCTAAAAAGCGGTACGTGCATACGAGCACCCATACATTTCACCTTCACGTTGGTCTAAGTCTAAGCTAACGACCGCTTTCAGCTTGATGTAGTGGCTGCATTGCATGACTTACAGTTTTTTACCGCTGATTTGTATTCAATTTTTACTGAATACTAACTAATTCCTGAGCATTTCAGCAACCTTCATTACGGGCGGCTTACGGCGACGTTACGTAAGCGAAAAAACGAATCCTAAGTCGTTAAGCACGAAACAACGAGCGGAACGGAAAAAATCAGAACCGGAGTAATCTGAAAGTGAACGCGGCTAATGAATGCGGCAATTAGAGACAGAAGAAGTTACTTCTGCAAAACAATAAATTAACGCACCTACAACAGATTTTATGCGCACTGAAAAAAATTAATTGGATTATTATTCGTGCTGGGAGGCGCCGTGTCCCCATTTTGCTGCTGGACCGTTTACTTCTCTGGCACTCTTGGGCTATGCAAGCCTAGAGAACATTCTTCAACGTCTTTTTATAACTGTAAATACTTGTTACTTTTTGTATAACGGTTAGGGCGAAACGCAAACTATATGATGGCACAATGTATATAAAAAATTAATGTTTTCCCGTTTTTCTGCATTAAAGGAAACTGATATATTAAAGAAGCATCTGAAAATCAAAACAAGCCTATTAGCAATGCTTCTTATGAATACCGCGAAACTTAAACCAGTTAGTTGTAATAGTATTAAAATGCAGGTCTCCCAATCACAGTCTCCCGCAAAGAAAATGTCTCTTTAATGTTACGAATATGTATAGTAGCAACCGACCATACAAGCAGGTATTAAATTTCCGAAAATCCGGCAAACGGACATAGAAGGGAGAGTTGGCAAAGGCATTCAAAAACAGAAATAAATATACAGGACTAATAAAGGGATAGTTAGGGTTATGTTGCTAGCTGTTGACGAATTTTGACGCTGTTGCTAGTTTTTCGAGTCTTTCGTTTTCTTAGAGACTTATGGGTAGAACAACAAAAAGTAGGCCGCTAAACATTTGTAAACAGAAACTATATAGGAAGCTTTGATCAAATTTTATTGAGGTAATTAGCCCTTTTAGTCACACCCTAAATAGCTATTTAAATGTTTAGAATTACATTCGTAGGCCCGAATAATAAATGAGGGGTGAGCTGATTTTAAAGTGCAGCGTTGAAGTAGTTAAAAAGTAGTATCAGTTCAACAGTTTCATTAATCGGTTTGATGCATCAAAACTAATCAACTTTGTCTACCTTTATTTGACATTCTTCTGTTGTACGTTGTTGCCAACTTCGTGGGTTTTCTGATAATTTTAATTTTATTTACGAATACATTGTAAGCTCCTGACCTGCAACGGATTCTCTGGAGCACTACGTTTTGTAGAAGACGTCAAGGTTAATGTTATGTGCTGGCTTATCATATAAAATTGATGCGTAATGAATAACGTTTTATGCTATTTGATTGTAAAAATGTCTACGCTAAAAGAATAACGTAGATAATCGAAAATTTGACTTGTTTTAAACAGCTATTTGTAACAAGTTTGTAATAATGATGCTGATAGCAGACTTTTAAATATGAATGTGTTCGAAACATATATTTGATAATTGAAGACCTAAGTGGATAAAGGTGTTATGTCACATTTAAAAAAAATGGTTTTATTTACTTTTTGGGTCCCCCTGGTACTAATTAAGTTTTAATTTGTCATAAAATATCTAAAATTGGGTATTTAACAAAACTACCAGATGATAAAGGTGGTATGTCGCACTAGCATACTGAACGTTTTAGTGGATAAAGGTGTTATGACGCAATATAGGACATAGCACTTTTATTCACTAAAAAAGTTTTAAGGTCCAGTTGGTTGTTGCACCAGGTATAATAATGTGACATGTCACTTTTGAGGTTATGTTTTGTAAGTGGTTGTGTACACCGTAGCTCCACAAAGTTTTAATTAATTAGTGAGTTTATTTGTGTTCTAAAGTTAAACTATCATGCAAAGTAGAGGCAAACGAATTCTTAAATTATTATTTGAAAGTGCATTTGGTAGTGTATGTGATGCCGGTGGAAATACTGCTGACCACAAAGATAACTATACCTTTGCTTTCGAATCCCAAAAAATAGACAGGCAAAAGCCACTTTCTGGTAAAAATATAGCTTACCTACTCGTACATCACTATGGATTTACAGCAAACAATGCCTTTGCCCAAGCTATCAACATCGAAGGCATTTTACTTGCGGCAAATGTGGCTATATAATTTTGGCATACATTGTATTACCTATTTAGGGCAGAAATCATACTTCTTCACATGGACTGAGGATACTGCCAATAGAGGCAGCAATGAAATTGCAAATTGCCTATTTCGGTTTTGTAAACTGCTTAAAGAAGAATATCCAGAAATAAATCATTTGATTGTATGGTCAGATTCATGCGCCGGGCAGAATAAGAACTTTGTCATTCTTGGCTTGTATGAATATTTAATTTTAAATGGCTTTTTTAAAATAATAGATCACACGTTTCCCGAAGTAGGCCATAGCTATCTTGACTCCGACAGGGACTTTGGTCGGATTGAGAAAGTCATTAGAAAACATCAAAACATTTTTGTACCAGACCAATATCGTAATATAATCCAGTCTGCAAGCACAAAAAACAGTATTTGTTTGAATATGGAAAACTTTTTTTATAACTTTGAAGAGCTCCCAAGCAAACTATGTTTGTTTAGAAAGCAAAAAAACACTCTAAATGACAAAATTAATCTTCGTGATAATGTCAAGTGGATTAGAGTGGACGAATTTGGCTACTATTATTATAAAACATGCCTAAATGATTATACACCATTTCTTCAAGTTGATTTACAGAAAAAAGGTACGCAAAATCTTGACAGAAGTGGATGTAAACCTATTAGACTAATACAGAAAACAGGCGGTTTGACTCTTGATAAGCTACAGAATCTGAAAGATCAAATGAAATTTGTTGACGAAGAATACAGGTGGTTTTATGAAAGTATTTTAGAAAACAATATCGAAAATCCAAAAAAGAAGAGAAGAACATGTTAAATTTTTGAATAATCAGTATTTGTGTATTTATATAAACGATAATAAACAAACATTACTCTATTTAACTCTTTTATCCATGTAACCCTAACCTTACTTTAATTTTAGATTTGGTGGATAAAGGTGTTATGTACATAAAACTCAAATTTTTGTTGTGAGATCAAACTTTTTTCAAATTCAAATTTAAGGATATAAAAATAATGATTATATAACTATTTAATCAAAATCGCAAGCTTAAATCAAAAATTACACAAAAAAGTTCCAGATCAAAATAATTTATTGCAATTTACTCAGAACTTTAGATTTGTGACATAACACCTTTATCCACTTAGGTCTTCAATTCTCACATACTATATAAAACAATGGTTTTCAATTCGTCACATTACTAAGTAACTAAAATATTTACGAAATTGAGTTGATAGTTTTGTTTAATTAGTGCTTTTTTGTATTGGTCTTAAGCGATCAGCATAAATACTTCAAGTGGCTCTATCGGAGTATGTGCATGTCAAGTATTTTAAGAGCATGACGTACATTTGGTAATGTGGTAATTGTAACGATTGGTCCTTTATTTTACATTTTAACTATATTATTGAGGGGCTAAGGGGTATCTTACCAGCTGCTGAATGAGGTTGAAATTAATTTTGTTATAACTGTCAGTTTTTACACGTGACAAATATGTATCGCTATCAACTTTTAAACTACAGATGAGCTTTCAGTGGGTCCTGCTGGTATTCTGTGTTATCATATTGTTTCTGTCTCTCAAATTTGTATCTTCTAGCTCCTCAAAAAATATTTATTAAAAATATTTGCTTTTAGTACATCAGCACTCCTGCTTGTATTTGTCTAGAAAGTAAGCACCTTAGTAGGGTGGAAACAAACTAACTAAATCAATCTAGTAGTTCCAACTTCAAGTATGTAATCCTAGCGTATCTACTTTCCCCGAATAAATGGTTTGCAATTACCCCACTCCAAAATAAGGTACCATAGCTTTATCTATGCTATGGCATTTTCGATCTCTTTCTTTTTGTTTAGAGGTTTATCTAATTTTCTTGGCGACTTTGTTATTTTTGGAACGAATATCATGTATTTTTTATGTCAGCGTATTATCTGCAGAAATCTCGTAGAAGCTCTTCTTATTATAAATATTAGAAGATAAGGGAAAGGAATGATTAGAATTTTCAAAATGGCACAGGATGACAACATATGTTTTTGTCCATAGCACTTGAAAAGCAAGTATTTTACGTAAAGTGAGAGCACACTGACAAATCTAACTCGTTTAAATTAAACACTAACTCATTGCAATTGTGCACGTCCGACTTTACCATCACAAGTCTTTTTCAGGCGGCAAATCCAACTGAGAACAAAGTCGTATTAGCGCCAATTTTTTCAAATGCTTACCGATTGCAGATATTAAACAAGGAAAGGTGCCCATTTTCATTAGAATGGAAAGTATTTAGAATACCAGCACTATGTTTGATTTGATAATTTTCTTTGTTGTTGATATAAGACTTTGTTTTATTAATTCGCTCGTCTAAAAGACAAAGGAGTATTGTAATCGCGAAAAAATCACCTACAATATTTTTTCAAATCTTCGCGTTTCAGGGTCCCTGAAAAACAGATTTTCTCAATTCCGTCGGTCTGTCTGCCTGTTGGCGGTAGAACTCAACAACTATTTGTTGAAGGAAGACGATATTTTGCACTCACATTGTATATCTACGTGGAATGAAATCGAGAAAATTTCAGATAAATATATACAGGGTGATCACCTTTAAAAAATTAAATGTGTTCATTTTTGCTGTAACTGAAAAATATATAAACGTAATAATTTGTACATAGCGCAGGATTTATCCTTGCCAAAAATGGGACCCAATAGATACAGGATAAATGTTGTACGTTGTGCGTTATGTTAAATGAAATGAATGCGCAGGCTCGTTCGCAAACACTGAAATTCGAATCCCATCACGGGTAATACTTCTAGTTTCCTTCGAATTTTAAAATTATTTAGTGTCACAACGTCCACTTGCGAGGGAAGTTTTGAGGAAAGCCCTTTACAGATTTTTTTTCTGTGCTAAGCCTATTGACTACGGAGGTCCTTGTCTTTGGACTTTCATCTTTTGCCAATTTTTCGCAGCGACTTTTCTCCATTCTATCAGCATGGTCCCTTCCTTGCTGGGGTCTCCCCTGCACACGTTGACACTGGTCTCACGACGATTTTGCGAACCTTTCTTTCTATGGACATATACTTATTCCTCCAGATGAGATCCCTCAGATAGCCCGATATTCTTGAGGCCTTATTTGCTTGGGTTCGAACTTCTTGGTATAGTTTTTATAGCTCGATATTTCAACCATCAGAAAACTACATCACATGTTTTGTTTAATGGGTTGGTCATTTTCTGCCAGTTTACATGTAATAAGATGGATATAACCATTGATTTAGTTTTTTCTACTGATATGAGAATGTTAAACTTCTCTGCTGTTTTTGTGAATCGATATCGTTGTCGCTGTAGGTAGTTCTTATTTTCTGCTAACGTTATTGATTCATCAGCGTAGCATAGCATTTTATCGCGTTTTCCCATTCTGTATCCTCCATTAACTTTGCTGGCACGGTGTGTGATTTTGTCCATTATTATATTGAGAAGGGTTGGACTCATGCTATCTCCTTGCCGGATTCCTGTCATTACAGGACGTACCTGTTCATTCCTGCCGTGCCTTTATACTGGTCTTCTTATTATCTGTATACCTATATTATGTTTAGATAATGTAAGTGTAAAATATACGCCCAGGGAAGGTTTTCAGGCGTTAAAATCAAACCAAGTGGTAAAATTCTTAAAATATAGACATAGGAAATGCAAAAACAAAAAAGCACCCAGATATGTTCTAGCAACCTAGCGGAAGGATTTCCATATGAAGTTTATATTTTTAAGCATTCTACATTTCAATATTTTATTAAAAAAGTGTTTGTAAATATTAATACCATAATTTTAGAACAAATATAAACAGCCTTATTACGTATTGTTTACACTTAATTACTTGTCTCCCACAGAATAAACTTAAACAAGTTGTCTTGCCTAAATGAAAAACAGTAATGGAAACCACACACTTCCTGTCATTAAGAGACATGAATCCGCATGCAAACTATCAGCCGCCTCCTTTTCATAAACTGCAGTAAATAACTATGAAATAGTAATAACATCCGTTCCAGAACGTACGGCTTTTCTTTTTCTCAGATGTCACAAATTCCGCTAATTTATGGCGGAGGAAATCCTCGGGCTACTGGGAGTCGCATATGCGCGATAAATATGGAAAGAAAATGGAGGATGTGATGTTAATTCATATAATACACAATTCGCACGCTCAATTAATCTCGCTTTTTAGGATAACCTGAAAGCAGCAACGCGGATATTTTGTGATGTAAACTTACTCGCAGGAAATTGTCTGGAAGTGTACGCGTGCTAATTGGAAAAGCCACCTCTCGGCAGCCGCAAAATCGACTACACGTCGCCCACATAAGAGGAAGTAATATCACAAATGGAGCGTGGATGATTTTCAGCGAGCTGCACTTTTGTTTTGCTCCACTTGGCAATTAATGCAAATGTTCGAAGTTGCACGTAACGGCTAGTTTACTCTTAAACACCACAAATAGTAATTAACGATCGTATAGCAAAACCATTGCTTTGTTTTATGCAAAATATACTTATTGGACACGCATTGCAATACACGGTAACACAAGTATGAATTTCCTTCATACCTATGAAAAATTCTGAATTCTTTTTTAAGCAATTAAAAGAAGAATTATAAAATCAAGGTTTTCGAGAGCTTTTCCATTTTACTAACTTCACTTCGTAGTAGTCTTCCAGTAAAATCCGCGCCTCTGAAAGTTTTAGTCTTCTTTTTCATCTAGTAAACGCACTGATTTATAGAAATAGAAAAGCATTTAAACAACAAGGAAGATCTTTTCGTTCACAATCTAAAATCCCACAACTACATGATACTGGGCGTTGTAACCTCAGACCCTGGCGAGCCCCGTTTGTCAGGTAGCCTTGACATACTGTAACCTGTATTGCTGTTTATTGCCCGAGAATCATTTAATCACCATCAAGGGCGTGTTTGGGCATGCACGTAGTTATTTTATAAATTTTTGAATTTTGAGTGCTTCTACGTCTCGAGCCAAATTCTTAAAATTCCCCGTGAAGTTTAATTTATGCTTATTTTGATTGAAATTACATTGCTGTGCCGAGAGTCAGCGTATTCGATTGAATCCCTTCAGATTCCCTCGAACGTCACCCCCAATTTGGCTTCGATCTGGTACATTGCATTTTGCGTTGTGCTAACTCTTCTGATAACCACCCTTACGCTCTCATCAAAGCTTTCCTTGTCCTACTATTTGTTGCAATGATTTATCTGTTTTGTATGTTAGCGATTCTTCTGGCCGCTTTGAGCTGAGAAATTTTTTATAACATTTATACTAGTTTGTCTTTTGGATGTACTCCGCTTAATAAATATTTTTTAAGGTTAACTATATTCTATTTGTATTTGTATAATGCTGACTATTATACATTTTACCATAAATATGTGTGCTTTAGTTACTGAAAACTGGGTTATGCCTAGGCTATGATATTAGTAGCATTTAAAATTATTGTGATTTCGGTTAAACTTTATGTTTATCTGAACAAATTTGTTGTATAAATACTCATTTGCGGCTCTTTTGTAATAGTGATATGATTTAAAATCTTCTAACAAACCCACGACTTCACTGTTAGCTGGTCGACCTTCAAATGTGCCTATGTAGTCACGATAGCTTTATTTTGGCCTATATTTGGTATCAAGATTAATACCATAACGGTAGTGTCTGTACGTTTAAAATAAAAAAACTGCAAGGTCCCAATTTTAAAATGTCCGTTTCAAAAGTCGTTAGGACCTAGAAGATATAAAAATTCGAGTATACAAAACTCATCGTGCTATAAAAACATTGTCTCAGAATGGACAGAGCTTACATTGACGACTGGAACAGGAATAGCATAAAGTTTTCATGAATTGTCGAACTCAAGGAACTGCTCATCGTAAGCAATCCTTATATGGGATTCACATAGTTTATAGGGGATTTACTCGTAACACTATATGCCTCAAAAATATGATTTTTCTTTATTTTTCTTCCTCTTCTTCTTTTTCTTCTCTTTAAGCCTACATTATCCAACTTTTGACAGAATGCTCTTCCAACTGTATTTCTCGAATTCAAGAGTTTCTTAATCAGCCGAAAAGAAGGACTTAATGGCTATTGAACGAAATAATATAACATATGGACGTTGCAATACATTAAAAATTTAATAAAAATATGGATAGATGATATAAAACATAAAGTACATTCATGGCATTTTGATGAAGTTAATAGAAACTGGAGAAAATGTTAGATTACAAACACCACAATTAAGTTAGTTCTGATGGGGTTGGATACCTACCAACTGAAAGGTCAGTTTGAAGATGTTGACAGATATCGCTACTATCATCATCACCATCTATCAGCCTTTAGCTTCCAGTGCTCCACTTCCCCAGGCGATTCCATTAATTTTTGTTGTGGCCTTCTGCCCTGCCATGAGTATCATGCGTATGTCGTCTGTCCAGCGAGTTGGTGGTCTGCCTCTGATTATAGCTGACTCCTTCAGCATCTATTGTAGAATTTGAATGGTTCACCTTTCATCTTTTCTTCTGGCCACATGTCCAGTCCACATCCAGTCTTGGTTTGTTCTTCTTCTTCTTAGGTGCCATATCCGTCCGAAGGTTTGTTACTTTTCTTTATTCTGCCTTTGTTGTGAGTTTTTTCAAACAATATTTTAGTTAATTTTAAAATAGGGAGAACATACTGATACCATGTTTTTCGTTTTAAATATTGGAATTGAACTACTAAAAATGTAATATATTCTGCCAAACGCTGGCTGCCCATTCTAGTCCAATTCGTCTATTAATCTCAGGCACTCAAGGGCCCACATTATGTGAGTAGAGTTGTTGCAATCGCGAAGTATCAAAGCCGGAGGTGCACTTTCCTTAACTAGTCTTGAATCCAATATCTGCTCTTTATCGTTCCTGTTTGGTCTCTTTTGACCAACTCTTGTTTTCTCATGAAGATCCTGAAGCCATTAGAGTAGTCGAGCATGGTGTATCTCTATTACTATCCACCAACACCCACTGTCCAGCGTGGTGGATTATTCGCTATAGCACAACCAAACAACCAATGTGAATAGTCCAAGTAAGAAAAGGCTCTGATTTTCCGGCGGCTTGCTGAGTTATGACGAAGACGGAGATTGGATAAGAGACCAACAACTAGAGAGTGTCAAAAATTACCAGGTTACGACAGCCTGCCATAACAAAAAGTCGAATACAGCAAGGTATATTTGCAAGAACAATCTCATTAGAAGAGAAGTTAATGGAAATAGACAGATGAAGGTGTAGGCTTCCTTAGTTGGGCATACATACAATTTCTTAATACCTAGGAGGTATACAATCATTTAGAATTTGATTTAACCTGATTCTTACAACCTGTAACTTATTCTATAACAGGAATTACATCTACGCTTTGAGTTTAGCACATCTAAAGACAAGTTCAAGTAGCACGACCTAGGTAGGTAAATATACAATCAACCTTAAATCTAAAAGGTCTATAACAGGCTCATTGGGCAAGCAAGCGATCATTATCCTTAGAAAGAATCCTTCCAATCTTCCTTTACCTAGTTGAACCAACATAACTTAATTTTATGTATCGCTAAGTATATCAATTCTTGGTTTGTAAGTAGACAGTCGCACGTTACTAATACACATGGAAAAACATAAATTACCTGAATTAGACACTATTTAAATCGATCTAAACTAAAAACTATACTCTGATAGAAGGTCAAAGGAGTTTGAATATATTGTTATGATATTTAAAATGTTTAAAACAAACGTAGTGGATTTAGTTCCAAACCGCTTTAACTTCACGCTTAAGTGTGGGTCGTGCACGTGATGGGGCGAGCGACTGAAATTGTCAAGAGAAGGGTTCTGGTGCTATAAACAGCCAGAGGTGCCCTCGGGTTTGCTTTGAGTTCTCATGTAAAGATTACTTAGCCTACGAAGGGTTGTTAATCGTTTAAATAGGGTGTTGTCCCAAAATTGGTTTAGTGCCGGACCAGCTACCTCTTCCTTGCCGTATTGCAAATAACTGAGAGTCGTATTCTGCCGGATCTGTGTGTGCTTCCACCAACCTCAGCTTTCACTACGTGGATTATTAACTAATCTTGGTCTCAACTCCCTTCCAAATCTGTGTCAGGTGCTGGTAAAAAGCACCTTTGTAGAGAGTAATACAAAATTTTCCAAAAAAGAATCAAAATTCGAATAGGAGACAGTGACTTTGTATTTGAGCATAACTTTTAATTCTAAACAACTTTTCTCAATAAAATTTTGCTATATTTTTTGAAATAAGGTAACTTTGTTCTTCAACGAATTTCATATTTTTTGTCCTGCCCTGTATATTGTTTGACTTGAAGCCATTCTAAGGGCATCTGTTATGATTATCAAACGTGCACTAACTTTTGGCAATATTTAAATTTCGATTGTACGACTAATAAAAAAAATTCCCATTTGTTGCACACTTAATGGACCACACTGTATATAGTGACGTCACTTAGGGTTCTGATAAATTGAAATTGTGTGCCTGAACGCCATTTTCTATGTATTTTGATGTGCCTTCATTATAACGACTAGAATAATTTATAGGTGTGTTTTCTTTGTGATTTCTGTAAAATAACCTACAGGAGTAGTAATAATATGCATATCAGGTAATACCTAAAGAGAAGTTCCTTATCTGCCGGATCTGAAAATGATCTGTTGATCTTCGTTTTGTGATTTGAGGATATTGACAGTTGTCTATTATTGAATACAGATTACATGGCGCTTTTATATTTAGTTACCACCAATAACGTACCCTTATTTGGAGCTAATGTACAACTACATACTTTAGTTTTACAGTAGAATCGCTCCTACATCCCGACTGTCGGTTGGCTGGAGCAATTCATTGTTACAAGAGTGCTTTATGTTGCGATAATTATCGGTTAGCCTTGCAACAAGTCATACATATATGGCAATGTAATATGGTGGTGACCACCGACTGTTTTATTTGTTTCTCAAATTTAAATATAAAAACATCTTACCTTCATACTCGGAAAGCCGATTCCGACGAGGAAATTGGCCATCCAGTTGACGAGGACTGCGATGGACATGGCTGCGG
This sequence comes from Agriotes lineatus, assembly GCA_940337035.1. Lineage (NCBI taxonomy): Eukaryota > Metazoa > Arthropoda > Insecta > Coleoptera > Elateridae > Agriotes > Agriotes lineatus. The sequence goes on from OW679201.1 coordinate 104,323,608, forward strand.
GACGCGGGCCTTGGGAGAACAGTTCCGCTGTTATCATCCATGGGATGGAACCGGGTCCGACGGCGAAGAACACAACGAAACTGAGGGTGGACACCACTGACAGGTACGACATCCAGTCTATCATTTCCTGCACGTAGCCAAAAAACTCCTATCAGGCAGTAGTATGTGTGTTCTTTCCTGACCGGGAGGAGTGACAACTAAATCATAACTACCGCCCTGGCATTTTGCGGCAGGTTGCAGATTTGAAAATATATTTTTGCATTGAAAACGTATAGGCCAACATAGTGACTGATTTTGTACCGTTGAGATACATTATGACGTTGCTAATACGACATATCGATATAAATTAGTCGTAATATTGATACATGGTGAAAGAACTATAAAAATATCATTGAAACACGTGAGAAAATTACTTAAATGTAAATCTAAATAGCATTAAATTCTAGGCAATACATTTCTAACATATTCATCAGAGTTAAATTTATACAGATTTTGGTCCTTCGGGTCGGATAACGCATTTACGTTTAATTAGATTTCTGATGCGCCACTATTTACTTTTTTGATATTATCTATGCATAGAAACCAATTTCTATTTACATACCTTAGGTTATAACTCATTTCGTGCAAAGTGTGCTTTAAATATTTTTTTATAATCAATGTAAATTGAATGTCATTATTTTTAACCAGCTTGAATGCTATGGTTTTGAAACATTTTCTTGTGGTTGCATTGGAAAGAAAAGAGTAGGCCAAAAGCAATGTAATTTTCTAGTTGGCTTTGAACATTTCTAAACATAACAAGATTTTTTAAAGTTCCTGGAACAAGAATATAATTAAATTTAAATCAACATAGAGAAATGGTACCGGTTTCTGGCACCACTCCATTTGTTATCAAATCTGCAACCTGCAATTTCGAATTGCATGATTAGTGTAGCGTGCAGTGACGAAATGTTGGTGTAGTGTAATTTCACGGCGTGCAGTGTAGCAGTGTAATATAGCTAGATATATACAGCGTCCCTCCTCCACCTGTCCGGAAAGTATTTACACACAGAGGGTATGGCAATAAAAAGCGAGAGAGGTGAAAGCAGCAAACAAAGTGATTAGGCAATGGCTTACCTATACAATGCTTAAGCGTAAAATGAAAGAGATTATTCGGAAGCGACACTACAGTTAGTTGCCAGTCTTATAACAATGATAAAATGACCTGAACTGAAGCTCAGTGTAACTAGTTGAACATTTCCACTTTATTTTGCGTTTTCTTTTTAATTGCACGTTTTTTAGTTTTAATAAATGTAATAGATGTTTACTTTCCTCGCCCAGTGATTGTATTTCTGGATTGAAAGATGTTCGTATCCTTTTGATGTAAATATTAAATTTGTCCATTTAATCACTGTAAAATCTCATACTGAAGGTACAGGTTTAAAGTCTAAGGCGTGGCCGAGAAATTTGTAAGGAACCAAGTGGTCTTTTCATATTTAGACATATTGCTGGTATCTTAGCTTTCATTTTAGAAATATTCCATAGTTAGTTTGTTTTGATCTCGAGATCTGTAGTCATTATTTCGAATTGTTACTCATCTTCTCATTTTAATGTCTTTGGCGACTGAGTTTGTATTTCCCGCTATTGGGCGACGCCTGCTTCTTGGCATGACGATGGCGGCGCAAAGATTTATAAGCCCGCAATGGTTAGCTTGACGTTCCTTTTACCGGCTGCCTCATAGCAGCATGAAGCCATATTAAGCGTTCAGTATTGGTGCTTTGTGTATTATTGAAGGAATGCAGTTTGATTCTGTGCATTGGTTGCCTGCGCCTTTCGGCGGTTTTGTTTGTTCTACGCTACTGGTTTGTTTTCACGTGCCCATAACATCATGGGGTAATTAGGAAGCTTTCGTCAAGCTTATGTAATTTCTCTGGTATTCTATCGTGGACTCTTTTGCCCCCTTACAGCAGCCAGTGTCGGAGGGCCTATCTACGCATTAGTTACAGTTAGGGTCATATTCCCCTACGTGCGGATGCTTCAGGCGATATTGGGCTGTACTGACGCACAAGATGGTTCGACAAGTCATTGAGAGCCCGAATCAAGGATAAGCCTTTGCTGTAGTGTTTGCCCATCCGGTGATTTATTTTAATGTGTGTAATTAATATTACTGCGAAGTTTGTGAACTGTAAATATTGTAATCTTTGCCTGAGATACCTCATTTTCGTATTTACGAATTATTGTTCTTAGCAATTAATTTGTGGCCCCTTATGATTCCGACTATCTTAAAATATTGTGATCGTTGCTGTGATTACCTATATTTTATTAATTATACTGTAATATTTTTATTCTGGCTTTATTTGTTACTGCGACCTATACTTGAGTTGAGCTTTTCTTTCAGATTTATTGCGCTACCTGACTTTACGTATTCTTGTTTGAATGCCTGGATATACTCGCCGTTATTTGATAAAAATCCGGTGGCGCCCGTTTTGCATATTTTAAAGAGCTGTACACACCGTCTCCGAACCTAGCTAGTCGGCCGGCAATTGTATCCAAGTAGTCACTTTATGTATTGATTTTGAGAGAATAGCCAACGGAAACACTTTATGATAACAAGTTACCCTAATCTATAGACTGTTAGACACCTCCAGGAATTCTTTAAGGTCACAATATCATAATAGATTGTTCCTACGTCAATAGCTTCCTGTTCCGCCGTTTTATCTATTGTTGCTTCACATATTCGCTTCTTGGATTAGATACTGTCAACAAGTCCTGTATCTACATAACCAAATGGTTCAATGATTTACAATCACAGATTTTTCCATAAAGTGCTATATGAGATTCCTATTGAAGCTATATTGTTTCGTTTACAAGAAGTCCTTCGTTGACGTTCCCTTGTCAGATTTGCTCACCCTCTTTGGGAAGCGATAGCAATTTTAATACTCAGCTTTTGGATTCACCTTTAGTTGCTTTGTAGCGTTCTCTTTGATCCGCTTCACATGCGCAACTCTCTTTTCCTTGAAGTACGATGACAATTTTGGAAACAGCCACAAATCGTAGCGAGTCATGTGAGTGATATAAAGAGGCTTGGATAAGATGAGATAAGTGGGCGGAAGAACCCTCTTGGTGAAGCTGCCAGTCACTGCTTTCCAGAGGTCTTGTCACTTTCTATTACTGTATCTCTTAATCTTCTCAAAACCCCAGGTAGTATTCCCTGTTCACCATCTGATCTTATGAAACTCATCGTAATAAAGACCAGCTTTGTGGTCAAAACCAGGGTGAATTATTTTGACACTGCATCTTCTTCCTCTGGCGTTTTCCACTGAGAAGTCTAGGCTTTTGTTTCAGGGGCATATTTGTAGAACTGTTACTTATTGCTTGTATACGGGTCTCCAAGTTTTAGTCAAAATTGTTTGAATGTGAAGAATTATGAAATGCCACTGACAGTCAACCAAACAGCTCCAAGAGAACGTAGATACGCAGTCGCACTAAAGCCCGCTCTAATAGCCCTAAGTGTCATTGCAATATCAGAACCAGCTCAGAAGACATCGTTAATGGTCGGGTATTCAAAGAGCAAATCTCATATTTTGTTCTACTTTTGAAGATATTTTCCTGTTCTTTTTTTTTAATCCATACATTTCACGTCTAGTTTTGCATGTTCTATATCAATTTTCTACCAGCCTTCTATCTTACTAGATGAGGTTTTTACTATTCTTAGGACTTAAGTTGTTATACGTTGTCTATGGTGGGTTAGTAAGATATCACCTTGTTAATCTTCTATGAGTTGAGTCAGATAGGCAAATTAAATAAATATTTTTTCAAGATTTTCGTACTCATTCTCCATAGCGTTCTCGAATACTTTCCTTCTTCCTCACACTTATCTTAGTTTACGTCGCCTAGCTATATGTAAGTTTATAATTGTTTGGTTCAATGTCACGTTTTATTAATTTGCAGGTTCTATTGTCGTTATCGTCTCAGTCGTCAGCCGTGTTGTCAAAATTTCCACTGTAGGGGCATCAGCCTCTCCTGTATGAAGAGACGCTTCAGGCGTTAGGACCCCACGAATTCCAAAGCTAGATTTTTGTGCCCATTCGGGTTACTGAGGTTTGAACCCAGATGTTCTGGCTTGAAACTAGAGGTTATACGACCGAGTAACCTCTACGGCTATTGCATCGAATGTAAGTTCCATACTTATCTTCTTCCTTCATTTTCAATTGATTTCCCAGCGATTTCTTCATTCATATAGAAATAGTTAATACACATTCTTTCAAATTTGAAAAGCAAGCAACTTTAATATCTCTAGTGCGATTTATTAAGGCTTTACGATTTTCATAAGATATTCGCTAAGCATAGTATTTAATCACGTTGTAAAGTTTTCATTCTGTGCAATTGCGTTTTGGATTTAATTTGCTTCGGTCAGGCAAAGCCCAAATATACTCACAACAAACTTCAACCCTAGTTAAAGCTAATGCAATAATTGCAATTCCTTGAAACCATCTTAATGCGTTAATAAGGAGCTTTTCGCCTAGTAGGTTTAAAATCAATAATGTGGCAAGTACTGGAAACAAAAATGCTCACGTCGTTTTGTACTCGTGGTACTTTCCGTTGAGGCAGCACTGTTCCAACTCGTGTTTGGACGACTTGGGGCTTCTTTCAGAGTTTTTCACGAGCTTGAATGGTTCGTATAGCCGTATAATACTGAGGGGCGAGTCCCATGTTAGGAATTTTTCTGTGTTATCGATGCGGAAGATGTACCCTCATTGTTAGGGTCACCTAACCTAACATTATGTGTTGAGTGGCGAGACATTTGTAATTTGAGGCTTATTCAAGGATCAGCGCGTTGCTAAGCATTTTCCTTGTGGATTCACCACCAGATGTTTTCGTTAGCATTTTTTATGGTGGAGGCCTAAGCGGCGAATTCCGAGTCGCTAGTTAAATAGTTGTATTTGGAACATCTCTGTTTAAAAATTTGAAAGATATCGTCACATTTATTCGCTCATATGTCAATGTAACGAGTGTAACCACCTGGGCTCTACCCTTTTACATTTTACATTGGAGTAATTTTGGTGCTTAGAAGTTACTTTAATACAGATTAAAAATAGAAGCTAATTCGTATTGATTAATAGCTAAAAATCAACCTTTACAAGTTTTCTAAACTATCCCTTTTTTCTATTCTCATTTGGTTTTTTCCTGCCAGAAGGGTGGTGATAACATATTTCTCAATGTGACATTCCTTCACTTTTTCCTATTATTGGTATTTAAAGTAGCTAGTTGAATGGTTAAATTTTGTAATTTTTGTCATTTGATCTAATCATCTCCTAAGGGAGCGTTCTCTTAGTCTTGAATCTGTAGCGGCAATGCGTTTTGGCAACAGTTAAACCTCGTTTCCGGCGAAGCGGCGTTTAGAGTTCCTCCAGTTACTTGATTAATTGATTTTATTTATCATTTTGTTACTCTCCTTAAAAATGTGAAATTCAAAGGAATTAAATTGAATCTTTGGTAAAAGGGGCGAGTTAAATATAACCTCAAACCTTTATAATAAAAAAATCATGCAAACCATAGCAACTGCAAATGTAGGAAACAAAGGAGCGGTTATGAATCTGTCGCCTGTCGCTCTTGGCAGACTCGTAATTTAGTTACGAGCCTGCAAGGACCGTACAACAACAGAATTCCGAAATTGGTGGCGAACTAATGGAATTTAAATGACTGTATAAATATAAAGCAACCTTTATGAATTAAATTGGTCTTTAAATATGGCAAAAGAAGTGATTTGGGCATTCAATTAAGACGGTATGGTAATGAAGAGGAAGTTTCAAATAAAAAGGTCATTAAAGTTGTACCTGGCCTGAAAGGGAATTATTCAGCGAAGTCTGTATGAATGAACAAGCTGCGAGGTGTAGCAAATAAATGAATAAACATGCCGGGGCTTACACAGTTTGTGTCGTACAAAATTTTTGCGAACATGTTGGTTTCGAAAAAGATTCTACGACAGCTTCAACGAACATCTATTTTTCATGTCAAAAGGATGTTTTAGTAAGATATTCTTCTATTTAAATTGTTTTTTTAGTAAACACTACATCCTCTAACACAAAACATAGAAAAATCAAATACAAACCTTCCATAAAAGGGATTTTTTTTTATTTTTGAAGAAAACTTCATTAAAAAAATGCTATTAAAAAACTACTTTTATGATATATTTATAAGTCAAAATCCAAAAAAATTCCTTTTACTGCTCATATTATATGTGCAAGCTGTGAAAATTTTAGTTTAGTTTGAACAGTACACAATAAGCTTATTTTTCAGCAACCCTTCAGAGGCAAAAGAGATTGTAATTGTACTTAGTACCATACACCATTTTAAACCATTTCTATTTGGTGGTAAAAGCGAGGTGTATTCAAAATGTTCGTAAAATTAGTTTGTTCTAAAACATGCTCTGTTGTATAATTGTCTCTTCGTTCAGTTGTTCTTTATGTACCTTGTGCTGAATATTGAGTTGTCATAACCAGGTAAAAACGCATTACCAGTAAAAGGATTAGTTTTAAATTCAAACTTGTTGCTCTTAATAAACAACTTTGTATAAATATAACATTATACAAATTAAAGTAGTTTGCTGTTTACTTAAATAAATAATAAGCTTAAGTAAAGTTGGGTTTTCTAAAAATATCTTCTAAAGTATGAGTGTTTTCTTTTTTATCCCAATCCAATTATAACAGTTTAGAGTAAACAAAATTTTTGCCTGACTTCAAAAACATACAGTTAGCTAACTCAAGAAAAATATATCCCTTTCAAATAACGATTTTATATAACCAGATCGCCTCCCAATTTTGCATACTTAACTCCGATTTATCAGAGCCCCAGCTGTTTCCTAAACTCTTTTCAAATAGGGCTTTCACAGCCATCTGGTGAAGTAGTAACTAGACAGAACAGTAACAGCTGCATACATTACGATTTCGTTTGGGTATGTGTTAATTTTATGAACCATAAAAACTTTTGTCTAGCTGCAGTAAAAGCAGATATTTTGGAGATGGAACAAGAACTACCAGGTGGTGTATAAGATTAATTAGACTGGCTATTAATAAAATAGTAGGAGAATTAGTTAGAAAATATTAAACGTTCTAAAGAATTAATTTCAGAGAGTTGGGGTGATGACTATTTATTGCGTTTGGCGAATGTGTATAAACTTATAACGTCTTAGATTTAATGAAATGTTCTCATATCCCAAAAAAGTGCTTTACCTACTATTGATTATAGCACAAATAAATTTAACTGCAACAAATTTTGTGCCAGTTCGAATGCAAAACCGTTTGAAAAAATACCCTATTTCTTCAATTCTCTTCTCTGTAAAATATAAGGAATGGTATTATTATGATATTACAGCGTTTTTCTTGATTTGCAGAATACTTAAAAGAAAAACTTTATTACATATTTTTATCATTTATAGAGTGGACCATGTCAAAAACGAAGTCACAAGACACTACATGGCCTTGAAAGACACTATTGAGATCAAACTGTTCATGTGTCTGACCATCATGTGTATCAAGCCAAAGAACTATAGGTAAATGTTGGACATGACACTTGAAGGAAAAGTACTTAAGAATCCGGGGAGAGGAAATCATCAGGGAGCTGGCAGACAAAACAGGAACACCAAAAACAAGAGTTTTTAGTTTAACTGGAGTCCCAGATCTATGAGCCACTAAAACAAGAAGAGGAAGAAGAAATAATACAGGTAAAGGACGTTAACTACAAATTGTTGTTGAAATCACTAATGCGGAATTAACTGTGCATTATAAAAAATGAAAATGTAATGTTGGTACCCCTTAGTTTTTATAAAAATGTATGTACTTATGGTTCGAATTTTATGTTTTTACCTAGCACTGTAGTGATTTGTTCTATAAATTCTATTAGGAAAACTGAATATAGGAAAATATGGAAATGAATGACTACATATAGATCTTTTCCACAACAGTGGGGCATGACAGAATAAGATTTCCACCACATTGCATTGTATGGGCTGTGTTTTTCGTCTTCCTTTGCCATAGGCTGCGACTTATTACAATGTCTTCAACTTAAGAAGACATTCACACTTCTTTCATACTAGCTTCTACATTTCTGCCGCCTTTAGGGATTACCATTCACAGTAAATAACAGGTAGAAGGAAATTAACCATCAGCAGAGAAATGATAAATTAGATAAATCTAGAGGAACTTGTAATGGGTAAAGGGTGATGTGGTGGCCAGAGAGGTGATGTAGACATAATTCACGAACTTACAAACAGATATAGCAGTGTTTTTTCTAAATGAAGTTACCTATATGTCACTATTTAGGAATATTGTTATTGAGTCAACAATTATCAACAAAAGTTTTAAGCTTTTACATTCTATGAAACAATAGCTATCCATAATACCACATCATACAGTAATAATTCCTAGCAAAATATTACTGTATAGCAACACTTAACCGAATTTGGCAATTACTATACCCTAATATTCTGCTATTGGGGTATGTAGAAAACAGCAGCCATAATTTTTCATTCACCACGTGTACCTTTTAAAGGCAACTCCACATGAATTGCTAAAATATCTACTCTTATATACAACTGGAACTGTTCTACATTTTCAATTGTAACCTATTGGTGCAGTGGCACTAGTACTACTATTAGTTATGTTTTTGATAAACTAATCCTTTAACAACATTTCAACTCCTTTACATGGTTAATCGACTCAGTTTTAATGTACGTAGATAGCTTGTGAATACCCTTTATTTTACTGGCGGGTCTGGGAACTACTATTAACCAACGAACCTTTATCAGAAACGAGATGGTGATGAAGATGGAGAAAATGAACATGCCGCCGAGCCCGTACAGATGCAGCGTTCGCCTTCCAGTTCGGTCCATTAGGGGTATGGAAACTAACGTCATCCCTACCATTATGGCGCCAATTCCAATGGTGGCAAATTTTGCACTCTCGTCCGATAGCCCGGAGCTTGTGAATAGGCTGGTTGAATAATAAAATACCTGTAAAAATAAAAAAAAGTGAAACAGATGACACTATCAGTTTACAAAGTTATTTTCATCAAAATGGAACGATGTTAAAGCCAAACAGTTTGACTGCTACGTGCTATCTATGCAGGTACAAAGTTTGATTCTTCAGATTCTTCACCTGTTACTAATGATTATATGCAGGTGACTATTTTGCTGCTTTTTATTTCTCTCACGATTATATCAACTTTCTCTGGCTGAAGTGTTATGACATCTTAATTTGAATTATTTTTGTCATTAAGGAAATGTTAAGATTGAGGTGACTACAATATGGAAAATCCTTGTAAGAAATATTTGACGAAGGTTTTTTCTCTCAATCTAAAATGTTTTAATAACTACCTTCATATATCTAGGGAAAAAATAGATGGAAATATGTTAAGAATAACCAGTTTTTAATTCTGCATCGTCAGCTTTAGTAAGGAATTAGTTTAACGGACAAACCATCGTAATGATTGTGTCCAGTCAGAAGAATACAAAATTGATTGTATAAATATAAAATTAATGTTACAATTACAAATAGTAACTTTGACGATGAGTTTTGATACAAGTGTAAACAAAATATGCCAAAAACTGAAAGTCCAATCTGAGAAGCAATGCCTAGACTAGGTATCACATAACATACCTCACAAGGTAGAAATATATGTAACTTAGCAAAAAAGAACGTGGGAGAGAAAAGTGTAATAACTAAATATGTTTTTATGCTCATTTATTCCCACCTACTTTCTTTGGGTTGGTAATAAGCCACTTACAAAAACAGACCAATCTGAGAAGCAAGGCGGAAAGTACCTAGGTATAATTAAACATACTGACCAAGGTAGAAATAAAAGCAATTTAACCACAAGAACATGGTGCAAAAGGGCGCAGTAACTCAACATGATTTTATGTTTAGCGAGCCTCACCTACTTTCCTCGTCTTGGTAATAAAACCCTTAGAAAAGCAGACTAATTAGAGGACCACAGTGGAAGGTATGTATAACTGAACATACCTAGCCAGATAGTAATAATGGTAATTTAGAAAAATAATGTGTGAGAGAAGGACGTAATAACTCAACATGGTTTTATGTCCTTTTACCCTCACCTACTTTTCTTGCATTGTTAGTAAACCCCTCACAAAAACATACCAATCTGGGGAGCAAGGCGGAAGGTAGGTATAACTTAAAATCAGATCAAGGTACTATAAAAAGTAATTTAGCAAAAAGAAAGTGGAATAGAGGGGCGTAGTAACTCAACGTGATTTTATGTTTTTCTTTACAAAAAGAGACTAACCTGAGGAAATGGGCGAAAGGGCATGTATAGCTGAACATACCGACCAAAACAAAAATTGTAAACATAATTTACTAATAAGGTCGAATAGAAAAACGTAGTACCTCATAGCAAATTTTATGTACTTTTAGCCTCATTTACTTTCCTTGCGCTGGTTGCAAACCCCATACAAACTGAATAATTTGAGGAGCAAGCCGGCATGTAGTAACCACGAAACGTATAGATCAAGGTAGTAGTAAAGGTAATCTAGCAAGAAGAATGTGTATAGAAAGAGGTAGTAACACAACGTGATTAGATGTGCTTTTACCCTCACCTACTCTTCTTGCGTTGGTAATAAACCCCTCACAAAAACATACCAATCTAGGAGCAAGGCTGAAGGTAGGTATCACTGAACATACCATTCAAGGAAGATGTAAAGGTAGTTGAGCAAGAAGAACGTAGGACGGAAAGTCGTAGTAATTCAACATTATTTTATGCTCGTCTTTCTTCATCTGCTTTCCTTGTGTGGTAAAAAACCACTTACAAAAACCAACCAATATGAGGGGCAAGGCGGAAGATAACTGAACATAGAAACCGAAGTACAAAGTAATAAAATTTAGACGAATGTAGGATAGAAAGCCGTAGTAACTCATCATTAAAGCAGATATTATATGGCAAATGCATATTTTGTATAATTGATATGCCGGCGAAACTTTTTGCATATGTATACTAATTATGTGAAAACAAATCGTTTAAGCCAAGTTTTATTTTGCATATTTTGCTTATTTATACGTTTTTGGGCATACTTTCTGGATTTTGCATATTTGGTTATATTTAGCGATAATTTGTAATGTATGAACTTCTTGAGATTTTTTTGTGCAATTTACTATTTCATTAAATTTATTAATAAAAATTTTCTGTGCAACTGAGATATATGCTTTCACTTTCTACCGCTGGAGTGCAGTGCGCGTATCGAAATAAGCAGAGGAAAGGGGAAGTCCCTGTTAAAACCTTTGACTATATAAACATAGATTGCCAGCAATCCCACTTTTCCCATAAGGAATCAGCCAACATAGAATCTATTTCAAGAGTCGAAATTCGAGTGTTGGATGAATAATTGTCTGGCGGGGTTAGGAAAAAATCTCATTTTTATGTTGGCTTACAATGTGAAGTGGGCGTTGGCAGTCCATGTCAAACGTTAAAATGAATGACGTCTTTGAATAAAAATTAGAGAAATAAATATACTCATACAAAATAATTACATTATTTAGAATACTCCTACTTATTTTCAAAAAAATTAGAGCATATTATGTGCATATATTATAACTTTGGGTGCATATACTCGACAAAATGTATGCATATATATGCGCATATTTTCGTACATTTGAGTGCATATAATTATCAGCTTTACTCATCATGATTTTATGTTCTTCTAGTATCATCTATTTTTACTTCCTTTTACGATAAAGGAAATATTGGATTCACCCCAAAAATTCGAAATTGAGTTTTCAACAGATCTTCACGTTTTAGAGTCCCCTGAACCCAAAAAACATATTTTTGTTCATTGGTCTGTCTGTGTCTGTGTGTCTGTCTGTCTGTGAACAGAATATCTCAAAGACGAAAAGAGGTATGTCGTTGAAATGTCATATATGTTTTGTGTGCTACTATGTAGATGCGACAGCAAGATTTTGAAGAAAATCGCAACATGATTTCATGTCCATCTGTCCTCATGTACTTTCCTTGCGTTGGTAATAAACCATTTACAAAATAAGACCAATCAGAGAAGCAAGGCCAAAGGTAATAGATAAACATACCAACCACTGTAGAAATAAAGATAGTTTAGCAAGAAGAATGTGGGATCTAAATATGTAGTAACTCAACATTGTTTTATGTGTTTTTAACTTTATTTACCTTTCTTGCATTGGTAAGCAGACCAGTTAGAGTAGCAAGGCGAAAACTAGAATAACTTAACATATAAGACAAGGTAGATGCATGTAAGGGTAATATAGCAAAAAGAAGGGCGTAATAGTTCAACATGATTTTATGATCTTTTAGTTTCATCTACTTTATTTATTTGCGTTGGCAATACGCCCCCGAGGAAGTTAAACCAATCTGAGAAACACCGCGAAAGAAGGTATATATACCGACCAAGGAATAAATAAAAACAATTTGAAAGAATAATGTAGCTTAACATTTTTTAAATTACGTCTCATCTACTTTCCTCATGTTGCTCATAATCCCCTCACAAAACAGACAAATCAGTAAAGCAAGACGAAAGGTATGTATGTATAAGTGGACATACCGAGCAAGGTAGGAATATAGATAATTTAGCAAACAACGTGGAATAGAAAGACGTAGCAATCCAACATGATTTTAAGTTCTTCTAGCCTCAGATATTTTCGTTGCCTTGGTAATAAGTCCCTTACAAAATAAACCAGTTAGGGTAGCAAGATGAAAAGCTGGAATAACCAACCAAGATAAAAATACCTACAAATAATTTAGCATAAAGGACTTGAAATAGAAAGGCGTAGGTAGTAACTCAACTTCATTACATGTTCTTCTAGCCTCATCTTTTTTCCCTGTGTTAATAGTTAGCCTTTATAACAAAAGGCCAATCTGAGAAATAACTCGAAACGTAAGTATAACTTAAAATACCGACCAAGGTAGAAATAAAGACAATTTCGCAAGGAGAACGTAAAATAGGAGGCCGTAGTAACTTAACATGAGTTTTTATTAATAAGGTCTTATCTACTTTCCTTGCGATGCTAATAAACCTCTTACAATTAGAGGAGCAAGGCGAAAGGCAGGTATAAGTGAACATACGCATCAAGGTAGAAATAAAGATAATTGAGAGAGAAAAACGTGGGTAGCTACAGTGGTAATTTAGCAAGATGTACGTCGTATAAAAAGGCGTGGTAACTCAATACGATTTTACGTTTTTCTAACATCTTCTACTTTCCTTGCATTGATATTAAGCACCTTATAGATAAAGACCAATCTGAGGAGCATGGCGGAAAGTAGTTATAACCTAACATACCGAATAAGGTAGATTTAAAGGTAATTTAGCAGGAAGAACATGGGATAGAAAAACATAGTAACTCAACATGCTTTTATGTTATTCTAGCTTTTAGCTTCTAACCTTGCGTTGGTAATAAACCCCTTACAAAAACATACCAATCTGAGGAGCAAGGCGGAATGTAGTTATAATTATCACGAAACATACGGGTGAATGTAGAAATAATCACAACGTGAGATAGAAAGGGTAGTAACTCAACATAATGTTATGTTCTTTCAGCCTCCTCTACCTTTCTTGCGTTGGTAATAAACACACCCATCTGAGGTGTAAGACGAAAAGTAAGCATACCTTACTATTCCAACCAAGGTAGATATAAAGGTAATTTAGCAAGAAGAACGTAGGATGCAAGGCATAGTAACTCAAAACGATATTAAGTTTTTCTAGCTTCCTCTACTTTTCTTGCATTGTTAATAATCCTTTTACAAATACAGACCAATCTGAGGAGCAAGGCAGAAAGTAGATATAACTTAACATACCATACGAATAAGGTAAATATCAAAAGAATGTTCTTGTAGCTGTTTTTTACGTTGGTAATAAATCTCTTAGAATAACATACCAATCTAAGGAGCAAGGCGGAATATATTTATCACTAAACATATACAGATGAATGTAGAAAGAAACGTAATCTAGTAATAACAACATGAAATAGTAAGGCGTCGTAATTCTACATGTTATTATGTTACTTCAGCCTCCTCTAACTTTCTTGTGTTGGTAATAAATAGACTCATCTGAGGTGCAAAACTGAAAGTAGGCATACCTTAACATGCCAACCAAGGAAGATATAAAGGTAATTTAGTAAGAAGAACGTCAAGGTCAATGGTCAATGCATAGTACCTAACTCAATAAGAGTTTCAGTTTTTCTAGCCTAGACTTTTCTTGCATTGTTAATAAGCCCCTTACAAATACAGACCAATCCGAGTAGGAAGGCGGAAAGTAGGTATAACTTAACATACCGAGTAAGCTAAATATCAGAGTAATTTACCAAGAAAAACGTGGGATGGGAAGGCGTAGAGATTCAACATGGTTTTATGTTCTTGTAGCTGTTTTTGCGTTGGTAATAAATCTCTTAGAAAAGTACACCAAGCTGAGGAGCAAGGTGGAATATAGTTATTACTAAACATACGGATGAGTCTAGAAATAAAGGTAATCTAGCAAGAACAAGGTGCGATAGAAAGGCGCAATATATCAACATGATTTATTCTTGTTAAAAATAAATTTCGACTTAGGCGCGTAATTGAACGCCCATCATTTTCTAGCTTAATGTACCTTAAACCTTGTGAAATCCAGCAACAATACACGCGATGGCTATACTCTTTGATAGCTCGTGTTTTTTGTTGATAACGAAGATACGTAGGCAGATTTGACCTTGTTGCTATTTGTGCATCCATATTGGCTAACGTTTCACAAGACTTCAGCTTGCATCATCAGAGTGAAAGTCGCGCAGTGCATAGTCTTCGCGTAGATTCTTGCTTGAGTTCACAAGGTGCAAGGCACATTAAGCCAGAAAATACTGGGCGTTTATGTATAAAGATTACGTGGTCTAAGCCAGGAATAATTCGAGAAACTGCGAAAGCTTCAAACAAACAATTTATAACATGATTGATGTTCTCCTAATTTTAATTGCAATGGTAACAAACTCCTTACAAAGAAACATACCAATCTAGGGAGCAGGGCAGAAGGTAGGTATACCATAACATATTTACCAAGATAGAAATAATGAAAATTTAGCAAGAAAACGCCGGATAGAAAAACGTAGTAACTCAAGATAATTTTATGTTCTTCTAGCCTCATCTACTTTCCTTCCATTGGTAATAATACCCTTATAAAAGTACACCACTCTGAGACGCACAGATCACTGAAAGTAATTTAGCAAGAAGAATGACATGATTTGATGTTCTGTTGATTTCTTCTACGTGTAATTCTTGCGTTTGTAATAACCAAAAACGTATAAAACTGGTTGGCGCTTTACGTTACTTTTGACATGGTCTATGTAAATTTTGTGTAGATATTAGTAATTTCGTTCTTTCAACCAACTGTATCAAGACGCAAGAAAAAAGGGCGAAGCAAAACAAAAAATTGACCTATCAAGCAAGATGGAAAGAATAGTAATTCGCAAGAAGAACAGAGGATAGAAAAGCATAGTAGCTCAATATGTTCTCCTGCCTTCTTCACAACAGACTTGGTCAGGGTCACAAGGACAGCATAAAGAGGTAGAAGACCACGACAAAGAAACTCTATGTAAAAATAGGAAGAGGTAATAGAAAATTACTGTGGCTCCAGTATAATTATCTATTCTTTCAGATCGCTCTAGTCCTGTGTGCTCGTAAATATTCCTTAGGGACGAGTTGAGTTCTACATAAACTATAACATACCCAATCCATTAAATTGTTGTATATCTACGTATAATGGTGCTACATTGGTAGTTAACGATTTTGAGCTATTTGATTGGGGAGTGGAATGAAAATTAAGGTTAACCTTAACTGTCTAAAATAGTTGATTCTCTAGCTTGAGAAAACTGTTACAAACTAAAAGTGTTTTGTTGTTTAAGGCCTAAATATTGACAATAGCAGTAAACCCTAATAAAACGACTGTTGACTTATTTTTTCCATTTTGATTTTAGAAATTGTGCAAAAGAAACTTACCGCATTTATACCCGACAGTTGCTGCGAAAGCTGCATGACAACACCAATGATTAAAGGCGATCTAAGCGTAGGCGAGCAAATCAGCTCCATCATGCTGATGGACGCCTCAGCCTGCTGGGCTCGCTCTTCGGCCCGCATCTCCTCGATGTCCTCCTCCACCTGGTTGTTGGCCCGCAGCCTCCGCAGAGCTTTCCTGGCCTCCTCCTCCCACTGCTTGGTGATGAGCAAGTATCTCGGACTTTCGGGACAAATTGGCAGTAGTACGAGTTGCAGTAAGGCGGGACAGAAAGCCAGCCCCAGCAAGAGGGGCCAGCCGTCGTTCGTCCCGAGGATTTGCTCGATGCCAAGCACTTGGGATAATAAAAGTCCTACAGTTACAGCTAACTGGTTCACCGTGCCCAAACCGCCGCGTAAGTTTAAAGGCGCGATTTCCGATATATACATAGGTACTAAAGACGTATTTAAACCTGAAACCAGGAGAAATGAGCTTGTGGCAGTTTTTACGACGGCACGGCATACTTACCACAATTGACCCCGATAACAAATCTTCCAAAGAAGAGCATTTCGTATGAATTTGATATTTTGGTAAACCCCATTAAACATCCCCCAGTTATACCCAGTATATTATTCAGCAGCAGTCCCCCTTTCCTGAAACAAAAAGAAAATGTAAAAATAAACGTTATTGTCTTTCATAATAAATACAAACGAAAGCAAGTTGACACATCACCCAGTGTATTAAACGAAAAAAGCTATGGTTGTCTATAAAAGAAAATGTATACCAACCTGCCAAACCTGTTAGCCACCATGCCCCCGATGAAGCCACCCAGCATGCCACCGATTGCAAAAATAGACACTGCGAGCGAATAAAGTCTCTGAACTGCCTCCTCCTGGATGTCCTCCCCATACCGAGCCTTGTAAATATCTTTCATGAAGTACTCTATATTGGCTTCCGGCGCGTTTATCACTCCTGTGTTGTACCCAAACTGTAGCATTCCGAGGACTGCCGAGAAGATCGAGTAGGACAGAAATAACGTCAGCCCCTACAACAACCATGCGGAGAATTTAAATAAGGTTCATTGTAAACGTTTAAAAATTAATGTCAAAATATAATTTACTTAAATGTCAATACTACGAATATGGTCTTGAAAATAATGATAATCATAATAAAAGAATAAAATCGGAATTAAAAAAGATAAATATCATCGTGGTAACATATTGAAAACTATTAAAAGTTTTTGTTGGTTTCCAAAGACGTGATATCCCTTCAAGATGATTAAATCGGTGATTATGCTGAATCGCACAACTAATTATGTTCTTGTGTTCTTCAGAAAAGTAACAAATTCAATAGCTAGACTGTATTTTTTTATAGATTTCTAGAACAGTTCTAGAGCAGTTTTGGAATTGAATGAACGATAACAGCTTAGCTGTTCAAAAGCGTTTCTGGATACATTATATTACGGTTTTAATTGCAATTATATACTAAAACCATGCCTCAATCTCAAGGTATTGTAAAAATATTGAGAACTGTACAAAAATAAAATACTAGTTGTCGTACATTATACACAGTAGTATTGCTATGGTGTGTTTGGCATTTATAAATACCAAATGTTTTATATTTTACATTATAACAACTATAGAGCAGTTATAAGCTATTAAAAATACCGTTTCTTTATCTGGTACCCCAGCGTGACGTCACCTAACAGATTAAATGATAATGTGCATAAGTGCATCTGCACTGCCTTGGTTTAGATATTATTGCAACTTGACTTCCGGCAACGCCGCGCAGTTGGAATTAATTTTAAGGCGAAGAATAACCCATTCTTAGAAATTCAAGTAAGTTTATAGCCTGCTTAGTTATTTCATTCTCAACGGAAAATTTACAGCGAATAGGATCTTTTAATATCACTAGGGACTGGTTTTTTCTGTAGATAGTTTTCATATTTAAATGGTCTGCGGTTGTTTTAAAACTGAATACACGTAATTCATTTACAATGTTTCCTTCTCTGGGTAGGCTACGTTAGGGTGGTACGCTTGCGAAATAACCAGACGTGACAAAATTAGGTTGTTTTGAATTTGCTGCAAAAACATATAGCAGCCTAGTGGGAGGAGGAAAGATTGTAAATGAATTATACAAAAAAATGAGTACATTTCCATTTTCAGTCCTGCGTAAATATGGCAACTTTGCATTTGAAGGTGTTTTGTCATGTATTTTAACCTAAGCGCGTTTAAAAATGATACCCTCAAATTTAACCCTCGTTTAAGCACAACAAAGTAATTTTACATAACAAATTGGGAAAATTTCCATGACCAACCTTCATGAAAATGATATGTGAGCAGAGTATACATATGGTACTCGTATAAAGATTTATTCGGCTGTGAGCCGGTTTCCCGTTCCCATTCTACATCCTTCCTGATCTTCGGCATATTTTCCTTGTAGTTCAGGGGTTTCCATGGTTTTTCTTATATATTCATTCCACAATCATCTAGAGCGTCTTCTTCGCCTTGAAATCTTTGAGGAACATCTTAGATAGCCAATTTCAACTGCAAGTAATCTTCTCATCTTATTGGCTTTGGCCGTTCACACTTCATACACATAGCACACCAGTGAATCCGCCATTGTTCTATTACACATTATAGCTTAAATCCTCTTGGTCAAATTCACCCTTAAATGCTTATACTGTTGTTCTTCCCATATCGATATTTCGTCTGTAATCGGGGTTTCAAAACTTTCTTGGGTATTCACTTTTGGCTAAACTGCAGAATTCGATGCCAATATCCGTGCTTTTACTTGCTCACCTTATAAGTCATGACTACTAGAGAAACGTCTTCTTCTTCTCAACCTTCCTCCAGCCACCGTTGGATATAGGCCTCCCCTAGATTTTACCAAATTGTCCTATTTTGGGCTGTGTGGTGGCATGTATTCACAGCAATTTTTTTGAAGTCCTCAAGCTACCTCTTCTGTGGTTTCCGGCGATTCTTTTTGTTGTTCTTGGTCGCCATATCGTAATGCAACTCACCCACTTGATCCTTTGCGAGCAACATGTACAACCTAGTTTCATTTCAATCTCGCGATCCTTTGTACTATATCGGTACCGTTTGTGCGTCGTCTAACTTCTGTATTTCTGATTCGGTCTCTTAGGCTTATACAGAGCATAGCTCTTTCTATGACACGTTGTGTTATTTCCATTTTTGTAGCGCTCTTTAGAGTCTCAGTGCATAGGTCATTACGGGCAAAATAGAATCACACCTTCGATCTTAAACTAATAGGTATTTTCTTGTTTCTTAGAAAGCAGCTCAGATTACCACGAAAGGCCGTCCAACCTAGTTTGATGCTTCTTGTAATTTCTGCAGCTTGATTTTGTTTTTCTAGTTTAGTTAAGTGGCCAAGGTATACACTCGTCGACGTTTTCTATATTCTGGTTGTTTACATGGAATTGTCTTTGTGAATTGGACATTACTTTTGTTTTATTAAAATTCATTTAGAGTCGTATGATCTACGAGGTTACATTTAGATCCAATAGCATTTGTTCCAATTCCTCTTCGTCTCTACTGATAATGACTTTATCATCTGCAAATCGCAGGCGATTCAGGTAATTACCATCTATACTGATTGCCGTTTTTTTCCATGACAACATTTTAAACACGTTTTCTGAGGCGAGCGTAAAAAGCTTGGGAGAGATAGTATTCCCTTGTCCTACACCTCTTTCGATAAGTAATTTCCAGTTGTTACATTATCGTTGATATTAATGCGTATTGTGGCGTTTTCGATGTTCGTATTGTTTGCAGATGGTCAATGGTGCCGTATCCTTTTTTAAAGCCAGCTTGCTCGACGGATTGGTAAAAGTCGAGTTTATTTGCCAGGCGTTTTATTATGATTTTCGTCAATACCTTATACACAATACTTTCACTGCTTTCAGTGCGTCGCACTCGGATGATGCAAGCTGCAAAGTCTTGCGAAACGTTAGTGAATATGGATGTACATCAAAACGGCCAAATCTGCCTAAGCATACTCGTTCTCAAGATACTCAAACAACACGAGCCACCAAAGAGCATGGCCATCGCGCGGGTTTCTGCTCGACTTCACAAGGTGCAAGGCACATTAAGCCAGAAAATGCTGGGTGTTCATATACAAATACTACGTGGTCTAAGCCGAAATTCCATGTTAAGAAAAATATTTTCGTTTGATGGTTTTGTTAATATTTTTGTATTCATTGGAATTTCTGTCTATCGTTCTTCTGAGGCTGATCAGTTGTTGTGTTTCCTCTGTTATTTTTCTGTTCGTTTTGTTTTTGGTTTGTCTTTATTTGACAACATGTTTAACAATAATTAATAGTAACAATAGCAGATAAATTAGCCCCGAATTCTGCAGATTACCCTTAATTTTAGATTTCTTTTGCACATTGATACTGAAGTCCAATTTTTCTTAGTCTTGTGCTACTATTATTTGATGCTCGCCGAAATTATTATAAATTTTTCACCTATGGGTACTCCAATCTCTTAGTAGTTTCGTGTGTAAATCGTAAGTATATTTTAAATAGTAGGTAGGTAGTGTAGGCTACAGCACTGACTTAGGCCCTTGGTTGCATAAATTAGTGCTGAATCAAATTCGTAAGATGTTATAGCTTTTCTGTTCTGTTATATGATATGGACCTTAAAGAAACGAGAAATAAACAAAATGCAAGCCTTCGAATTGTTGATATATCGACGCATGTTAAGGATATCGTGGACAGAAAGATAGACGAATGAGAAAGTCTTATATTAGGTGCACAAAGAACGACACCTAGTCAATACGATAGAAAGACGAAAGCTGGAATATTTGAGACATACTATGCGTGAGGAGAAGGTATCATCTGCTACAGTTAATCGTACAAGGAAAAATTGCAGAAAACAAGAACGTAGGAAGACGAAGAACATTCTGGTTAAAAAACTTACGAGATTGGTACAATTGCTACTCTGAAGAACTATGTATTTACGGCAGTAGTGTCGAAAATAAGAATTGCTGTTATGATCGCCAACCTCCGATTGGAGAAGTTACCCAAAGAAGAATAAATCTCTTTCCCTCTTTCTTATATGTGTTTCCTCACCGATAACTGTTTGATCTTCGGTTAGTTGTTGGAGGGTGTTAAAGTCACATTGCTATTCACTTATTTTATCTTACACTTGTTGATTCAGTTTTATTATTTCCTTTTACAATAAAGGAAGTATTGGATTCACCCCAAAAATTCGAAATTGAGTTTTCAACAAATGTTCACGTTTTAGAGTCCCCTGAACCCAAAAAACATATTTTTTTTTCATTGGTCTGTCTGTCTGTGAACAGAATATCTGAAAAACGAAAAAAGGTATGGCGTTGAAACTTCATATATAAGTTTTGTGTACTATGTAGATGCGACAGCAAGCTTTTGAAGAAAATCGCATAACCGAAAGAAGGAATTTACTCTTGTAATTTTTCAGTTTTTTTCGATTTTTTCAAAAACGGCTCTAACGATTTTTTTTAAACTTTACATTTTTATTACGTTTTTAATGTGTATTAATGTGAGATAGGTGATTTTCCAGTTGAATACTTCTAAAATGGGTTTCTTTTGTTTTTTTTTCTATTCTTTTTATTAACTCCTATTTTAAATAGAACACCCGGTATATTATTACATATTTGAATTCAGCTTAAAATTCTAGAGAAAATTTGTCTCTTGAACTAATACTTTAGTTTGTACCGTTTTTGTAAAATTTGTAATTTTTGAAAATTTTTGACAAATGCTTAAAAATTTTTTTGCTAATTATAACATCACCGTGAAAGGAAGTTGTGTGCGTGTATCACACCAGATTTTTTTTATTATCTCACCAGTCTGCTCATTGAATTCTAGTCACACTTACAGCCGCTCTTATAAAGACCACTAATCTGAGGTTAAATTTAATTCGTTGTTAATGCCTATGACATTTTATTTATTAGTAAACAAATTGTGATGTATTTTTGTTTATTTTAACAAGAAATTAAAGTTAACCTCAGATTAGTGGTCTTTATAAGACTGGCTGTAATAATTCTATGATTTTGCTTTCTGTTCCACTTCCCTTTTTGTATATCGAGAAGATGAGTGAAGTTCTCTAGATTTCTGGAATATAGTTTCTTTTAATCCAAGTATTTATTTATAGTAATAAACATTTAATTGGTAATTCCCCTAGTCCTGTTGCTATTGTCTTTCATCAACTGTAAGGCTTTATTCTTTTCCTCTGCTGGTACTATTAACTGATTCTGTTGTAGAGTAGTTATATGGGTGTCTGTATCTATCCTTTTGTGTTTCCTGTCAAGAGCGATTCGTAAAAGTACTGGGTGAACTTGAACACAAATCTGCCTAAGTATACTCGTTCTCAAGATACTCAAACAACACGAGCCACCAAAGAGCATGACCATCGTGCGGGTTTTTGCTCGACTTTACAAGGTGCAAGGCACATTAAGCCAGAAAATGCAGGGTGTTCATATACAAATACTACGCGGTCTAAGCCGAAATTCCATGGTAAGAAGAATAATTCGAGTAAACGCGAAAGCCTCACACAGTATACATCAAACGAAAAATCAGAAAAGATATGCAAAACTACAATACTATAAAAATACGAGAGTCAATCGAAAACAACAAAAGTATTAAGGTCTTGAAAAGTAAAACGTCATATAGTAAACAACAGTTTCACCTAATGAAGAATACAGAAGGCAACATAGTAACAAGAACATCTGAAATTTCTAAGGCAATCGAAGGCTTTTATGCCGACTTGTATGCATCCAAAGCGTCCAATCCGAATATAAATGAAAAAGAACCTATCATACAAAATGTCAGCTCTGGGGAAATTTCAGAAATTATACAAGAGGAAATATATGCAGCCCTAAAACTACTTCTTCTTCTTTATGTGCCGTGTGCGGTCTCCCGAACGTTGGCAATTACTGTGGAGAGTGCATCTCTGTCTTCTGCCGTTCTGAAAAGTTGTCCAGCACTTTGTATTCCAGTCCAGTCTCTGATATTCTTCAGCCATGACATCTTTTTCTACCCACTCCGCGTCTACCTTCTATCTTTCCCTTCATTATTAGTTGAAGAAGTCGATACGATATTGGTCTCCTCGCAATATATGACCGAGATAAGCGATTTTACGGCACTTTAGAGTTGTTACTAGTTGCCTTTCCGGTCTAGCTCGTCTTAGAACTTCTTCGTTGCTCAATAAATCTGTCCATGGAACTCTCAGCATCCTTCGATAAATTCACATTTCAAATGCTTCTAATTTATTGAGTAGATTTACTTTCAGGGTCCAGCTCTCTGCTCCATATAGCAGCACCGACCAAACATAACATTTGACCATTCGTTGACGCAAAAACTACAGAAATGTTAAATATAGGTGGTAACTCTTTGATCAAGGCTGTTACAGCTGCTTCTAACGCGGTACCTATATAAAGGAAAAACATGAACAAGCTGGAAAAACGCGATAGTAGTGTTGTTCAAAAAAGGAGGCGCCACAGATGTAGATTTCTGGAATATAGTTTCTTTTAATCCAAGTATTTATTTATAGTGATAAACATTTAATTGGCAATTCCCCTAGTCCTGTTGCTATTGTCTTTCATCAACTGTAAGGCTTATTCTTTTCCTCTGCTGGTACTATTAACTGCTTCTGTTGTAGAGTAGTTATATGGGTGTCTGTATCTATCCTTTTGTGTTTTCTGTCAAGAGCGATTCGTAAAAGTTCACCCAGTACTTTCCGATACTTTCATTGTTGTTTGTCATATTTTTTATACATCGCCATATTTCCTTAAATTTGGTTTCCCCCCGACAACTATTTATTTCCAACCATTTACGTTCACACCCTAGATTTTTCTTTTTTTGTTATTTTAATATTTACTTCTCGATTTCCAATTTTATATTTTACTGTTCTATTGCACATATAATGCACTAATTCTTCTAGCCACTATCAAACTTTTTCATTCTACATCATAACATCTAACGCTTCATTTGCTCCTGATTAATCGCCTAGAATACATGTTCCACGTTTTCGCTTCCAAAGGCTCTCAACTAAATACTCTTTATTGATAAAGGTGTATAATATATTTTTCTACTGGAGTAGGTAAAGCTTGCATTTGGACACATCTTGTATGCTGTCCTTATGACTGATTTTAGCTTTGGCTTTGTAGTCTTCTGTGAGGACCATTTGCTGTATTTTCGCCCTTTTTCTCGTTTTCGCCCATTTTTAGCTTTGATTGTAATCCATTTCTCAGTTCGGCCACGCCTAAATTAAAAGTTCGGCAAGGGCGCAAAACTTTATTCCGTCCATTTTGAAGACTAGCTTTTCTCAGCTTATTTGTGTTCGTTGAAATCTGAAATTTAGCTTTGCCTTCGCATGCCAACGTGCCTTATCGCATTCTAAGAATGTCGCCGTTGCCTGACGACCCATTGTCTGCGGTTTTGTCGTTTATGCAAGCGAGAACTTCACCGAGGTCCATGCATATCTCTGACTTACGATTTCATCATACTGGAACTTTTCCGCGCAATCCACATGAACTAAGCAAAGAAAGAAGCTGAGTAGCGCGTGCGCCATTTTATTTAGTTTTAGAATTTCCACCCGGAGCAATTTATTCTGATTCCCGCTACCGTCTTAAGAAAGTCGAGAACTTGGTCGACTTCGTGTCCCCAGCAGCTCGTGCTGTTGGGCCGCGCTGTGAAGTATTTCGTTCCATTAACTGAGTGCTTTTAGTTAATTTTCGTGTTCCTTGAAGAAGTCGAATTAACTGTGTGCTTTTTGTTAAGTTTTGTGCCCTCTGAAGAAGTTGAACTGGTTGGTTTCGTTTCGTAGCAACCCTTGGTCGTTCGTCGTGATGTATATACTAGCTGTCAGGGTTGAAGTCAGGCAAATAAGGTAATTGTGCTTGAAGAATGCATACCGGGAGGTTGCGAGACCTTCGTCATCGCTTCAGCCGATTTATTTACTGGATTCTCAAAGGTACCAGCTCTATCTTAACCAGACGTCCTGTTGATCTCGTATGTTGAACGTTGTTTTCGTCGTCTATTCACCTTCTGAGGGGATTATTACCATTTCAACTCCTGGTTATGGTAATCATAATCTCGAAGCCCTGTTGCCGCTGCCCACAAATACACTTTTGAGCAGTTGCTGATATTTATCAGTTGCTGGCAACTTCGGTGGACATTAATGTTGGCTTTCTCGGATTCTCCGAACCAAGAACACCTAGTTATTTATAGTGCATTTTAAACCCTTTTGTGCAACGCTGTTCGGCAGATGTTCGTGCGTAATTTAATGCTACCGAATGGTGCGCACCCAGTTTGAGATTTAATGTTTCGCTTTTAATGAACTTTCAAGGAATATCGCCGTAGTAAATTTTGCTGTTGTTGATTTCACAATTGCTGATCTCACTATTGTATGTAAATTTTCTTCCTGTCAAGTAACTACTACTAACCCATTTATTGGATTTCATGTTTGTGAAATTCTTTCACATGTCTCTCAAAATATTTCATTTAATTAAGGACTTGGTGCATTATTATTTCATATATCAACTGTTGCATGAATATTTGTTTTGTGTTTTCTTTGTAATGAATATCGGGGAGTTTTAGCGAAAATGAACTAAAGGTAGGTTCACTGCTGATGCCCGCTGGTTGAAATTGTGCACTGCAACACCCCTTATGGTCTATGGTTTCCACTTTTACGTAGGCGGGTTGTCCAACAAAAGTGGTAGCGCTAAACATTAACACATGTATATCGTTTACCGAATCGTAGTCCTAATCTAAGGTGATAAAGAACTCGCCCTACTCGCTGATCGTTTTAGCCGGCAACCTTTGTTACACCCCATGATAACGGGGTTAAGGCAACCAATTTGCGTAACTTCCCTAATTTTGTAGTATTTTTGTATTAACAAACTGAATATTTTGTTTTTAAGAGTATTTACGTTGTAACAAATTGTTTCATTGTCATAATACCGGTTTAGGCTGTAAAATTTTGTTACATTATTCCTTATTTTCGCAGATAATGTATTACATATTTTTAAATTATATTGTTTGCGCATATCTATCAATATTTCATCATTGTCATTTAGGGCCGCTTCTACGCTGCAAGTATATACCTAGAATAAGCTATCCGAGGTATAATTGTCATAGTTTCCTTTGTTACAGCTGTGGTTTCTAGGGTATTTATTCCCCGGATAACTTTATCCGTGGATTGTAGAACTCGCCCTTAAAGTTATTTCACCAGAACCTCCAACAACGGCATCTTTATCTTTACTTCCTTCCCCAGCGTTGACGTATCTTATTTAGCTGCTGTGCAGTCGTCGTGTAAAATTCTTCCTCTAAATTTTCTACCCAATCTTCCGTTAAGGACAACCAATACATATAACTACATCTGTTCTGTATACTCCCCTTACAAGTTTTATACACCTCTCGTTCACGATATTGATATCTTTTACGTATTTGCTGTGTTTACTCTAGGTCGTTGTGATTTCTCTACTTTAATCCAATAATGTACATATATAATTTCCTACCCACTTATCATAAGGATTTTCTACACTAATTTAAGCTTATTTGCGATTAGACTTCTAGGTGGTAAACGTATATGAATTTTATTGAAGATATACTCCCTAGATGAATACGTATAAAATGTTCTAAGTATCATGAATTTTGTCTGTGATGTCACGTAAATAATATTAATTATAGTATTCGACGCACAAACCTACAACTCCTAGCGTCCCGATGAACAAATTTGGAATGCAAACTGCTGAGATGTTGGTAGTAACCATGTTATGCATTTTACGTTGGTTTAAATTACATTAGAAATATATATTTGTGGTATGTACGTGGAAAACTGTTTGTAAGAGGTTAATATATTTTTACATACACTAAACGCATTCGTGAAGATAAGACCCCGTAAAAATGTATGCTTTAAAACGTCCACGATTTTATTTCGCTCTAGAATCTCGCAAAAATGTTTGCGAATAACATAAAAACAGCTGCAGCTCGGAAATAAAAACATTAAAAGCGTGTACATCCCAGCGCTTGAATAGGAGCGATAGCTGAGGTTCTGTCGAAGCGTCATTAAGAATCTCGACATCTCGTAAAATGCACAGGCTGATGAATCTCGTATTTGCTGAGCTGAGTACTTCATACTTGATACTAGCTTTTTTATAATGTCATTACTTTACAGAGCTGAATGTCACGGAATTATTCGAGCTTCAGCGTCTCGGCATAACGATAACTTCAATTTTACGGTGAAGGGATGCAGAGCGGAATTATTTTATTTTTCATGTCAAGTGCGAGAATGTTTAAATGCGATTCATGCAGAGTTTATGAACCAAATATTTAGAAATGATGGAGTAAGAAACCTAAGAAGTCCTGGGTGTCTTTTTTCTTTACTCTATGTGAAGAGCTAGTTCAAAAGAAGCAGTCGTAAATAAAACAAATCTACTGAATCTAGTCTTTGGATATTTATTTTACAAATCTCAGTTGTGTTCTCAACTCAAATACAGCACTCCGAGAATTGGTTATTAATTTATTATTTATTTAATTTTACAGCGTGCTAGTTTATTTCTTTATATCTACAGGGGCCCCGAAACTGGGAGCCCCTCACTTCTTTATTGACCCACCCTGTCTATTATAAAAGAAATTTGACCAGCCAAGCAAATACTTTCTCAGGTCAATTTTTAAGTTTAATCCTATGTTCTTTCTTCATCATATTTATTTTTATCATGCATAAGTCAGACTAATTGTGTCTTTAAACCTGTTCAAGTGCGTAGGTTTTCCACCCATAATATGGGGATATTCCATACTTGCCTTATATGCGAACTCTTATAATAAGCTATAATATAGAATACCTATTATTACTCGTCATGTGAGTTAAATAGTTCACCCGTCTGTGTTATAATATCCTAATTTGTTTTTCTTTTGGGCCATAGAATTCGTTGTTCGATATTGCTTTTTCTCGGATAATGTTAAGAGTCTTGTAGTTTATATCCTTGCTGGAAAAGGAGTATTTTCATCTTTCTGGCAGCACTTCTGGTATCTCAATGTGGCTTGTTACAATTTGCGTTCTTATGTGAAAATGAACTATACGCAGTTGCACGAATAGACTGCACTTTAGTTAGCCATAAGCAATTGTAACGTAAATATTTTTAAATTAGAATTTCGTAATCAATTTGTCATATAAAAACTGCAACAGGCGGCTGAAAGCCGGTATTTAGAACATGCTTTTCTTTGGGAAGATGTAAGTATTTGAATCTCACGGAAGCACAAGGGTACATTTATGCAGGATTTACCTCATAGGCCGAATAATTGGGCGAAGCTAGCTTATTAGTACGTGATCAGAACCTCAACAATTTCCACTCGGGTATAAAAATTATGCTTAAAATACCTGCCGGTTGGAGCAAATTAATTTAGTAGGATTTTACTAGAGACCATTTGCGAGGTGTCTACCGCTTGACAAATTTTGGGGTGTGAAACCTACAAATTACAAGAATACATAGCAGTATAGAGCGATTATGCATTGTCACGTTCATGTGCGTGACTTAGAAGTCCGAAATTAAGAGCTGCTCTGTTAGACTTATTAGACATTTTGAGAACGTCTACCGAGTTTTCTTGGTCAAACTGAACTGAGAACTTAGTAGTTAATAAGTAACCTTATAAGATATAAGTTGTCTGTAAACGGCAGAAGATACATGCAATTATTTGTATGTACTTAAATATTCTTATTAATTTCGCAACAGTAGCTTTAGTTTTCGTGTATTTTGATTGAAAGTATTGTCAGTCACCCCAACTTTAGACGAATTCGCAACAGGCTGTAACAGACCACATACCACTAACGGTATTGCTCAACCAATGGACTCAAACGTTTAAACAGAAACATTACTGTCGTCCATATGCGATTCAATATGACAAGAATTGGTAAATTTGGATAAAGGAGTCCATACTATTATTTATAAACTATGGTATTCATCAATTTAATCTGACAGAAGGTTACGAAAAATCTACTCGATAGCCATACATTTTTAACATAACAGTATTTAAGGTAATTTCGAAGGCTTTCACGACCATTACCATTATGTAGCGAACGACTTTCAGTATTGAACCATGCCATTAGGGCTGAAGAATTTAACTGTTCGCCCACTTTTATACGGGCTTGAATGAGAGATAAGCAAAAGAGTAAGGTGTGAATAATATCAGAAGTGAAACTCTTCTAACGATGCGAAGGGGAAAGGCAAAATTTATAGGCAAGTGTCGTCGCGGTTCAGTGAAGGAAGGAAATGTCTTTGTCTCGTTTGTAAATTCCAAGGGCTTCGCGGATCTTTCTGCTAAAAAAGAATGGGACTTGCAGATAACATTCTAAGAAATTTCATCAAAGAGGATCTAATGGCCGGTACCTCGTTAGCGATCGGAGAAGGCGGATGGTAAAACAAGACCCGAATTTAACGCTGGTGTTCAGAGATATGAATTTTTACTGAACGTCCTGTTTCACCAATGTATACAGTATTACAAGATTAAGGAACTCATAAGCATCTTTAGACGACAATGTGTTTAATTAAATTTATCTTTTAGTGAAAGAGAAACATATGTAATTTTTCTCTGAAGTTTGATTACTGCTTTAATGTTTTGTTTTCGAAAGACCTATCCTACGCGATCGGTGACTTGATGGATATAAAGAGGAAAGACTATTGCTGCGGAAGGATCGGTTTTCGGAGGTTTTGGTGTTTGTGAGTGAAGCCAAGGACATAACTTGTAAGTGTCGCTTTGAAGTTTTTGCCCGATTTTACCGTAGCTCCGGCAATTTCGAATGCCGTGGTGCATTTCGAATCGCCTAAATAGTTGTAGTTGCGTTTGTATTCACAAGTGACCTTCCTTTCTTTCAAAAGCTCTCCGTGCCCTATTTCGAGGTGGGGATGTATTTCCGCCCTTTAAGTGACGCCTTACAAGCGGGATTTTCCCATTGAAATCGTTGATTATGGAAGATATTTGGTCTGATTAGTTCGATGTGTTGCTGATTTCGCCTGTTTTCTGTAGGATATAGTAGCTTTCTGAAAGCCAGACATCTACTGCTCGTTCACGAGCAGAGGACTTTTAATTTATTTTTCCTTTCTTTCAGCTTCTGTTCGAAGCACTTTTGGTTGTGCGTCACTACTCCGATATATCTTTATAAGTGAGAGACCCGTCGTACTGGCTGCCAAAAAGAAACTCGGATATGCATGAAGTAGCTGGACGTCAGATTCAACGAAAAGGCAGTCAACACCTGCAGCAGAAATTCCTCTTAGGGTTTGTCAACACACGCATCACAGCTACTGGTCTTTCAATTATCCTTATATTTGCGCACCCTAAAACTTTCGATGAAAACTTTTGTGTGTAGCAAGCCAACAGCAGTCGTTTCCTGTTTTAACCTTTTTCTTATCTACAACTGTATACTGCCGGTGGACAGCCCTCAGTTGCCCATAAGTGTCTATATGTTCATGCTGTAAGAATTAGATTCTTTACTGTATTCATTTGTAACATTGTAAACAAAAGAACAGGGTAGATCCAATCATACATACTCACATACGTTATTCTGCACTTACACGAATACTGCGTGTTGCAAGCGATAAATATATTTTTTTCTATGAATGCTTTATGTTCAAGGAAATCTTGTTCACAATCATGCTTCCACGTCAACTTCATATATAATGTCTTTAGTGCATATTGATGCTTATTCATTTAGTGCCTTTTCATTACTACGCTCAATTGATGCTATGCGCTTTTATCAAATAAGACCGATGCTATTCGCGAAATAAATCTATCGTATTAATTGGTATGTTACCATTTCGAATTTTGGATTCGTTTTGCACCAAGCTGTGTTATTAATGTCTTTCTGCGTATTATTGTCTTCATTCAAATAAACTTATTGTTGATGTTTGATACTAGCCATTGTTGCTTATTTTCTTTGGGTATTTGGTATCCTCTTTCGGTGCATATAATTTACTCCGTGTGGTTTGGATGAAACGTAATACAGGGTAAGTAATTTTATTACGTATTTTTCATGCCCATGAGACCAATCCGGCATCCTATTTGAGCTAGCTGTTTGAAAGGTTACAAGTTGCGACGGTAATACTAAACACTATCATTTAGTGTTTATTTAGTATTAACCCGTCTTGTTACTACTGCGTAAGTCATAATAGGTCTTGCGACTGCTTTGTCAATTTTTACTGTGGATTCCTTTCACAGAAATTTGTTGTATATATAGTGTCTTTAAGATATGTATAAATTGTTGCCGCATTGTTTGCTTGGTGCACCAATTTTCTTACTTGTTATTTGAACCTCTAAATTTATAAGGACACAACTTGCACTATGACTTTTTCCTCACGTTACAACCTGGATCGTAATAGTTCTGTGTTTATTGTCAGCATTTTCGTCTTCGACGTCGATATATTTAGATAAAACCTTTTACATACCTTGGAGAATTCGAAAATCAATTTCTGCAGGTCATATTAGTTGTCGACGAGTAGAGTCTCATGGTCTGACTAGCTTATTTGGATTTTATGCAAGTCTTGCTTCTGAACACATATGTTTGTCACGCTACCTACTAATTTCACCCGAACAAACCGTCATTACAGTAGTAGTTTTGGTCTTGTTGTTGGAGCGCCGCAGCCAGCTGCTTACTTCGAGATATGGTGGTTATACTTTTGAAGCCCACTTGCCTACCCACGATTTGAAGTAAGACCCAGTCATAACTATTTTCAAGTGGGTTAATGCTCAATCATATTTCTTTTCGGGCCTATGAACTCTACTGTTAATTGATGACCACCCGCAACCCGCCGTTTACCATTTTTCATGTAAGCCTGTAAATTCTATATTGTTTTCAATTATACCGGGAATAGTAAAAGGATTAACCTGATTAGACACAATGACTTGCTGCGATTATAGCGAAAATTGTGTGTTTAAAGCTAGCAATATTATTAATTTCTTATATGAAGGTGTTGTGGTCGAGAAGGCTTTTTCGACGACTTTATACGCGAATGAGTTCAATTTGTAGTTTAATTCAGCGCCGATCGAGATTTTTTATTCAAAGCTTTTATCACTTCGCGTGATCGGTACCGTAAGCGTTCTTCCAAATCAGCTCTTTTTGCTCACATGCTCTCGTGTCAATAATTCGTTTTTTGAGTTTAATTATGTCTTTCGACGTTATGAATGTCTTCCCTTTCTTCATTGTCGTTGTTACAAATAAACGTATTGTTGATGTTTGACACCGTTTCTGTTTTTCTTTGTTCTCCGTGTGGTTGCAGCAAGTTATTGAGCCTGGTCTCTAGATAAATTTTGTGGCCGAGGTTAATAAATTATCCTAGTAAGTTAGTTATATATAATATCGGCCGTATGCTGATTAAGAGTGTTTGTAATATCCACCAAAGGTGGCCAATTTTAAGATATGCCATTCTAATATACATACTATAAATAAAACTTACTAGTAACCTGAGTTCCGCATGTAATTTCGTAGTGTAGCAACAGTTGTTAATTAAACAATGTCCGTGGCTATTAAATTTTAACGCTCGTGACTGTTATTGTTGATATTTCGATCAAGCAGACAGTAATGATATAGTACAATAACATACGTATTATGAAAAACTATTTTCTGCTCACGACAATTAGCTGAATTTATTACATACCTGCCTTTTATGCCCACGACCCCTCTCCAGCATTTTATTCGTTCAGGAATTTTTAACCGATACTGTGTCATACATTTACTAAAACAGGTGTAGAATTTTTATTGATGTATATTTACGTTTAGTTTATAGAAAATTCGCAATCACAGTCATTATTAATTCTCAACGTTTAGGACTTTGTATGAACAGAACTCGAATCAGGTACTAAAATATTTCAACTGTTACATCACACTGCCGCTGCATGTATTATGAAAAAGACGTCGTATTGTATCTAATGCTACAAAAATCTTGCAAGAAATATTACAGAAAATGACAACGGAATGGCAAATTACAACCAGTTTTGTTCTTTCTCAGCCGCAGTGAGCGGCAAGCACCAAATTGAAGTGAATTTAAAATCAAGGCGGCAGATTTGTATTCTCTAACGAACTTCCTGATTAAAAGCGTTTATTTCAAAGCGGGCAGAGAAATGTGCGACATTTGCAGCCAGTAATTATGCGCGATAGAACTCAGGAAATGTGCACGAAGCAGGAATTATCAGCGGCGTCTGCTGCTATTTTCGTGGTTTTATCGAGACTTTCTGACTAGCAGAATTCAAAATTAACGCTTACGTTGAGCAATGTAAATAAACTACTAAAATAGGTACTTAAAATCTCCATAACACTAGCAGCAGTTGTATCCAGTCGTCCAGTGCATTGATTAACAAAAAATGCGTCTTTACAAAGCCCGCCAGTAAGTGAAGTGTCGGTAATACCTATGTAAATTATGGCTACTTCATGAAACTGGCGCTGGTTGACACCATCTGACAGATCACATATTATCTCCTTATGTGATAGTCATCGTTCAGCGACAAACATTTACAATTTTTTATGGAAATTCATGATAGGAGACATTTTTCCAATCTGTATTCGACATGCGGGAATGCACTGAGACATTTTCAAAAATGTTTTAACCACATACTTGAAACGTTAAAATTGTGTGAACTGGCGTCCATGGACAAAATATGAACTATTCAAAGAAATGTCCTATCAAAGCAGGCGACGTCTCTAGTCAAGTGAGTTGTGGTTTGTTCAGTAAAATTACCTTAGAAACAAACCAAACCTGTTAGGCATATAATTAAGTGCTAATTAAGTTAAGTGCTTCAGTACAAAAATTTCAAACCGTATAATATAATTATCTCCTTCCCTTGACGGAAACAACACAAACGTAGAATTTCATTTCAAATTCCTGTGTCAGTCCTTGGAGAATATTTATTGCGGATTTATGTCCTTTTTCAGCACGAATCCACATTTGCACAGCTTTTATTGTCTTTATTGCGTTATATTTTGTTTTGTAGAGCAACTGCTCTTTACTTTCCATTCATTTTAATTTTGCTTCTTTTCCTTGTGCCTATTTTTAAATATAGCAGCTTAGAGCAGTAGCATGTTAATAAATAACGTTACTTTGAAGATATTTTAATTTTGCATTTAGATTCTTTACATTAAGCAAATTAATTCCAAGAGAGAGAGTAATTTTGGAATCCAGATACTCTTCAAAAATGCTTCTAGATATTTATTTTCCTTGCCAATTAAGTTTCGAATCATAATTAATAAAAAAATAATTTTTCGTGAAAATATTAAATAAAAATATGTGCTACCTACCGGTCCTAAGAAAAAGTGTAGTAACTGTTATGCCATATTTTTAGATCTAAAAGGTGATATTCTTTAAAGTGCACTGATTTAAAGCCTGAAGAAAATCCCATGTAAATGAGAAAACGTTATTTATTTTGTATAATGCAGAAAGAACACAATCTTAAATTTTACATTACGACTAAGTAGATTTTGAAAATGTTATCTTTGAAAAACCCCCCTCCCCCTTCCCAATTTATGCGTCGAGTGAAATGGAGCAATCATTTACAACTATGTCCCTAATTTCTGCCATTTTGTCCATGTTTCTTAAGTGAGCTGTTCAAATTCTTTTCTGATTGTTTACTCGACCTTCCTGCCTGAATCGATGTACCCATCTTCATATTGATTTAGAGGTAAAAGCAGTATTTCGATTAAACATTTGTTTGAAATCACGTTGAGTTTGTGTAAGTTACTCTTACAAAATAATTCAATAGTTCATATACGGTCACTTTTAGGCCACTTATCCATTACAAGACAAAACTTGACAACTTAAACTAGCTCAAATACATAAGTGTTTTATTGTTTGTGCAGGTGCACTTTTTATACGTATTTCGATGGTAGTTGTCAGTTTGACAGATGTTTCAACAAATTAGAGTGATGCACACCACAATTTATTAAATCACCAAATACTTCATCTGTGTAGTCTCTACAATACAGTACATAATTAGGTAAATGATTTAATAAGTAATTGGGATTCGTGCTTCAGGGCAGCAAATCAAAAGAAAACTGTTTTATCAAAGCCAATATTTAGGAAAGCTTTATTCTTTTATCAAGGCAACTATAATACAGTATACAGTTACAGAGAAATCATAAAAAAACAGTTTCACTTACAGGCAGCTAAGGTTAGTACTTTATAATGGCTATTGAAAATAATACTTATGAAGTTTAATTGAGCCACAGTTTTGTTTTGGACCGCTAGTCTCATGAATTAGATATACCTGTTTTTGTTCCATTTCGCCACTATGAAGCTCTAACCTCAACTGTCTCTAAGTGATACTTGTTGATTTCTCTATAACTATAAACTTTGTTGTTGACTAACCAGGAACACTTGAAGACGGGAGTAGATCAAAACTCCCGAAATGTTGTGTGATTTACATCATAGACAGTGGAAAAAGTCCGAAAAACATAAACTTTGTTGTAGTTGCCTTTCTGGTCAGAACTTAGATGAGAGTTTTACAGCTGCTTCTCTCGGCTGCCACGGAAATAGTTGATCCCGGATGTCATAATAACATCATGACAGTCGTTAGTCGGGTTGTAAGTCCCCATAAAATGTACAGAAAGGCCTATAATTGGCCTAACGGTTATTGGCTGAGTACAAAATAAATAAATAAAATAAATAAACAAATAAAGCTTTCCGAAATGTTGAATTTGATATAAAAGTTTCTTTTTGATTTGCTGCCCTAAAGAACAAATTCCAATTACTTCAATCGTTTTATCAACCAGTCGTGCGTTGCTTTCGTGCAATTTTAATTATGCAAAGATATTCGGGTAGAAAATGTTATTTCAACATGAGTTTTTTATAAGTACGTGTAGGAAATCATAGGACTAATTGCGTAAAAAAAGGTTTAAAATAAAAGGACTTAATTAAAATAACACATACGTTTATTAAATAAAACATAAACAACGAACAAATCAATATAATAAACACAAATTTCATTATTCATGCAAAGGATGGTCTTAGATGAACATATAATTAGATGATTCTACTAGTCTTCCAAACGTGTTTTTAATTTTGATAAAAAGGTTACACAGGGAGATTCTTCATGAAAGACCACAGTATTGCAATGAAACCATCAAATATTTAAACATAATTGAAGTAATTAATCAATATTTACTCCAGCAGTGGCTTTTTAAATACCTACTAAACGGTTCTTGAACTTTACAAGCAATTTAAAAATAGATATCATTTATTTTTAGTATAAAAAAAACTACCGATGTTATCAACATGAACGTCAGAGAATTATTTGAAAAGTAGCTAAATCCAGGTTTTAAAACTATTG
This sequence comes from Agriotes lineatus, assembly GCA_940337035.1. Classification (NCBI taxonomy): domain Eukaryota; kingdom Metazoa; phylum Arthropoda; class Insecta; order Coleoptera; family Elateridae; genus Agriotes; species Agriotes lineatus. The sequence continues at coordinate 104,359,877 of OW679201.1, forward strand.
CTGCGTTAAACCACATGAACTACAAAACGACCAGAAACGCTACATATTTATAATTGTGACTATATATCCACCCTATAAAATATCTACTATTTGTTTTAACATATAATTCAGTCAATTGCTTATAATAAAAAGTGTATACCATAAAAATTGTTGAGGTTAGTCCTGCAAGTATGGCTTCCACTTTATTTTCAAATTAAATATTTAAAAAGCTCAGTAAGTAGGGATTCTACATGGTTTTACAGCAAAAGAAAGGAATTTCTGTACTCAAAACATAAATAACAAACATTTATGGAATGGGATATTGATATATAGTTTGCCTTAACCATTTCACGTAAATTAAAATAATCTCTGTCAATATAATACAGGTGAAAAGTCACTATAAAAGTTAAGCTAAGAATAGCAAATACCCCATTAAATACCAAGTCAAGTGAAAATAAATTTAATCAAGTTGAGAAATTTTACTGTAGATCAGTCTTTATGCACCAGCTTTTCAAAGCGCTGAAAGAGTAAATAAATATTTTGCACTCACTATTTAATATTGTTCATCTGATGTAATTATCGAACATCTGGTTAAAGCTGTCAAGAAGAAAATTTGAGGTACAGACTAAACAATTTTTAAAAAGTGTATTTGAAACAGTATAGTTTCATACAAACATATATTCCTCATCAACATCTCTGCATTTTTCTTGTCGCTTAACAATATTGACGGATGTACCTTCAGAGCATTTGTGCTTAGAACAGTTGGTACATAAAAAATGGGAAAACGTTACGAAGAAATATTATATCATGTTCTGAACGTAGCTCAAGCTAAAATTACGAATTGACTAGTAACCACAGTTACAGTGCTCAGGAAAGCGACAACAGATTGCTAAGAGAAGTAAAAATTAAAGTGGGACGGATATATTGCAAGGTGAAATTAAAACCTTTAGTAAATGCGCCAAGTGCAAAGGGTATGGTCATTTAAAAAAAAGAGTGTGATATAAAATCCAGCTAACGGAATTCGAAGGGGATTTGGAAAGGTTGGAAACTGCAAAATAGCGATAGAAGGAGACTTTAACGCCAAGTCGCAGGCTTGGGGGTCGACGTAATTGGAAAGAAGAAAGAAAATGATGACAGAACGGCTTGCTCAATTTAAACTTGAAGTCGCCAACATGGCATACCATCCCACTTTTTGTAGAGGCACCACATATTGATGTAACGTTCGATACAGAAAGTATCGCAAGGATATTAAGGAAGTGGCATGTACATGGAGAAGAAATCCTGAGCAACCAGTAGTAGATTATTTTACAGGCAGATGGCTGAAGAGAAAAAACCTTAAAACCAAGATCAGTAGGGGGAGGGGGGTACCACAAAAGTCTGTTGTGGATCCCCTGCTCTGAAATATTTATTACGACGACGTTTTGAAATTAACTTTGCCCCTGGAAGTTACGAGTGTGGGCTATGCAGATGATGTGGTCATCATTATTATAGGCAGAACGGTGGAGGAGCTCGGACTTAAAGCAAACCGTGCTCTGGGTAGAATAAATAAAGAAGCTAAAACAAAGCTGTTAAAATTTGCCACCTACAAGATTGAGGCAGTTGTTCTAGTGGGTAGAAGAAAATAGAAGTACTTCAAATTGAAATAAAGAATACAAGATTCGCAAAGGTATACGCTATGAAATATTTAATAAAATTTATTCTGTGGCTAAACACGTAGTTTATATAGTTACCAATGTCAAAAAGGTCACAAGGTCGGTAGTGGTAGTGGTGCTATAAAATTATCAAAAAAAGAAATGGCGAAGAACTCGATCACATGAATAGAATTCTTATGTTAAGGGTAGGAAGTGCCTATAGAACAGTATTAACGGAAGCACTTCAGGTAATAACGGGTACCTTCTCCATAGACCTGATGGTACAAGAATGCATTGCCATTCACGGTAAAGAATATCGCAGGAGCGAGAAAGAAATAAGAGACAACATGCTAAACTCAAAAACTCAAAAATAGAAAAAACCTAGAGGCAATGGAAGTAAACAACCTGAAAAACAAAATAAAAATCGACATAAAAACAGCAATTAAGGCTGTATGTAGTAAAACAAAACAAAGAAACACAAAATTAAAACAAGCAACTAGAGAACTAATGAAAGAAAGAAGAAAACTCAATAGAGAATCGCTAGAATACAATGAAATAAATAAACAAATCAGAAAAAAGATAAGAAAAGATATAAGGGACTACAACACACAAATGATAACGACAGTAATTGAAAACAACAAAAACATGAAGGTCCTCAAATCAATAAATTTAAGTGGACGAAAGACAATCCATAAACTTAGAGACAAAGAAGGAAACATAAAGCAAGGAAACCAGCAAATATTATAAATCATCCAAGATTTTTACAATGAACTTTATTCTTCGACAATACAAAAGCCAGCAGAAATAGAAGACATAACTGTAAAGAACATAGGTTCAGAAGACATCCCTGAAATCACCATAAAGGAAATAGAACTGAGCCTATCAAAAACGAAAAACGGTCGTGCCCCAGGACAAGATGGGATAACCAACGAAATGCTAAAAGCAGGAGGAAAAATCACCCTAGAGGCAATGAAAATCTTATTAAATAAATGCCTAGCAACTGGTCAAATACCGAACTCATGGTACAACGCACGGGTAGTCTTGATACACAAAAAAGGGGATAATTTAAAAATTAACAATTACAGACCAATTAGTATACTACCTCACCCCTACAAGCTACTAATGAAGATTATTACAACCCACTAACAACAATGTTCGATAGTTACCAACCACCTGAGCAAGCCGGCTTCCGTAAAGGATACAGTACAATCGAACATCGACAGACCATCCGTACATTGATAGAAAAAACCACCGAATATAACGTCCCACTACAATTAGCGTTTGTCGATTACAACAAAGCTTTCGACACCATTGAACAATGGGCGATATTTAGTGCACTAGATAACGCAAGAGTGGATTTGCGCTATAAAAACCTTTTAAAAACAATCTACGAAAACGCCACACTACAAGTCCAAGTAACAGAAAATCTTGAAACACAGAAAATCGATATGAAAAGGGGAGTGAGACAGGGAGACACCATCTCCCCTAAACTGTTTACCCTGGCTTTGGAAGACGCCTTCAAATCGCTAAATTGGGACAATAAAGGAATTAGCATCGATGGTCGACATTTGAACCATCTGCGCTTTGCAGATGATATAATTCTAATCAGTAGCAACGCTACGGAGCTACAAGAAATGCTATCCGAATTAAAACTAGCCTCAGAAAGAGTGGGGCTCACAATGAACACCGATAAAACAAAAGTTATGACAACAGGCGAGACAAATATCACGCTAGACGGAAACGTAATTGAAAACGTCGAAGAATACATATATTTGGGTCACACAATAAAAAGAGGTAAAGAGAACCAAACAGCAGAGATTTCAAGGAGAGTGAGAATGACCTGGGCTGCGGTAGGAAGGCTTGGATATATCCTAAAAAACCGAGATATTCCAATAAATTTAAAAAGAAAAGTTTTTAACACATGCATACTTCCCGTAATGACCTACGGAATGGAGACAACAACTCTAACCATTAAATCAGTAAACAAACTGAGAACTAGTCAAAGAGCAATAGAAAGAATTATGCTCGGCGTAAGCCTTAGAGACCGCATACACAACGAGGAAATTAGAAGGAAAACTAACGTGGAAGATGTCATCAAAAGCATAGCTACCGCGAAGTGGAGATGGGCAGGTCACATAGCGCGATAGAATGAAGACATATGGACAAAGAGAATCGTACAATGGAGACCCAGACTAACGAAGAGAAGCGTTGCCAGACCGCAAAACAGGTGGATCGACGATATTAAAAAGAAAGTGGGAAGAAACTGGCACCAACTGGCCCTAGACAGGCACAAGTGGAGACAAGAAGGGGAGGCCTATGTCCAGGAGTGGACGCAGAAAGGCTGCTGAAGAAGAAGAAGAAGATGCTAAACAAATGGCAAAGAAGATGGACTAGACACCACGGTATGACAATTTGGACAAAAAGACCCATAAGAAACTTTAGAATATGGGTCGATGGAAGATATACATTATTTTCTGACACAATGTCTCACAGAACATCTTTTTAGTAAAAATTGTAGAAAAGGAACAATGCTGGTACTGTAACAAAGAAGACAACACTAAAAATTCAATTTTGAGATGCCAAAAATGGGATAGAGTAAAACTGGTGATTGAACTAAACACCGGAGAGATGATCTCACCAGAGAACATCATAGCCATGATGACTAGCACTAAATGTGAGACACAATATGTAAATATATCTGCAAAATTGTTAAGAATTATTTAAAATGCACTGTATGATTTTCATTTGTAAAGCGCAGTGCAGTTTCGCCCATTTTGAAGTCAAGTAAGCATTTTTAGATGTTTTCAGGCTTTGTGCATGTCGTAAACGGGGCTTGCTTTTGAGGTTCAAATGCTTTTTGGTGACCCATCTCCAGTTGTCTGCTACAAGGATGGTATATATAATCTCTAACTTTGTTAGTTCTTCTTTGACGCATGGAATCAATGTGACATTCTTTTCACATAAGCCAACCACCGTGACTCATAACCTTTTAAAGAAGCTGCTAATAATATAGTAGATGGAAGTGTTGCTATTGATAATATTTGAACATGAATAAAAGATGAAATACTCAAAATGGGAAAACACAATGTATAATTATTGTTCCTCCATGTTAGCACAATTAAAGGGGAAGTTACCGAAACATGCACGGTTAAGTTTCCAAAATGGTTTCGGTTTTGTGAAACAGTCTAACTATTCTAAAAACACAGTGTCAACGGACTAGATAGATGAGCTGGAGCAGTGACTTACTACAGAAGAAGGATATTATCTTTCAGTGATATGAAAGTATTGAAACGACGTTTAATGTCGTATATTAAATCAACACAATAATTGTTAATGATATGTTTGTTTTTCTTGTGTAAGCTAACAATGTAGCAATACCCCATCATTCAGTTACTTTCTTATGCTGTCTAATATGATTTTTATGTCACTAAGATAAAGTTACGAAATAATCGTCATCAATCCTCACTACTAGATCATGCATTTCTCCTTTTTAAGTGAGCTTAAGGAACTGTGTAGCAGGTTGCAGCACTAGATTTTTGTGGCGTTATGATGCCGCCGAGAATCGAACTCGACCTGTCAAGTCACCACTGAGCTGCACCTTCTGCTTTCTTATAATAACTATAGCAATGATATGGTGACTTAAATATTAAGACAATAATTCTGTCATAAAAAACAACACATAATAATACTAAAAGTATTAATTATAAAAACTACGAATTAAGGAAATAAATAATAATTAACCACAAAAATCACAACATCGAAACGAACCTGCTCGAGCAGCCTGAGTTTTCTCCGATGCGTGTGCTCCTCGAGCCGGTCGACGTACTCCCGCAGCTCCTCGATCTCCTCTTTCACCTGCTGCACGGTGTCTAGCTCCTGCTTGATAGCCACCATATCGCGCTTGACCTCCGAGACCTCCGACTGGCACGACTCGACGGATTTGGTGAGTTCTTGGAGTTGGGAGCGGATTTCGCAGAGCGCCACCGTCGTCTCCAGGTGTCGGTCGCCGCGCTGCTGCAGCTCGTCCAGCTTGGCGCTCAGGTTCATGCTCATCACGCTCACCTGTTTTTGTAGACTGCGGAAAGAAAGACAGTTCAGTGCCACGCGGAAGGGCCGCTCAAAAGGAATGAGTCGGTGCAGGTCGGGGTAAGCTCCTCACGAACACAAGCTTCATGCAAACTTAGTTGGACTCTCCACATCGTGCATGTCTATCGTGACCATGGAAAGAGGGATACGGCAACAACATAAACATCAATGTGCATTAGGGAAGGCTGTGGATGTTTTGGAGGTGGAATGACCACAGCTGATGGTGATATGGTTGTGGACACTACTAAAGGGTCAAGTCCATTATCAAATCTTCAGCCACTAATATAGTTAAGTGTGTGTAAAGCGACCTTTTTGTAGTCTATTCGGAACGAATAGCAACGCAGGTCTCAAACTTTTTTTAACATGGGTCGAATCTGATCTGCAGATTCTTAAACTTATCACTCACTTGGGATTGTACTTTGCTGAAAATTCCATTGGAATATGGTTCCTTGGAAAAATATTTGAGTTTATACTTTGATGTATAATTCTGAAAATAAATCACTGTTAGAATACGATCATTTTTGTTTGTTTTATAATTGTCATTATACTATTTACTTGGACGAACGTTGTATCTCAAACTGGTCAAAATGAATTTGATTATCTATCAGTGAATGATCCCAACTTAAAAACCACTTTAATGCCAAATCAGTTGAATACCATGCGATCTTGCTTTCGAAAACGATTAGATTAGATCTATCTACAGGCTATCATAGAAAATTAGCTCATTTAGATCTTATTTAGACCATATTAAATTTTTTCGGAACAAATTGATAACCATCTTCAATCAACTGAGTTGGCAATAGCATTTTCATAAATTGTGATAGAAATGTTTATCGATTAGTTGACCCGGCAATAAAAGCTATGGGTACCCTCTAGACTAGATATTTAGAAAATAATCTAATATATATATTAATGTACTGTATATTATGCAGCAACCTATATAGAATTTGATCAGAAAATGGGTAACCTTGAAGTTTATGGTTGTTGCAGACAATAAACTGCTATACTTCTGAAAACTCGTATTTTTCATACTTGGTTTTTATCTGGATTATCATAACTAACTCTGAACAATTGTCCAATATTGCAGTTCCCTTAATAAGAATTTATGACCAGCTACAATTGTTGATTGTTGATAATAAATTTAAGTTATCCATTTTATACCAGATAACAATAGATCGTTTTATGATTAAATACCATGAAACGTTTATGATATAATATTTTCAATCCCAATTAATGTCTTTTGTATGTGTAATGTACTTGGGCTCCAATTGAATCTAATTTATTCAAAGAGATTCTTGGTTCAACCCCCCCCCCCTCTCGTACCAATCAGGGAAAAAGGTGTCCAGTGTGGCTAATTGGGAATAATTTCGGCGAAGCAATAAAACATGCCAGTATGGTCCAATCGACATAGAACATCGACCAAGTATGCAATCGTGCTCTCACAACCAACCATCAAACAACGCTAATGAATGGTACAAATGAGTGAAACGACGCCCAAAACTACACACAGGCATGCAGAGGCTAATGGTATGACACAGAAAAGCTCAAGCCATGCGACATCTAGATGCAGCAGCATAATACCTGGGAGGCAAGGATACCATGGCTGTGTTCCAAACTACAGTGGACACCTCCCCAGGTATCCTGTAACCCTCCGATTTGCCCTTTCAGTCCTTCCAGAAACTAATTGACTACACGCGGCACATGACTGCGGCGCGGGCTCTTGCTGGCCTGTGACCATCTTCCACCTATAGTTTGGAAACACAGCCCGTCAGGAAGCGTGCTCAAATTGATTGGTGCACTAGAACGTTGCGCCTTACTGTAGAGGATCATGGGCTCGTACCACGTACGAATATTGAAACGTCTGCTTTGCACAGCGGCTTGCACGACTAACGTGGGCTATTTACTTTCTGTCTGAATCAAACTTGGAAGATGTGCACGATACAATAGTTTCTGTAATGTGATCAAATTATCCAGCCAATTAGAAAATTTTGCTACAAGCGAGTTGGAGTCGTCTAATTAACGTAAAATTCTAACCGAATAGACCGACAGTAAAGGAACGGCAATATTATAAGACCATTATATCTGAGAATTGATTGAAACGTCTCGTTTTAAGAACTAGCCATGCCAGAGACGCTTATATCAATTTATGTATTACATTTAACTTTATCACTTCATTACACAGGGTGTTATGGAAATGAGTGCAAATATTTTAACCCGTAATAGAACTCGCTAAACTGAACAACTTCTCCATTTATCAATTTTTCGAAAACGCCCTCGAAACTGAGTTAAAATTCAAAACAGTTTTACTCTAAAAATGCATATCCGCCTACGGAATATTATTTTAATTTAATGGCGCAAAACACAAAAAACATTTCTTTGATATGCAAACCAACAAAAATTGCATAGGTACTGATAAAACCTTTAGTTTACATCTGGTCGCCAACGTACTTATTGACCGCATGTTTTTTGTGCAAGAACTTTACAGTTTTAATATACTTGTGTCGTTCACTTTTAACTTAGATTTGTTTACCAAGCGGCTCGTCAAATTTAGGGGAGATAAATGATTGAGAAGATATGCCATTAAATGAAAAACGATAAATAGAAAAGTTGTTCATTTTGGTGAGCTCTATCATTGGTTAAAATATTTGCACTCATTTTCATAACACCCTGTATATCCACGTAAATAAGAGATTCCCTTAGTGATGTTGAAGGGATTTTCTATGGGTCATGGCCTTATCACCTTAGCGAGTTTAAATTTTTATAAAGCCAGGTCCTGTGTTATTTATTTTAAACACATTTTTCTAACTTAATTAAATAGTATAGAATAAAAAAAAAACCAGAAGGGATCTGCGATACAAAATATTAAAGATAAAATTTCAATATGGATGCCTTGTAGTATATAGTCTATCTCATGTAAAGAGACGTTCACATCTTAAAATTATCAGTTAAAAAGTTCCTTAAAGATGTTTAACAAGTTGACTGGATGAATTTACTTGCAAGTACTTACGTGTACCGGCAACACTAAGCTGTCTCATTGTTATGAAAATAATACAACCAGATAAACAGGATTAGGAACTTGTAAACTCAGATGTAAGCTTCCTTAAGAGAAATATATATTAAATTGTCCAAATGCATATATATTAGAAGGCGATATACTAGCACTATGATTACCTTTGACTAGTGAGACTACAGCAATTTTAAGAAGAACTGTTATACAGGGTATTTAAAAAATACATTCGAATATTTTACCCACGTATACATCTCATAAATACAAGCAAAAAAGTCTTAATAAATATGGGCCTGGAAACCCCTCGTTTCCAAGATACAGAGTGTTAAAGTTTAAAAAGAACCCCGGCCGCTCCAGAAATAAATAATTTAAATCTAAGTACACCAAAACATGTTCCTTAATAACATCAATAAACCTTAAAAATTTCACTAAAATCGGCTACTGGGTTTTTGAGATATTGGAGCATTTAAGTTTTTGGCTTAATAGGTTCAGAAGCGTGCAAATATATGGGCTTTATTTTTTCTTGAAAACGAAGCGAGATACGAAAAAATTCAAGAGACAAAAAAGTTGAATTTTTAGTTGCTTTATTAAAAAAATATATGAAAATTGCAAAAAATCTATTAAGCGTTATTTTAATTGTGAAAAAACCTAATCGACATGCTCCCATGGGCACACCTTTCGAAGTACTGGATGAACTGTGATATGTCGACAAGATACCTCATAAAGTTATAAACAAACTATAAAAATGTTATTAAAATCGCCCAAAAGGTTTTTGGATAATAATAAAAAATTTATTTTTTTTGCAAACTTACACCCTGTATCTCGGAAATGAAGCGTTACCGGACCCATGTTTATTAGGACTTTTTTGTTTGTATTAATGTGAACTATAAGTGGGTAAAATATCAGAAAGTATTTTTTAAACACCCTGTATACGCATAAATCCGATTCGTTTTGTTTCGGAAGTGTTGAATTAACCAATCACGTAATACTTGTATTTCTGTATCGCCTTTAGCGGTATTTAGCGTTTTCAATTAAATCCAAAAGGTAACGACTGATTCTTTGTACTCAACTTATCTTTTATCCCCCATCAAGCTAGTAAATTAGTGCTAGAAATTCTGCAATGTTTGTGCCTGTGCTTGTGTCCTGATGATGCAACATTTTACAATCAAATTTTGAGTAAATTACTTGTTGCGTGTCAAGCACTAATCGAGTAATCGTCAAACACAGTTTCATTGCATTTTGTACCTTTAGATCATGGAGACGAAGATTGCATTGTCTACCTGTGCTGATGTTCTGCTGTTGGCTGTATAAAATTTTTTCGTTAGAAGATTTATAGACACAATGATATTGACGTTTTAATGACCCAAATTGGTCGTTTTTGCCGTTACACTATTGGATTTTAGCGCCTGTTTGGTAGACCTTCTTCCAGACATAAACGTGCTGTTCCTGGGTATTAGGTCACTTTAAGCGTCTGTATGCGGAGCCGGTTGCCTATTTTTACTTTTGTGAATTTTTGAAAAATGTCTCTTCTTCTTTCATATAGGTTTCGGACCTGTTTATTTTAACGATTTCCTTCATCTTTTTGTAGGTCTTCCTGGGAATCTTTTTCCTGAAAGTGTATTGCTTCTGACTGCTTTCGCTCACTTATTCTCTGTCATTGTGTCTATGTGCTCGTTCCATTAATTTCGTTTTTGCATATTTTTCGTAAGTTTGCATTTATGTTGCTTCTGGAATTTGTTTAGTTTTAGTGGTGTCAGGATAAGTTTCGCTTGCGTAAGTCATTATAGGCCGTCCCACTGATTTATATATTTATATCTTTCATTCTTGTCGTAAGAAATTGTTACACCAGATAATGTTATTTAGACATACTGAAATGCTGGAAGCTTTCTCAGCAGTCGTGTAACCTCTCTTGCTAATATTTCATTACTTTTTAGTTGTATTCCAAGGTGATTAATGTCCATCACTTATTCAATGACTTTCCCCGAAAGTTGCGTCGTAAGGACTGCACAGTAAGTATTTTTGTTTTACTTGTCGATATATTCAGTTCAAACTTCTTGCAAGCTTTGGAGAATTTGGAAATGTTTCAAATCTTAATTATGAACCTGGAGAAACCACCTGCCTCGAGACGTATTTAAGGACACGGCGACGCTGTTCGACCTGCAGCATTTGGATAACGCCAGGTCAAGTTTCTTTGTTTCGTTGTCCTATCTCCTCGCGGTATTGCTGTACTCCAGCGGTAAACACATTAATGAGGGCTTTATTTGCACGCTCGTAATAATATTCAATAAATTCGGAGGTATTAGCAATAGCACGTTGAACTTTCTTTAATATTTTCAAGCTTTAACTTTGTAATTCATTTGCTTACAGTCAACTACGTTTGCTGCCAGCTATAAGTTTTACATATTAATTAATTATGGATTTCACTGACGCTATTAGCGCGTTACGTTAATTCATTTTGAATTTCACTCATGCGATTAGCTTGTCACTTTAATTCCTTTTAGATTGCGTTCGACTTGTACAATTGTTTTTAAGGTAGTATACGGGATTCCTTAAATCTGCACCCATCGCGTTGAGTTATGAATGCGCTTTGTCATCCAAAGGACTTTATGCTATGCGTCGCGTTTAAGAATATAGCTTTTTAAAGTTCCTGTGCAGGCTTCTATAATTAGGGTTATCTTCGATTTTCGAATTCAGTCAAATTATTGATTCAATTTCTGGGTTTATTTTGAATACAAAAACCCGGTATATATAATTAAACATTACTGACTTTAATTTAGTGTTGTTAAATATGTCGTCAGCCCAAATCACTGTCGAAGGTTCCTTAGCTAAGACGTTCTCCGCCGTCTTCCAGAGTCTCTCCGGGTAGTTTTCTGTGCATGATGAGGTGTAGATGTTGTACGTTTCCGGGTAACTCGTCAAGTGTCTAAAATAGGCCAGTTTCCGGGTCTTAGCTCCTTTATTTCTATTTATTCGCGTCAACACTTCTTTTTTGGGAAGCGTGTCTGTTCAATTAATGCGTCGCATTCGTCTGTAGACCCACGTCCCGGAGATTCTATTTTTTTCAGGAAGCCTTCTGTAAGAGTCCACGCTTCTGCTCCGTATAAAATAACGGAGCGTATAACACCTTACATTACCATTATCAATCGTAGTTTTAATTCGTCTCATAGTCGTGAAAACTGCTCCGGCACCTTTTTAGCAGTGCTACAAACATGAATGCTTACATAATTTGGCACGGGCTATTTGGAGACTATCATGTACTATTTAGTCTCTCTGGTATTTAGTATGAGACCACACTGGTGACATACCCAGACTGTTCGATACAGCAGCAGCTGTAGTTCTTCTGTACTATTTGCAATAGGAGCTGTGCCGTCGGCATATTGGAAGTTATTAAGGGGAATGCCGTTTGTTTTTATTACTTTCTCTGCAACTTATAGAGCTTATTTAGAAATCAAAATTTTTAATAACGATTCTGCGTCGCTATTCGGATCTGTTTCAAATTTTCAAAACGAAAGTTTTAAACATTTGCTAAATAACAGTCCTGACGCGGATAATGGATCAGGTCATTTGTCAGTCCAAGCTTACTTCGTCGGAGAAAATAATTTCTGAACCTCCTCCTCCTCGTATAGTATTATACCACTGCTCTTGATCTACCTATAATTCATTTAAGCTGAACATCAAATTCGAGTGCAAAACGTGAATAAAGCAAGTCGTGATTATATGGTGCAACTATTAAAGCTTTTCAGAGCAGTGATTAACGCTAAATATTGGCAGTCTATGTGTTGCATTCATTGAAAGGCTTAAATAACGCTATACCTTTAAATGCGAGCTGTTTATTAACGCTGCGGTTTAGGTTGTATGGCGCTCGTGGCGTATACATACTCTCCATGGATTTGTAGAATATTGGCATGGTTTTATAGTATTTGAGAGACCTCGCTCTGAATAGTGCTTGTTCAGCCTATGATGTGGTGTCCTTGACCAATGATTTGTATGAGCAGCTTTCAGGTGCGTTATTAGGGTTTACATAGTTTCTGGTGAAATGGAATCAACTATGCCAGCTTTGGCTGTCGTTCAAATTTGTAAAGTTAATAAGCAACAGAACCAATAATATTTCTTTAGCCATTTTTTAGATTCAGAGTTAAATGTTTTTGACACATCATAATAAAACAAAAAATTGTTCTGTACAGGTTGAGTCTCGTTAAGAAAGTGTTTTCAGAAAATCATCAAGAAGATCGTGTCTTAATACTTAAATGAAGAAATTATAAATTTTGCTTTTTAATAAATTGTGAGTTTTATGTTAGCGCATCTCAAAAACGAAGAGCCTAATTGAAAAATCTAAATTTAATTTTCTTTGGAATATTTAGCAAGTTTCATTACTGTTGTATCGCATTAAAACTATTTTAAAACGTTACTTCTACCATAAACTCTCCGCTTAAACAGAATCAGCAAACTCTAATTATTATTTCTTAACTGTGTAAAAGCTGCATATTCAAAAATTAACAGTAACTGAGCGACATAAAAAATGTTGATAAAAATTGAGCAAAAATACAAAAGCACGTTAAGAACACTGCTGGCAGTGTTAGGAGCGAGGAGAAAAATTACGGAAACATTTGCTTATTTCTTTAAAACTTTTCCATGGAGAAATTTATAATTTTGTAAAGTAGTATAAGTGCTATTTTAATGCTAATCAAAAACAATAACTCCAATCTTCGAATTTTTAAGTCAACAGGAGGTCTACTATTTGGAAATCTTAGCTAGACAATAAAATTATAGAATATACTAATCTCACCAAGCAGTTTTGAATTAATTATGAAACTATGGTACTATACGAGAGCACAAATACGTTTGAAATATATTAATAAAGCATCACTGATCTGCGGAACCTCCTGGTCAAAATCACACAAAGTAATAATTGTTTTGTTATTAGTGCCGAGATATAGCTATGCTGTCTCTGGGAATTAGGTCACTTTACGCGCCTGTGTGTGGAGCCGGTTGCCCAATTTGTTGTAAATTTTCTAAATCTTAATTTGATACCATGTATGTTTGATGCAGCAAGCGTCGTTCGAGTTTTCTGAGAATTTTTAAGACTTGTTTTTTGGTGTGTTTTTTCCCTAAGCCATAGACACCTTCCGTTGGAGGGCAACTATTTTCTGACAGTGAATTATCATTCATTCTTTGGTGGCGTGCGGATTTCCACTGGTTGTCTAGTATTTCTCCACTGGAAACTTTTTACCTACAGGAATACCTGCAACACATAGTTGCTATCTTTTGTTTCATGTAGCTTGACAGGAAATAAAGCGTTTACATGCTTTCGGTTCTCCAGGTTTCGGGCCTTCTTTAGCGATCAATTCGTTTGCAGGGTACTTCTGGGTGTTCCACACCTATCTTATAGACCTGCAGCTCGAGATGTACGTAAGGACACAGCGCCGTTGTTCGATCTGCACATCTTGAATAATGCACGGTGAGGTTCTTTTGTTTTGCTGTACTATCTCCGATTGACTTTAATATATGTATAATGAGTTAACAATCTTGGAATTATGTTTTCATAATTGGGAGATTGTTCCTGCTTGCCCTGAGACTTATTTTACCGAGAATTTCAATTCAGTTAAAATCAAGTGCTTCCTTTATCGGTTTTATGTAAAGTACTATTATTATTATAGATATAGCAAAAGTCTAGTGAGGAAAAATTTGTTGATGATAATAAAAAAAAACTCAAAACGTAATTAAACCATAATGTGTGGTACATTGTTGAATTCAGAATGAAAAGGGCTTCTAAAATTTGACATCAGAAATTAAGGACCGTATTTATAAAAATAAAGTTGATGATGGTTACTCTGACACGAAACATAGGATAAATAATTAATACCGTAATCTTTAAGTTCATAAGAGGTTGCTATATAGAAATTTTGTCAGTTTCGCTCTAACTTTATAGAATAAAAATCCACAATTTCGGTTTTTAAAGATTACTCAAAAACGAAAAATCATATCAAAAATTTCTAGGCGTCATTTTGTTAGTCCCTTAATTACGCATTTTTTTCCCATTTAACCAAATTTGTGTCCTAACTATTAACGAGATTTCCATACTGACCTTACTTATCTTTGACACAGTGTGTATATAATTAACTTTAAGTTTGAACGCACCCTATTAACGCTGTACTTTAATTAACTTTGGAGTTTACTCAAGCTATCAGCTTGCCACTTAATTCATTTTGGAATACCATCGTTTTGTACAATATTTCTTTAAGGTAATCTTCCTCTTCTTCCTCAGTCTATGGTAATCCACTCCTGAATGTAGACCTCTCTCGTAGACTTCCATTTCTCTCTGTTCTGCGCAATACCGTACCGTTGTCTTGCGACAGTCTTTCTTAGGTTGTCCAATCGTCCACACATCTTCTTTAGCGTCTTTTTATGCTTCTACTTGTTGGTTTAGGGCGCTAATGAATCAATTTATTTGTTCATCTGTTTTGGTCTTGCCTTGCCACATGACCCGCGCCCAATTTAGCTTTAGGATTTCTCGGGAAATGTCAGATACTTTGATCTGTCTTCTTATATCCTCATTTCTGACCCTACCCCTTAAACTTATACCTAACATTGAACGTACAATCGCTCTTTGCATAACTTTCAGACGGTCCATGCTTTTAACTGTTAAAGTGACTGTTTGAAGGCCATATGTTGTTACTGGCATTATACATTTTGCGTAAAGTTTACGTTTCAAGTGTATGGGAATTTTGTTATTTTTCAAGATGTACCCCATTTTTCCAATAGCCGCCCAAGCTAATCGAATTCTTGTCGTCTTTAAGGTAATATACGGGACTAATTTAAACTGAGGCTATGGCATTGGGCAGAGACATTTCTTTTCGAAAAATAAATCTATGTAATTAACAATGCGCATCGTTATCCAAAGGCCTTTTTTATTAGCATCACGCCTATGCATTACGTTAAAGGGCATAGCCTTTTGGAGTGCCTAAATAACTCTTTAGTGGCATAACTAATTCAATTCTGATATTTGCTTATATAACACCGCATACTATTACATAATTTTGTTGTAACACCGTATATTTCAAAACGTAATAATTGAAATTTTAAATTGCCGTTTTCAAAATTTTGACAACGGAATAGGTAACATCAACAATTGTGTCTTTGTCAACAGTAACAGTAACAGTAACATAACTGTTTTTGGGAGTTTAATTAATAAACTCAAACATTTTGAACTTTCGCATCCAAGTTTCAATTCAATTACAGCTGGCGATCGAACCAAGGGCTGCTTAATTAGCAAGCAACCCGTGATTCCGGTAGTCAGTAAGGACGTACAGATCTGACAGAACAAAGCAATGTCATGGCGAATTTATTATTAGTACATTCTATTTGTTGAAATAATTGAAACAACTATTACCAGAACCACTAATATTTTATGTCAAACGAGAAGTTTCGAATTAAGACGAGAATGAGCAGCTGCAAAAACCTATTATCAATAACAGGGCACATCTCATTCCTCGAATTCAAGTAGTGCACTTCGAGTACAATCATGAAGAAAAACCGCATTAGTAGATTTATGTGTATGAATGCGTTCGTTGCAGCAAACTTATTATGTAATTGATTGTACTTATGTTGAGCGCCACTGGAGTCTCAATTTCTTTTACTCTGAATACTTTCTCGCTTCTTCGTCTGCATATGCCACACGAAACTTCTTGCTTAACTAACTGCAACTCCTTTGATCTCTTTACCCCAATAGTCGCTTCACTTAACGTACAGAAACACAGTTTCCATTTAGCTACATTTTACAATTTGTAGTAAGAATAGTAAGTATATTACACTACAAGTTATAAAAGTGCTGCATTGTTCAACGAGCTAGATATTTTAAACACGAGCGTAAGCGAGTGTTGAAAGTGTCTTCGAGTTGAACAATGGCACTTTACTAACACGTTACTTTTTTTGCAACGTTGTATTTCCTCTTAAATAACAGTGTTATTAACGTGCATTAAGAAAAATCGGATTTTTACTTTCACCACTACTGATGAAAGTAATTGCTTTCATCACTGAGTTGCCTACTTTTTTTCAAAATTGAGTGATGGCAATCTCATTTTCATAGGCGATGTTGAAAAATAGGTTTTCATATTTTACCTTCGCCGTAAGCTAAAGTACAGTAGAATATTTTAATATAAAATAGTTTTTCAAGCAATATATTTCTGAGTGTCCACTTTGAAGTATTATTAAGTAGAACCCAGAACAGGATTGAAGCTACATTACAAAACCAGATCGGAAAAATATTCAGGGATAATACAGTAATAAAACTAAACAGAATCTTTTCACAAAATTCGAAGCCTTTTAAAATGTTATAGCCGAAGGGACTATAAAAGCACGAAAACTAAAATTAAAGCCAATTACGATTTTTTAAGCAAGAAGGTTGGAAAAAATAAAATAAAAATATATAATGCAAAACGGAATATAAAAGCAGATTTAAAATATAGACATCCAACTCATTTTAAAATTTGTGTTGTTTTGTACCACACAATGGTTTAGTATTTTGCTCATAACTTTGAAAGTGAAAGTCGCTATGATGGAAAAATTTAGAAATCAATTTCGGACTGTTAGTAATAAATTGAGAGTTCAAGCCACATTAGGGTGTCGCAAAGGATTTCCATGGGAAATCACATGTGAAGACATTTAAATATAAATACATTTATACTTTTCCAAACTTGGACAAATAATAGTAACAATTACCAGTAACCTCCGAGAGTATTTATATGTTCCATATAAAGAGGAAATGGTGTGTATTAGTGTCCTTTCCTTTTGGGTAACTATGATCTGAATATTGTAAGTATACCTTTGTCGTTTGTATAATATGATCATCATTTAGCAGGTGAAGCATAGAAATAGCGCATTGCTATTGGCCATTAGTTGTAAGAACAAGATTGCCCAATAATCTGATAAACGCTGTGCATGTTGTTAGCTTTAGAAATATGCGTCTACTATTGGAAGTATTGAAGTATTGTAAAATGCTTGCAAATCCTCTACAGTAAGCTGCTGTCAAGATTTTATGCCCCGTCACGTCATAAAAGTGGAGGGCCAAAGCAATTCAGCACAAACAACTGATGGTAATGTGAATGACATAAGACAGTTATAGTAGTACCATTTTAACACACGATAAACAATGTAGAATAGGAAAAAGTATTTTCTATTCTACCAGCAGTAAAATATGCCAGTCGTTGCAGCAATGCCCACGCTTTGCGTTAATTCGCCTAATATCGGATATCAAATCAACGAACAAATCTCGTGGTAAACAGTTACAAATGGGTAATCTAGAAGCTATTGCATCATTTAATGATTTACCTACACCAACCGAATAAAATAAGGAAATCCTGTAACTTCCCAAACCGCACATCTTCATATCTGTGATTATTTCGGTTTAGGTAATTTTAACTTGTACCTTTTACCATACTTTTCCATACCAAACAGGAGAGAGTTTTCAAGATTCTCTACATTTTATATCAGGAAGTTATCGACAGTTAATTCAAGATTTCCTATTTAAAATCTTGTTCAAATAAAGGAAAAATTACTTCCTTCATAAAATAACAAACCCTGCTAATCGACATCTCGCTTCTCTTCATTAGCGCGTGTTTGAGCTTACAACAGATAAAATCCATCTCAATCTTGCATGTTTCGCTGCCATTAATGTTTAACTTGCTCTGATCCATTATCTATGAGTACTTCCATTACGTCCACACAATGTAGCCTGTTGTTACTGAAGGTGGTGTCTTGCAGATAGCCACTCAAGTCGTTTGCTTTCACGTTTTCAGTGCAATAATTGCTGTGCTATAAGATATTTTATTACTTTTGACATTTTTGTTAGTTTTGCTGCGTTTTAAAAGCAGCATTGTCCAAAGAGAAGTTAAAATGTGTTTGCTATTCGAACAATATTTAATATTCCTGCTTTCACCATCAGCCACCCTGTTGGCCGATGGAATCAGTGATGATTGTACCCACATATTCTGGCCCAAAACCAGATACTCTTACCTGGGGGCCACCTCCAGTGATGTTGCTAAATTAATTTAGATTAAAGTTTAAATTTGTTTACACATGAGTATAATAATTTTGTAGATTAGTTTTCCTCGGGTTAACTGCACTTGGCCATACTTTTTGAGTTATCCAATTTTTGCAATTAATAAATCTACAGTTAGTCTCTATGATATTAATACAGATGCCTTTGCTTCCGCTGATGCACTTTTAGATGCTTTCATGTGTATAAATTTAATTTCATTGCAACAAAATGAGCAAATTGTTATGTATATTTTCTCGCGTGCACATTTTCGAGCACACGCCACTGCTCTTAGCCCACGGAAGGGCTGATCTTGTGCTGAACGCAAGACAGAAACTAGCGTTTGCTAGAAGGCAGAAAGCAATCGAACCGCAAGTGTGTTTGTGGTCAGTACACTTTACACGTTTCAATTTTCGTTATGCCATATAGCGGCTGCGAAGACGAGTTCGCAATGCTTAAATCCTTGGCCTTCCGTTTGTCTTTAATTGAGCTATCGTCGGACTCCAAAGATTGGTTTTATCAAACCATAGTTCCATATCGCCTCGAATTATTCCGTTGGCTTTGGTATATTTTCAACACTGGTCGTATTCCTTCAGTAGGGGACACATTTGGCGTCAAATTCCGTGACTAATATACGATCAACCCCCAGGTTACACTCCCGGAGTTACTGTTCCGAATATCGCAACCAGGTCGACGTTTCGAGCTGGAGATCCGCTTTGCCTTCGGCAGTGGTATCGTTAACAAAGTACTGCATTGAGGTATAAGCGTCCCTTTACTACGTGTAAATCTCACATGTATATCATCCTCACTCCTAGACACAATAGCTGCGCCTCTTTAGTTTTTTAATAAAAATTTGTAATTATTCGTCTAACCAGGTTTGAGTTTTGCCCTTTTGGGAATTGCGTTTAGGCTTGAACACGACAAGAATAGCTTAGAATCGTCTTGCAATATTCTGTGCTTCTACGCTTCCCAAACCGGGCTTCGGCAACCGTGAGGTCTTGATGCCTAAAACCTCCTCAAATAGGAGAGGTCGCTGCCCCTGCAGTAGGGATGTTAACGCACGATTGTGTGTTGAATATAACATACCAAGCTACGTTCTATGTATTTTATTCATTGTATTGCAAATATACAGTGCCAAGTAAATGAAGGTAAGGTCACCTTCTAAGTCTCTACGGAACTGACTTGTAGGAAATCATATAGGCTTTCAGACTGAACCCCGCCCATGTCACTGAAGTGAGCCGTGTACATCTTATAGTTTGTTACATATCGTAAATGAGTTTCCAAATGTAACAAAAAAACATTAAATCAATATAAGGGACTGCTTCCTGATGTACCATGCATCAGCACGTCTGGTATGCTGATTTTAACTTTTTTTATAATATAACCATTTGCATTGCCTTTTTCTTCTTCTTTTCACTTTAACAAGAATACTATATTTTAAACGTAGTTTTCTTTGGTGTCTTCTAATCCTCGCTGCCACAATTGCTAAAATATTATTTTTTCATGTCTCAGCAATAGTTATTTATGTACCAAGGGCACTATGAAGCTGTTTATGCCATTTCGTGGGCGACAAATTTACAAGCCCGAGGGTTTAAGAGTCGCTCGAGGGCTATGAATATCAAGTAATGCCCGTGCCACATACAACATTTTATTTTCCACTTTGAATAGGCAAATAACTTGAAAAGCTTGCAGAACAGTCCATACTGCTCTAGGGCGCCATGAGCGGGCGTAATGCCCGTTCATTAGGCCCTAGGACGTTATGAACTGCTTTATATACATCGTATCACAGATATAAACAACAAATAGATCAGTGAAAAATAGAATATTTTCTGTCTTCTCTACATGTCTGTTAAGACAAAATTATGTCCAAAAATACACAATACACAAATTGAGACTCAGATGACATTGTGAAGTACTATCTCACCTTCTATAGTTTTTACTCATTAAGTATTCCCGTTTACCTTTTCCTTCATCTTTAATTTTTTTATTCTATATTCACACTTTTTGTTTCATCTGTAAGTATTGATTGCAGAAATCCTTGGTTTTTAATGGTGATCAAATCAGAGATTACGAAATAGTAGAACACTTTTTGCTGAACAATTCAGTCGATTCAGCACAATATTTTAAATTGTCTCGAACCTAAATATCTTCTCTTGGCAACAAGCCAATTACGTCTGACGTCTTGGTTTATTCTCGGCCTACCCTTTCCGTTCTTCATTTCTCTATTTTGTGGTGCATGATTAAATAGAGTTCTACTGCTGGCTCAAACTCATTTAATTTTGTCTTGCACCACAAGCTTTTCAAACGATTTGTCATAGGTTTTTCTTTTTTTTTTCTTTTCTTGGAAACCAGATCAGCATACTGGATGCTATACATGGTTCTGTTATCTGCGGATGGTTGTTGAGACATGGTTAGAAGGAGGACGTCTCGTTGTGAGATTCCTCTGTAGCTTGCGTGCTAATCGTTGTCGGATTCACTTGAGGATATCCAGATGTCTTGAGGAAGTTGACGTTTTAATCTTGTATGCAAGTGTTTTTTACCGAGGGAATAGTTAGCGGCACTCGCGCACTTATTAATGTTTTTGAAAAATGTTTTTGTAGTTTTTTGTATATATTCCACCACTGACGGCATTTGTAAGTCTTTGTGAATTTGGGTATTGCGGACGAACCAAGGCGCATTTACTGCAATTCGCAGAACTTTGTTCTGTAACACTTGTAACTTTTTTATGTTAGTTTTGCTAGTGGCACTCCACACAGGGCATCCGTACCCAATTATTGGTCTTAATATTGATTTGTATATTAAGATCGAACACTTTGTTTTTAGGGTCGATTTGCGGTTTATTATGGGGTAAAGCATGCCTATTCGGGTGTAGCATTCATTTAATTTTTTGTTAATATGTAGGCTCCATGTTAATCTCCTGTCGAGGTATACACCAAGATACCTTACAGCTGAATCTGGTGGATTCCATTCCACTGGGCTATTATTGATTGTTAGTTGAGGTGGGTCAGTTGGTCGTTTAAGTGTAAATATTTTTAATTCGCATTTTTCGTGATTAATCGCGATGCACCATTTGTCAAACCATCCGAGGGTTTCGTTAATAGCTGTTTGTAAATTTTGTGCTGCTATGTTAATGTTGCTGTGCTGTGAAATTAATGCAGTATCATCGGCGAACATTGATATGGTTGAATTAGGAGTTTGTGGGATGTCATGCACAAAGATGTTGAATAGAAGTGGTCCTAGCACAGAGCCTTGTGGGACGCCTGCCTTGATGTCTGTTGTCTTCGATAGGGATGAGTTGATTCTGACAGCGAATGTTCTGTTGCATAAAAACGATGCTACAATGTTGACTAGGTATGCTGAAAGTTGCAGTTGGAGTAGCTTGTAGATGAGGCCTTTGATCCAGACTTTGTCAAAAGCTTTGGTGATGTCTAAAAAAGCGACAATTGTGTGAGATTTATTTTCATACCCCTGTTCAATTGTTTGTGTAAGCCGCAAGAGTTGGTGGTTGGTCGAATAGTTTTCTCTAAACCCGAATTGGAAAGGAGGTAAGACATGTTTGTCCTTTAGTTCCTTGTTTAGTCTGGATTGTATAATTTTTTCAAAAAGTTTGGCTAGTGTGGGAAGTAGGCTTATTGGCCTGTAGCTATCTGGTGAGTCACTCTTCTTTCTTGGCTTGCGGAATAACAGAATGTGGGCATGCTTCCAATAGTTGGGGAAATAGCCTAATCGCAAACACATATTGAGGACCGTAGCAAGGTATGCCAGTGCCTTCTTTGTTAAATTTTTAAGGACAATGTTAGGTATTAAGTCATGACCGGGAGATTTTCTTACGGTCAGCTTTCTTATTTCATTATGTATTTCTTTTGGCGTTGTATGTTTAAAATTCGTGCTGTTTGGTGGCATATTGCCATCCACGAAGTTTTCCACTTCGTTGAGGAATTCTAGGTTGTTGTTTTGGCAGTCAGTTGTAAAGGTTTCTTTGAGGAGATTCGCAAATAGCCTACATTTGTCTTCGTCTGTGCTGAATATGGTTCCATTGTTACTAATTGCGGGCATCGCAGGGCTTTTCTTAAGAATTCTCTTTGTAGCTTGCCACATTGTTTGATCGTTAGGCTGAAGCTCTTCCAGATACTTTTGGTAGGTAGAGATTCTGTAATTATCTAATTCCCATTTCACTCTGTGTGTCAGTTGATTTAGTGTGACTTTTGCATGTGGATCTCTCGTATTTTGCCAGATTCTTCGCATTTTGTGTTTTTCCTTAATTATTTTAAGTATGTAAGAGGGTGGGTGCGTGAAAGTGTGTGTGACTCTTTTGTTCTGAGATATTGTGGATTGCTTCACCGCCTCTTTGATGTTTTCAGTGTAATTGATTAAGTAGTAGTTTACATCCTCGTTAGTGTTAAGTGGTGGTGGAGGTTGAAGTTTGCTGTCTAGATGCTTTTGAAATGCTTCCCAATCAATTCGGCCGTTAATTAGCCTTGGGGGGCTAGTCTGATGTGCAGGTCTTCGAAGAAACGAAATTAGCACTGGGAGATGATCCGAATCCAGCTCAGTGAGGACATTTTGGAATATGGGCCGCCTGAAGTTTTTCTGCAGTATGATGTCTAGAATATCTGGTTGTCGATTATTTTGATAAGGATGATACGTTGATTCGCTGGGAGCTGTGACTTGTATTCCATGCTGTATGGTGTAGTCTAGGAGTCGTTGCCCATTTGGGTTGTTCACACGGCATCCCATGTTGTGCTTTTACTATTTAGGTCTCCTACTACAATGGTAGGTTCGCTAGAAAACAGAGCAATAATGTCTGCTTCTATTAAGCGTTTGTTAGGTGGTTTGTAAGCGCAAGTTATAGTGAGCGTGGTCTTGTCATTAAATATTAGTTTAGCAGAGGTAGTTTCTATACTGGTTAAATGTAAGGGTTGTAGTTCAGAAATCAGTAATTTTCGTTTTGATATAATTGCCACCCCGCCGGAAGCAATCTGCCCTTCTCTGTCGCTTCTAATGACATTGTACCCTGGTATTTTAAAGATTTCGTTGTTGAGTAGATGAGTTTCCGAAACGCATGCAATATCTACAGATTGCCTAGCTAGAAAAGCAATGAAAGTCGATCTTTGGAGTTTGATACCATTAGCGTTCCAGTTAACTATGGTTAAGTTTTGGATATTATGTAAGTTATTTGCTGCCATTGAGAAGCAAGGCTGGTATTAGCGATGAAATAAATGACTTTATTTGGTCCATGTAGGGTGTTATTAAATTGATGATAGTTTGTATTATGCCATTAATTGTTGGGTTGTTAGAGTTATTTGCATTAGCTTGTGAAGTATTTTGGTGAGCGTTATTGGGGTTGCGTGTACGATCTGCGTAGGTGATATGATTTCTGGTGATAGATCTTTGGTTTTGTGTGTTTTCCGTGCTAGTCGTTTGTTGATTTGGGATTTGTTTACGTTGATTAGGCGTGGGGAAGTTTCGATAGTAGGAGCACCCTTTGTAGCTCGCAGGATGGTCTCCGCCACAATTTACACATTGTGGTTTGTCCTCAGGTTTCTTCGGGCAGTCTTTAAAATGATGATTGCCTGTGCACTTTACGCAACGAGGGTCTAAGCGGCAGTAGTTTTTTGTGTGACCGTAACGTTGGCAGCGAGTGCATTGTGGAATATCTCGAGATTTATGTCGTGGTTCAACTGTGACGACACAATGATACAATCTGGTAAGGTTAAATATGTCAGTTTCTGTGCCATCTTTTTTAAGTTCTACTACATTTAGTGGCATAGGTTTTTTGTCTTTGTTCAACATGCGTACAACTTTTATAACTGGATATTTCTTCATAAGAAGCTCTTGCTGTATTTCCACTTCTGTTATAGAGAATGGGAGTCCTCTGATAACTACGGACAGATTAGCATTTTCCGGGTTTTTGAAAGTGTGGTATTTTATGTTATCTTTGTCGTAGTATTGTGTTAGTAGGCGATAATCGTTTGGCGTAGTTAAGTTAATTTTGAGGAACGTCCCTTTGTATGTTGCAGTAAATTCATCCTTGATAATTGATTTGATATCTTTTATTACCTGCTGGTAGTTGCTGGCATTGTGTAGATAAAGAGGTGGAATTTGTACTTTAGCTGTGGTTGTGGATTCGTTTCCGGTGTCGTCTGGTTTTGTTCGTGTATTTTCGTTGGGAATGTAATATTTATTTTGTGCTAGGAGTTCATCGTTATTTAGATAATATTTTTTGCTAGAGTTTGCTTGAGGCGATTGGTTTCCTCGTTTTCGGCTTGTGTTTGTAATTTTTGTGAGGTCAGATGTATCCATTGAGTATTCGGAGTTTAATTGTTCTTTGTTATTATCTGTTGGCATTTTGAGTTTTATTTGGCCGAATCTCCCAAGCGAGAGATTCGGCTTGGATATGTGTTTAACGTTTGTAATGAGTCTGTATGATTGGTTTTTAAGTCACTGATACGTTTAATCGCACGAACACACTGGTTTTCAACTGGCTTAACTAAGGCAGCAGTACTCACCCATCCGCTCGCGATGGCAGTTCACTCGCGACTGGGTTTTTTTTTTTTTTTTTTTTTTTTTCTTGCGATATGGCCAAAAGACTTCATTAAGACAAGGGAGGGAAGTCGTTTGTTGATCTTGAGTTGTCGCAGAATATATTTGTTGGATCGTCTTGGTCACCTAAGGAGCTTGACCATACGTTCCCAGCACCATTTCCCCAACGCAGTTTATCTGCGGCTTTAACGGCGAAGTTTCCATAAATTTATGTTTCCATTACTTTTTTTTTTTCATGTTGGTTCACATCCTTGTTAAACCAACGACAGCAGCTCTTGTAAAAGCATCTCTTCTGCAAAGTTCTGGTTCTTATTAAGACGCTAAGGTATATTATAATTGTAACCACAAGTTAGTATCGGGTAATGTTCCTCATATCTGGCGTTCATAACTTTTAACGATTTAATAGTAAACCATATTGTATGCTTTTATCTTCCAATCGTTAAAGTTCATTAGTTATTTGTTTTTCAAAGTCTGCTAAAATGAAGGTATCGTCTGCGTACCATGAAATAGAAATTTCATTCTTCTTATAAAAAGCCCATACTTCCAGTCGTGGATGGAACAGGGTGGATTACTAACGAACGTCTCTCTTTTTACTGTGGGAATCTGATAGTTGGCCATCAATAGACACATAAACTTTAATCATAGTCAGTAAACCATTCCACAGTTTGTTCCATACTATGCAGTAGAATACTTTCTCGTAATCGATAAATTTAAGAAAGTTTGGTTTCTTAAATTTGCGAACTTTACCTTTCGTACACACTTAATATTTCCTCCTTCGTACCTTTTAATTCTACAAACCAGGTTTGTGTGGAAGATATTTGTCATCCTGATTCTTAAGGCTGTTTTTCATTCTGTCCGATCATATCACAAGTTATATAAATTATACGTCTGTCGTTATAAACTACTATATTAAGGGCTTCAGCTGATATGGGATCTGTGGTTAGCTTCTACCTAATAATTAAGGGTTCTAGGTGTGTGTTGATCTACAATGTCGTCATGTGTGGAGTTGGCGTGATATATATTTCCGCAGTATCTTCTCCAAGTGTCTAATACTATTTAATACAAATTAGGCTGTTATTTTGATACCTACCAACATATTTGCTTTTATAAAAATTTCTTCCTTTTTATCCTGGCATTATTTTTCTTCTGCTATTTAGTACTTTCCTATATGATTAAATTAATTGTTTTTATCGTTACCAGCGCCTCTGGGATTCGGTCTATAGTGTTTATCTTTATAAAATCTTCTTTTTTTCTTCACTGCCCTTGTTCGCTTATAGCAATACCAAATCTTCCTTTATCTGTATCTTTGTTGTTGTAGATTTATTAGGAAATTCTAATAGATTACACTGTCTGTATTTGAACAAAATCTGGAATTTAAAATTCTGCTTTGAACACCCATTTCGTTATACTTAAAAGTGCCTCTTTGTCCGACTGATAACACTAATTACTACTACGTTGTGATAATAACAACTATAACAAATGTTGACTCTTACTTTATCGTTATAACTTCTAGATTACCTCAATTGTAACCCTTCTTGGTTATAATCATTGCTTTAGAAATATAATAACACAGCAGATGATTGTTAAATTTGCCACAATAAAAATTGTACCACGTATACAGCATAGGTTATAATCAGGCATATTCGTTACATAATATTCTAATAAAAATAAGAACCAATAGAAAATGATGGAACCATTCTCTGCATCAAATTCAAACATACAGTTATATGACTCAAACTAGTAATTGTTTGTTTATGTAAATCAAATATTTAAACTTGAAAGGATAACACATTATGGTTGTGGTATTACTATATCCGTGAAACGAATACATACGTATATAGGTTTATTTTCAACGTTTGGTAACACTGAAATACTGAAATGCAATAAAAATCTAAGTTTAAATATTAGGTTTAGGGCCATTAAATGTCATAAGGAAACGAACAGAAATCTCTTAACACCACCTTAATTTCATTTTCATTATACTGCGTGTAGGTCATTATCTAAGCGAAGGGATTAACACAAACCACATTGAATCTAGACTCTTCAGTATATTAACTGACGTTGTGAGAGTTACATCCTGTAAAATGATAACGCTACATGTCACATGGCTTACTTCAGGTTAATCCCAACTCTTGTATAGTAAATATACTTGGATCTTCTCAACTTAATAAAATATACACACACAATTATATGTGAATTAATATATTCAAGTCTAAATATTTTACAAAATGAGATTTCAAACCACTAACGTTAAATTAGACATTTTCTAAATGCCACTCTTTCTTCTTTCGTGCAAAAAATATTAACAGAAACCTCTTATGCTAATTTAAAAAGGCTTTGTCAGATTTGTGTCTGTAATCACTACTTCGAACAAATTTAAAACATAAAAATTCGTATTAAAATCGCACAAATTGCTATTGAACTTAACTAACCTAAGAACATTAAAATAGCAAAAAATTATACGTCTGAAGGGATGTTCATCATCGACAATAACGTGCTCCAAAATTGCCTCCACTCCTAATTATGACAACTACATTTATCCGCCACGGCAAGCTGATTAGGAAGATGATGTGATTAGGTGGAACGCGGAGTCTCTGCCTGCCTCATTTATAGGAATAAAATTAAAGTGACTTGTTTTGACAGTAACAACCTGTCATCCTCGAGCTATATTGTTCCATAATGAGGTAGAACTTACTGAACAGTCAAACTAACGCAATAAAGACTTGCTGCAAGATGTGTACACGCTCTCTAGATTAAATTAAGGTCGGAGCCTCATAAATTACATATTAGCATGCTACAAACACTTTTCAATCTTTGAACTAATATGCTTTTGGCATAAAATTTGCTTTAATTTTGCAAAAGATACTGGGCAGAGGATGGACTTAGAATGTTATTATTGCTGCTGTTAATGAATAAACAAAGTGATAAAGTTGTTTAACAAGCCATAAACAGTTAAAAGGTTGCACTTTTAGTGATTGTCTTAAATGCGACAGACTGCGGTTAGGAAATAGTGTGGTATTTTTTAAATTTAACTGGTCGTCTATCCAGGCGTCTTTTTACTTATTTGTTTCACAACTGTGCTCAAAATAATTTATAAACATGTGGCATTGTTGCACATTTTTAGCACATTTTATTTGGTCACCTTCAGATATCGCACTACGTGGGTCATCTCATCGACCTTCCACGTTACCTTTCCTAAGCTTGTTAAGTCATTTTGCGGTCGTAGATGCTTAATTGCATTTCACGCCTTTAGGGCAATTTGTTGCTAGGTTAAAACCATTTTCAATCTTTGCGCACAAGTACAATCTCATCTTCCGCACTTTTGATTCAGGTCATTTTGGTATTTTAAATAGCCACCTAGGCTTTAGGGCAGCGTGCCCGTATGCTAGACCCTTTTAGTTCTTTATTTGGCTCCATCGCCTAATTCCAGAATCATGATTTCGCACATATTTGGCCCCAAACGCAGCATTTCTCGTCGGTTGGAGCCCCCCTCTGATGGCGCTTTGGCAGCCGAGCGTATCGCTCGCAAGAATTCCGAATCTTCTAGAAAACACGCCGTTGTGGCGTGATATCATGACGCCGGCATTAATTTGTTTCATTTTATCGCCTTGCGATTGGCTGCCGAGGTTTAGTCACGTGGGGACACGACCAAGATGACCCGTGCCAGCGCTTCCCTCTGGGCATTCAGCCGAGAGCCGTCGAACAAGTAAGAGGTCGGATAGTGTGTGTGAGTTCGTGCGGCGCTCCCGCCCTTGGCGGGGGCGTCAGCCCTTTTCCCGTCGAGTGCTGCTTCAGCAATTACGTGACAAACGTTTTCGCGTTAAGTGGCAGTGAGTTTCGAATTGTCTTCGGCGTAGCGTGGGTGTTTTTGAGCCCAGTTCCTGCTTCCGTAAGTAAGGGGTCGTGCCCCCTTCCTCTCGACCTACGAGGATCTGTCCCGCAGAACGAAAGTGGCCCATTTTTCGTCGTCCCGTCGTACGCGTCCTGACGCGTCTCACGTCGCCATTATGGCGGATGTGCACTCATCCCTATAGCCGTCGAACATCGAAGGTACCTGCCACCTAAGACTGCAGCCTGTCGCAACTCAACTGTACCAGGCTCCCCAACCGCCTACATTATTAAGGTATGTGTCTTTGAACTGATTACCGCTGTGAACGCGAGCGAGCCGTCACATCTCTGGTGCCTACAGGCACTGTCGTCATATTTGTCCATGTCGCGAGTGCTAATTTGATCTTTGCTGTTCGCTGCATAAGGCGTCACGCCAGCATATTTGTGCATTCATTCAGAATCGCAGACTGTCCATGTCGCGAGTGCTAATTTGATCTTTGCTGTTCGCTGCATAAGGCGTCGCGCCAGCATATTTGTACATTCATTCAGAATCGCAGACTGTCCATGTCGCGAGTGCTAATTTGATCTTTGCTGTTCGCTGCATAAGGCGTCGCGCCAGCATATTTGTACTCATTACTGCTCATTACTGTTCATTACTGTTCATTACTGTTCAACATCTGTCGCTAGGTTTAAAGCGCGCGCCAGCTGGTGTCCTTAGTTATAATCTAGATATAGATATAGGGCGACGCACTCTGCTGCCCCATTGTAACCCGTTAGTCAATACATGATTTGCTAGCTAAGGGAACTATTGTTTTGTTTCGACTTGTGCATGTTCTGTTACAGATAAGCGCCCCCTTCATTGTACTGATTATTGTGCGACGGAACGAGGGAGCTTTGAGCGTACAGGTGGGTAAGACAGCTGCGTAGTCGCGGTCGGATTGACACCTAATTACAATCCTTGCATAAGGCAATCCCGAAATTGTTATTTGACCTTGCAATTCTTGAGTAATCCTATCGGCGGAGTATTTTGCGTGCTTCGCTCCCGTCTAACCGTCCAGGCCCGGTTAGCCGGGTTAAGACAGGCTTGGTGGCGCCCTCATGATTTCGACATACCCTATATATATATTATGCCACAACACGCTTGCCCAGAACGTATCGTGTGACTCACGCCCGACTCCCTGAGCGTTCCAGCCGTGGCCTATTAGCCTATTTCGAACCGATTTCAGGGCAAGTGTGCCAGTTTTTCAGGACTGATTCCGTGGTGCGATGCTCACCTTGGGTGGGTGTCGTAAAGTTCTTTTTATACCGTAACAAGCTACGGTTCCAAACATCGCCGCTCACTGAGGTCGCCGTTTTTGAGGTGTGTGTCTACAAGTGTTCGCTAAATCGACACAAGTTTTGAAACTTTTCCCATCAGGGAGGCTAACAGCCCTATGACCACATCGACTGAATCGCGACCAGTCCAAGACTGGCCGCTTATATCTGTTTCTTGTATTATCTTGTCTTCATTTATAGGTGGTGCAAGCACCAATCATAACCAATCATATAGAGGTAAACTCAATCCCTTCAGAAAATAGAGCCGAATTTTCCACTGTAGCAAGCCACGGGCATCTTGTACTCTGTTACATGTCGTAAATGAACTTTGGCGTGTAATACGTTACCTGTTAGAAGATCATATCGTATGCATAAGCTAAAATGTTGGTGTTAGTTGGCTGCCATAATTGAAAACCCCAGTAAAAGACTCTTTGTCTAGAAGGATGCTGAATAAGTACGAGGTTAGGACACCACCCGATCTGTTCTCGAAGTTGGTTACAAATACTCCTGACAAATTGTTGGTTTTTATGCAGTTGCGATAAGTGGTATATAGAGTTTTTTAGCGGTGATAATAAGGTTATTAACTATTTTTTTAAAATAATTCTCACTGCTGTTCTGCAGCGGCCCTTTTGGATTTCGACGTTTGCTGCCTAGATTTACCTTTTGAATGCATGCCTACTTCTTTTTTTTATTACCAACTCAATGAATTTTTGGAGAGTAGAGATAACTTCACTCGGTGATTTTCGACAGCAGCGCTCGGCGAAATTTTGAACCTGCAGGCCTTTCCTCCCTGCAAGCCAGCAAGCTAAGTCGTTTGAGTGTTGGCTGTGAAGCCCGTTTTTGGAAATCCATTTCCCATATATTTTTCCAAATCCATGGAATGGTTGTGTTTCCGCCTTTCTAAAGCAGTAGCGCAGTTGTTTTCAACCATGATGCCAGTGGTGCAAATTTATTATTTTTACTGCACGTGGTTACAAAAATAATAATATACAGAGGCCAAGAAAGAGAACGAGATGGTGGAGAGTGGAGAAGTGAAAACTAATGTTAAAGAGAAAAAAGAAGCATGGCGCGGATTTAGAAAAACAAACAGAGAAGAAGATAGATTAAACTACATACAAAAGCGGAATGAAGCAAAGGAAAAGGAGAATTGTATGGACAATTAAAATCACTTTTGGAATGTAATAAAAATACTGAAGGGCAACCGAACAACTACAATAGATGGAAATGTATGAATACCTTGGAACAATAGAAGAAGAAATAAAAATAGAATAAGTAAGGCAGATAGACTGAAAGACTAAATAAACAACACCATAATAAGAGAAGAACAACTAAGTACCAAAACCTTTATAAAACAATATACTCTATGGATCGGAGACATGAGCCATGCTGGACAAACATAGATCAAGAATAACGACAGCCAGAATGAAATACTTGGGAAACGTTCTACGAAAAGCAAGAAGAAATACAATTAGGAAAAGAAGCATACGAAATTAATTAAACCAACAACCAGTGATAAAGGTAATAAACCGCTCTCCATCTTAAGATAAGCTTTTTTCCCTTTAAGCTAATGGTGATAGTTATGCGATTCGCGGTTAGGCCCGCAAAGAAACGTGTCGTTGCGATAGGAACCTATCGAGCCCGTTTTGCTACTATCGCTGGGCGCAGGCATGCAGATACCTCATTCGCCATCTGGACTGCTCCCGCTCGTTACGGCTGGAGTTTGATTCAGAGTTCCTGAGAGCTGTTCGCATTTTCCGATGCAAAAATGTTTTCTTTGAACTTTTAGAGTCCTTTTTTAAAAACTGATAGTTTTACAGACACTTTCCAATCTTTTAGAATTTATTGTAATAACAGTGGCTTTCCAACTAGAGTCAATAATTTTAGCATCTCTGGATCAATCATGTCGTGACGATGTTTTAGACTTGCTGTTATCGTGCTTAGGTATCGTTTGACTTTTTTCATTAAAAATAAGTTTTTGATCGTCATTAAAGCTTTTATTCTTACACCAAATTTTTCCAGCATCAAATTTTAGCATCATGCACCAGATTCTTAACCTTGGATCTTGTAATCACTGTAACTAACCGTAGATTTTTGCGCAAGATACATTTGCGACAGATTCTGCTTTTTATCTGAGTTTTGATGTTTTCAGGCCACCACGTGGTTTTTTAGTCCTTGGCTTAGTGTCAAATTTTTTTAGTTTGCGTGTTGATTTTGTAACAGAGATTGTTGTTTTTCTAAAATTTATCCATAATTATTCAACATTTAATATTATAAAGGTCCAATCTGCATGTGCTATATTTTAATGTTGTAGAAACTTTGGTAGATGATTTGATTTGTAATTTTTCGATTTCAGTCTATAAGTTATTTATTTCTGGAAAATGTTCTCATATTTTTCTTTTTATAAGCAATTCTAATACCAATACATAATGATCAGATCCTAGCTATGCGCCTCTTTTCATTGCCACGTCGTTGAAGTCAATGATGATTCTTCTACTTGTCTTACTTGTTTACGTACTACTTTGGTCCTGCCACGTGTACGTATTAGCTGTTCAGACCTAAATTTGGAGGCGGTCTTGACCTAAATGCGGAGCGTACTGCTGCTATCGCCAACCATTCAGTTTGTGCACCTTTTAGCAATTTCATGAACTTATGAATTTTGGAGTATTTTCACATCTCGTTTTGAATTATTTAAATTCTCCGTCAAGTTTAATTTGTATAATTTCAAATGAGAACTTCATTTCTGTGCCCAATGCCAGCGTGTTCGACTAAATCCCTTCAGGGTTCTTGGAATTTCACCCTTGCTTATTGTGAGATAATTTGATTTTGTTCTTGTACGTTGAATCTTGCGTTGTGCCTTAGTGCCAACGCCTCTGATAAGTATTCCCTAAGGCCTCATCGAAATTCAAGTTGCCTTAATAATCATATTCAACTTTAAATTTTAATAAGTTATGTAGTTTGTTCATATAACGTAATTGTTGTTGTATTTATACATTTAACGGCTAGATTCTAGATCTTATATGTATTGAATGCACCCGGCGTACTCAACCTTTCTATTAAAATACCATATTATTGAATAATATACATTTCTTTACTGCAAACTTAGTTATGACCTGGCTAAATAGTCATTGCAGTTCAGATTATTGTGATCCTGGTTAACCTTTGAGTTTGTGTTCTCCTTTCTATCTGAGCATATTTATTGTATAAAGACTCTTTGTCGTCCCTGTTGTATTGACGAATGAATTTAAGCTTTTGTAAAGAAGTGTACGCCGTCTTCACCGTTAACTTGTTGGCTCTTAAATGTGCCCGTGTAGTCACGATGATTTGATTTTGGATTTAAATTTGGGATCATAATTATTAATAAATACAGTGGATACTCAATTATAGAACACGGTCTCGTGAAACTATAAATAAACTTAAACCAAGTGTTAGTAGCAGCTCATTGCCAGTACAAAATCCTGCCTGCGTTCCTTACAATTAAGTGTTTCTTCTTTAAATGGCCCTAAAACTTCTCGATGCTTGTCATTTGGTTTTTCTATCCTTCTATTAGAATCTCCTGCAGTTAAAATACCTTTAACGTTGTCTGTTGTTTTTTGTAACAATGTAATCCGACTTCTGTATTAATTATCTTGCTTGGGGAATATTGGCAAAAGATTCAATTTGCAACATTTTTTATAACAATATTTATTAGTAGCTGACGGATTGTTATATAAATGCAATTATATCGATATATTGTATACATATTGTAACGTGTACGCCCTATGAGGACACAGTATGGATTATGTGCAACTTTTTCAAATTAATTAATATTTTTCTACAGGCCATCTTTGTTTCGACTGTTTTAAAATACAAGTTTAAGTCTAGATGTAACTGTATT
The DNA here is from genome assembly GCA_940337035.1 of Agriotes lineatus. Lineage (NCBI taxonomy): Eukaryota > Metazoa > Arthropoda > Insecta > Coleoptera > Elateridae > Agriotes > Agriotes lineatus. The sequence goes on from OW679201.1 coordinate 104,394,172, forward strand.
ACAATAGAACCTTGTTGTAGGTATAAGGGGGGGTTTAAAATAAATATTTACTTTCATAAATGGCAAGAGACTGTGTTTGCTTAAAGTATGTAAATAAATTTTGGCATAGGTCTAGTGGCAGTTATTGTTTCCTGCTAACACAATTTTCGAAATACGAGTAAGCAAGGCACGGATTTATATGCATATAAAAGCATCAAAATATTCACTTGTACATACAAATGTGTACATAAAAACCATTTACTTTCCCATGCACAACGAATATAATACAATGAACACAAAGTAAATAATAGGTTATGTTAAATTAAATTGGGGTGACTTAGGTTTGGTCACGTTGTTTAAAATTATGTGAAGCGGGATAGAATAGGTTTGCTTTATTACTAACAGATATGTAATCAGGACTTCCCTACTAACAAATGACAAGTGATTTTGGATACTGGTCGATATCGTATACAGTTTAACATGGCTATAAAGTGTTTATGGTTTTCTCAAGAAATGTGATAAAATTTGCACACACATGTAAATACATTATTTATATGTACAAACATGCAATTAATATTAGTATCATTCAATATCATTTTGTGGGATATGTCTGAGGAGATACTGATTAGTAGTTAGCCTTAGGTAAATCCAAGCCACCAAGAGGATTTTCTCCACAGAAAAAAATATAATAGTGCTGCTACTAAGTTTTGGTGCAATTTTTCCACGATATGTATTTTCTGAATTTCTTAAGCAGAAATCGATGGTTCAGTATCTAGTTTTGAAAGGATTATCTGATAAGCAAATTAGCAACTTTCTAAATGCGATTGTTACTATTGACGAAGACTGAATTCACCCCAATAATCCAGAAATCGAACACTGGATAGAGTAAAAACACAGCGGTTATACGCATTCAAAGTTTCAAGTCGAAAAGTTCACGCATTTTTTTTTTATTTGGACGGGATCTTCAGATTACCTAGAGAAAGCCAAAATGGCAAAGGAAAAATGTTGAGGTAACAAAATGCTGATTTCAATACAAACATTAACGAACAATGTTTTAAATTATCATATCAGCCAGCTTACTCTCTAGCCCCGTTTAATTACTATATTTTCAGAAAATTTAAAAATATTTGAAAAGAACGAAATTTTCCTCAAATGAAGATGTTACAGCTACTGTCGAAGATTATTTTGCAGAGAAAAGTGCTTGGAATTATTGGACAATCTATGTCTGTTATAATAGGCTAACTACTTATGTATATCCCTTCGCGTATTTAATCTGCATATTAATATTTTACAAAATGCATTTACCTAAAATCCGTGCTTTGCTAATCAATCAGTGATTCTGCCTGCAGAATAATTATGCAATCCAACTCGAAGTTCTGAATATCGTTAACCATACTGAAAAAATAAATAAATAGATAGCAGTTTTGATAGAAATTTGACTATGATGTTTCCCAATAGTAGATTACAGAAACTACAATGTTTCAATTATACAACATAGTAAAAATACCGTCAACAAAGTGTTTAAGAAGAAATAAAAAGTTGTAGCAGTTCCATCATTTTCTTATTTTTTTTTCATTTTGACCAAGTGATAGTCTGAGCCATAACCTATGCTTTCACCATATACCCAGCATATCATCGTTGTGACACAATAAATTTTAGAAATGTTAAGCGAACTACGTCAACTAAAATGAACTCGATAACTGCATGTGGACGCAGCGATAGATACCTAATAAGCAGCTCTCTAAGAGTGGCTTCATCATCCTCTTGTATTTCTTTCTTCGTTTCATCACGCGAGCGGCGGCGCGGGCCTGCGGGGCTGTGCGCGGGGCGGCCGCGGGCGGTCAGCTTGAGTGTCTCCGCCGTCTCAAGCTCGGCATCGGAGGCCAGCTCATGCTCCTCCACCTCGACTACCTCCGCCGATACTGCAACACCAAGACAGGCGCTGCATAAATCCATCTCTACACGTCCATGCACAACAACATCAAATCATGCTACATTGATGGCCGAGCCCAAAAGGCCAGTTTACATTAATTACAGTAACTTTAACGGCCATACAGTGGCTGCTTCAAGAGTAGGTACCTATTAGCAGTTGAGTGTAACTCAGAGGCACAGGTTCTAGTCAATACCGCCTAAAGAACATAGGCCTCAGTTCTATGACGTCACGGGCCCGTGACGTCAGCTGAAGGACGCCCACGCGAACTATGAGTACACATTTTAGATACATGTTGATTGCAATTATTTTTTATAATTTATTTTTTTAATAAACATTATAATCATAATAGTCATTTGGTGCTTTCATTAGTGTTTGGTTGTGTGCGTGTGTGTGATTTACCATCAGTATTGCACAAACAACTACGCAAATAAACATTAAAAGTGGTTGTGAAATAAATGCATTTTCACTGCATAGCAATTTGCTAGCGTTTCAAAACAGTTGTCGGCGAAAATAAGTTGTTAATAGTAGTTTATTGAAATTGTAAATCGTATCTGTGTCAATATATATCGATATATATTTTTATCATTTTGCTGAATAAATGTTGAATACCGAGGTGTTGAGGAAACTACACAAACGTGAATAAGGTACATGTGTTTAGTTCACTAAAAATGAATCCTTATGCCAAAAATGGATTTATACCAAGGGTAGATTTTATTCCAACCTAACACACCAAAGTAGGCGAATTACAGTTTTCTAAAGCAAATATTGTTTGGACTATAACGGAGCTGGTTTTAAAATTTCTTACAAATGAGGCATTGGTTTAAAATAAAACTAAATTATATTTTAAACTAAATTACCGGAAAGTAACAGGAAAGTAAATTAGTTAATTTTCTTGGGTGTGCTACTATCATAACAAAGAAAAAATAACGAAGGTTAACTTTATAAAAATTGTTGTGGTAAAATGAATAATAGTAAACCAAACTTGAAGTTTTATACTTTATAGGTAGATTAGAAAAAGACCTATTACATTTTAGGATTGATATTTCGCTACTTATACTAGAGTTTTGTATTAAAAATTACGAATTTTGCTTTAAAACGGCGTTTCCCATTAAATAAAAAGAAAAACGAATAGGGATGCGACTAAGCGTTCAATTTACAACAAGTAACCTCGTTTCCACAGAGCAGCTGACTTTAGGTGGTTTTAGTACGGAACCCACTACAATTTCCCAATCCGACTTGAACTACCAGTCTTAATTAGTAAGTATCTGCTCAAAGACGAGCAGCCAGTAAGGCAACCGCAATGCTCTATTCTTTGCTCACAGCTTCAGTTGTTTATTATGTGATATATCTGAGCTTACAGCCAATTATAGGTTATAAAACGAGTAAATATCAAGTACATATTAATAATCCCTAGACTATCTAAGAGTATTTCAGACAGTAATAAAAAAATAATGATGTAGATCATAACAAAGGCTCCTGTCAATAATCAGTTTCAAAATGGCAGCAAGATAACATTTAGTTTAAAAATTCTACGAGACAAGGAAAACTACTTAGAAATAAAAATACAAAAAGGGGTACACAAGAAGAACTTGAAAAGAATTTTAAGGTAAAGAAATGACAAATCAATTCGGAGGGACCAAGTAGAAAAATAATATGGGAACCGGGAAACTGAACAACATATTTCAAGTAGGACAATCCCGCATGATAATTAACACTCCAAAAAGAGTGTGTTGGCTATTTAGCGTTTGCCGAACTGTAGAGAGCAATGGAGAATACCAACGTTAATAACACCTTTACTAAAACCAGCTGGGAACTATACAGAAATACAATAATCAATATCAAAACGATGACAAAATTATTAAGGGAATTACATCAACTAAAAGTCTAAAGCAGGAGTGCTGCGCCTCACCAACCTGTTTAAAATGCTCTTAAAGTATGGAAAAGAAAATTTGCAGGAATAAGTATAGCACTGAACAACCAGACTACATATACCCTTCATTTCGCTGAGAACTAGGTTCTCTTGGCACAAGATAAGAAAGATCTAGAATATATGACAAAAAAAATTGAAGAGGAGTAGCGAGCGAGACTATTTATGAACATCAACAAAACAAGATATTTATGTGTAGGGAAAACATCAGCAAACGGTTAAAAGTATTTGTATGTGACAATTATAAATATTTAGACTTCCACACTGTAATGGAAACCTGGAACCTGGCCGATTTATGGTTGCATACTTTCTTATTGTTAATGACTAAATCTTAGATTTACTTATTGTAATTTAGTATAAGCTAAATGTGCGCGCGCGTATGCCAATGCTTTAGAATGTTGGCCTGCTCGATTTTGCGTGTGCAGCAAAGTGAATCTAGCCGAGATCGCGGGGAGAAATTCAGTTGCAACCGTGCCGAACCCCAGAGCGCCCGTCTGTAAGTGACTCGCAGTGAGAATCGCTTCCAGCGATTTAAATAAAGCGACTGGAAGCCGCGAAGTGACTAGAATTTACTACTTATAGGGCATTCAATAAACACAAAAACATTTAAATTTCATTGAACTTGGCATAGACATACCATCTTTGTACTAGGGATTCCGTATTTTGGTTTGAAAAGATTTTCACACCTGCATAAAGGCAGGTTTGAATTTAAAAATGACAATCAATGACAATTAATATTTCTCATTATTTCAGTGTCAAAGTAACTAGATATATTTGTCGAAATTCTCCCATGAACTTTTATAAAATGTAATAAAAACGCCTACTAATAAACGATACGTCAATAGTATCTAATACAGTATTTGCATAATATCCTTAAGAGTAATTTTTTACAACATTTATGACAGTTGCTAGATAAATGTCACACTAACATATTTGTTTTAGTAGCTTTTTGTAAGTACATTTCTAGACAAAGATGAATTTTGGAAGTACACTCATGATATTTTGGAAATCAAAGGCCGCTTTGTCTTTTTATGTTTACTGAACAGACTATAAGTGTCTGCACGCAGCAAGTCAGTGCTCGCACTTCCAAAAAAGAGCCAATTAGCTGTGTACTTCATAAGTACGCATCTACGAGGCATCCGAATGGTTTCTAAGCGTTCATATCCGCCAGAGAGCCGATTCAGCGTGCAGCAAGGGCTCTCCCAGAGAAGCCGCATTTGGTGACTGGTACCTGCACAATATACTGCACAGCAGTTCTCAAGCCACGAACTTAAGCTTTGCAGTCTAATAGATAAGCGATTGCTTAAGGTTTTGTGAAGATTTCGTTGTCGGGAAAGAATGGGCTTAATGGCCAAATAAATACGCATGCGAAATAGTTTTTATGAGAAAATCAATTTCCATTTCTGGATGTAGATTTAACACTTGCGCTGAGTTTAACGCATGCTAAGGTTAACTTGTTCTGTCCGTTGTATACATCATATACATCGTTGTTTTTTTATGTCAACGAATTGGCATCTACTGTGAATATTGCTTAAAGATAATCTGTATAGGTTAGCTTCTTGGTTTTGTCAGATAGTGGAGCTTGCTACCTACAAACCGAGGTAAATTAAACGAGTGTACTGAGATAGCCAGGTAATTTAAAAAGGTCGACTGTAGCGACTTGTTACAGAAATAAAACACGAAATGACTCATTACAACACAGACGAAGATGAACAAGACTCACAAGAAATAATAAAAACGATAAGACAAAGACGAAAAACAATACAAAGCTAAGTGGTAAATAGTGCCATACAAATATATTTACGAGAAGGAAGTATAATGTCCACAGCACTATAATCAACAGCGAAGCATTCTATCGAGCGGAAGTATGGAGGTGGACAGAAGTGGACAAAAGAAGATTAACAGCACCGGAAACGGGCGCACTAAGAAAATCATGTAGAATATCGAGAATAGAAGGAGTACTTATCGATACAATTCATCGGAATAGATGTAAAACAACAATTGGTCTGGTATGGCCACACGATGAGCATGGAGAAACACCGATTGTCAACAGCAACATGGGACTGGTTACCCCCAGAAACGAAAAAAAGGTCAAGACCCAAAGCAACTTGGGAAATCTACATCAGAAGGGCAATGAGTGAAAGAGACTTGCAGCACGAACAATGGTAAGGTAGAACCCAGCGAAAGAGCAGTCTGAACAGCGTCGACAGGATATGCGAGCTCAATATAAATTGGCTCAGATACTACGGTTATTAAATGATGCTTGCTAAGAAGAATATATTGAAGATCTACCTTGTAGTGCTGATATGTACATATAATGTTTTAGAGGCATTTGTCATTTGTTTTTCTTAGAATTGAATGTTAATACATTTTTAAATTCTACTACTAAAAGCTGTTGTTATATTATTAAAAAATACTCCACAAATTGATCCACGCCAATTGGAAAAAGTACAGAAATAACATTTTATCAAAAATGGCATTCAATATTGTGAAGTATAACTATCATGTATTGTATACAGAGACAACCTGAAAATATCTTCAAAACTCTATGTCAGGTAATAGTTGAAATTATGTATCAAATAGGTAAAGGAACAATCACTACAAGCAGCTTTAGAAAAACGGAGATAGCTACAGTGAGTTAAAGAGGGAAGTCTCTGGGTTTAGCAATATTGGAATACGAGTAGTCTCCTTCTTCTTCTTCTTTGCATGTAATCAACCTTGACTCAAAATTGAACTAAACGTTATAAAGAAACGAATTCTGCTAAATGCTTCAAAGAAGTGCAGAATCGATTGCAAATATATAAAATATCACATAAGCTTTTACATGAAGAAGTAGATAATTGACCAATGCTGTGGATGGGCACTTTTACTTTGTGGTTTTCTGGAGAAAGCTATGAAAGGACACATCAGATCTAACAAAAATAATAACTGAGTTTCAGAAAGCACTCTTAAACAACAATTACATTAAATATGAAAGGAACTATTCCTATTCCTTTCACTAACGGAAAAGGAAAAGGCAGAGGCGTTTTTTTTTGTACAAGTTTGAAAGAATTTACTGAGCAAGAATGGCAAGCAAGAAGTGGTTGTGTATTTGTCTAAAATTGAAATGATGAACGCTGGAAATCATGATGATATTGATGATAATGATATGTCAGAGATTCGTTTTAAAGTTATATTATTGTATAGTCTCCAACAGTCTCAATTTAAATAATTAGTAGAACGGCTGTATTCTTATGACGGATCTGGGCGACTGTAACGGGACAGGTTGAATAATTAAGAAAATTTTCTTCTTCTTAATAAATCCTCTTATTATAGACCAATTGCATGTTTTTAACTAGAAAGTAGTTGTATGAGCCCCTTTTACTCGTAAGTCGGGTAGGTCGAAAGTGAGGAAGAGTTCTTCTGTTAGAGGTAAACGACTACCACAGGTGTTACCGTGGTAGCCGTGGTAGCCGGGACTTTCCGAGAAACTGGCTGCGCCTGGTGTGTAGCTACTTTTCGGAGAGGGTAGCGCACGTGCAGTTGCCCAACGGAACGGACGAACGGGAGGTAAGAAGAGGGTGCCCCCAGGGGTCATGTTCGGGGCCTACCTTCTGGAAATTAATTACGAGGGAGTATACAGAAGATGTTTGCCAGAGGGTTGCAGAGTCATAGGGTACGCTGATGCCACGGCGTTAATTGTTAGGGCGTACAGTACAATGTTTTGAAATTGAGGGCAGACGAAGCATTACGGATACTGCAGTACGTCAGAAGCCGTGTTTTTATGCGAGGTGGAATGTTCTGCTACGGCTCACGTTTCTGCTGAACGGGGTCAGAATTTACTGTAAAAGTGAGATTTTGTAGTTGGGTGTGTAGATGAGAGGTTGTCATGTAGTAGTCGTGTAAAGGCGGTGGGGGTTTGGTACCAAGGCGCTGGAGACGGTGTATCGCAAAGCGGTCGAACCGGCTGTAGGGTGCGACAAAAACAAAAGCAGCAGCTCCTGAGTGCACAACGCGTCAGGCCGTGAAAACGGTGGGGGGGAGGGGGTATAGGACTGTGTCGACGGAAGCTGCCCTAGTTTTGAGCGAATTAGTGCCGGTTGATTTCATGTTGCAGATCTCCGACTGCAGGGCAGCCGCCCTGGGTCACAACGAGGCAATCCTCGAGGGCATTTGCCTCGGGGAAAAACTCGTCCAACGACCGGCGGACACTGGCGGCTTCACCTTCGAGATCGGCGAGGACGGGGCGTGGGAGACGAGGTGCTACACCGACGGGTCAAGGTTCGACGACGTCAGAGCTGGAGTGGCGTACGTGGACCATTTTCCAATGCAAGTTGCTGGCCATCAATATGGTGCTCGAGCTGATCGAGCAAGCGGGCCCCAACCTCGTGAGGGTGTCAGTGCTCTCCGATAGCACATCAGCGTTGATGGCAATGCGCGAAATGCGCAGCCCGACTCAACTTCAGACGGAAGTTTGGCAGACGGCCAAGGTACTTCAAGGCCGAGTTCGGTTTCACTGTATGAAGGCGCACCCAGGCATCGATGGCAACGAGAGGGCAGATGAGCTGACAAAGTAGGCAGTTACAGGCTATGGCGACACCAGGTTCGACGATGTCCCAAAAAGCCTGGTGAAGAAGAAGTGAGGGAACGCGAGCTGGGGCACATTCATCCCGATTCTCGAAATCAGGAGCGGCTGGTCCAGCTATTCACAGACTACGGAGGTTTCCGTTCCTACCTGATGCGGATAGGTAAAGCTGAGGACTATGCCTGCGAATGCGGTGGGGGCTCAGACACAGCGAAACATCTTTTGTTCTAGTGCCCGCTGGAAGCGCAGAACAGAGGTCTTGCCGAGAGACAGATGGTGGTGGCGGGGCTGAGGTGGCCGACTGACCTCGATGAGGTCGCCAGCCTCTCGACCGAAGCGGAATGGTGGGGCGCGTTTCGAGAGTTCGCGGGGAGAGTGGAACGGCTGAGGATCGAGCGAAACTATCTAGCGGAGGCGCGAGTTTTGTGGAAAGGAAAGGGGCGTGTGTAGGGAGAAGGTAGTGTGCGAGTGCAGTGCGAGGGTAGAGGACGCCAGTGTAGGTATAAGACACAAGAAGGACAAAACAGGGACGAATAGCGGTGTATATAGAGAAATATAGCAGCGGTATGAACTAAATTCAAGAGTTGTTTACATTTCGGCTAGAACCTCATGTAAGTTACGCTAAGATATATATACCGTGTGTCCACAGGAGTACGCACCATAGAGATAAGATACTGCTAATAGAATATAAATGTCAACCAGTGCTATGACCACCGTCCCTTTTCTTGTACCATTTATAACAATATTGTTTCATACAGTGGCGAGTCAGAAGCCAGAAAACGTTTTAGCATGCCGGCGATCACAGCATTAGCCGATCTTTCTATTCTATTTGGTTATCCCTATGGTGCGTCCTCCTGTGGACACACGGTATATATAAGCACTTCTGTCGCTTATCCGACGTTTGTAAATAGTATTAAGGTCGTTATAAATTGTTTCGGGTTTTTATGATTAGGCCGGTGTAGTACCGCAAGGTGGAGCACCGGCACAATTATATTGCGGAATAATAAATTGCATAGCGTGGTAGCCGGAGAATCCCTGTGTAGCCGCCAGGGATCGAACCCGGTCCGGCTGCCTGATACTCAAGAAAGTTGCATTCTTATAATTAATTTGGGCGACAGTACTGGGACAGGTTGAATAATTATGAAAAGTTTCTTCTTCTTCTTAATCCTCTTAGTATAGGTTAATGGCCTGTTTTTATCCAGAAAGTGGTTTATACCCCCTTTACTCGCAAATCGGGTAGGTCGAAAGAGAGAGTTCCCTTGTTAGGGGTAAACGACTACCACAGGTGTTAGCGTGGTAGCCGGAGAGACTACAATATTTAAAATCCCTGTGTCGCGGCCGGGAATCGAACCCGTTCCGACCGCCTGAGACTCAAAGATGTTGCATTCTTAAAATGAATTTGGGTGACAGTACTGGGACAGGTTGACTAATTAAGAAAAGTATTTGTTTTTCTTTATTACCCTTCCTGCAAGGAATGGATTAAGTTAGAAAAACAGGTTTTAAGATTTGGCTGGTAATATATTTGTTTATTATTATACTAATTTTCATTCATCAACTTATTGTAGGCATACAAAATCATTGTAGTTTTTATTATCATAAATTATCTTTACACCCCCTGTAGTTTACATACGAAACCATTATTACAGTCATAAAATTTCTTATAGTCGACTTTTAATTAAATAATTAACGAACTACCAATATAGGAGGCAGCTTATTAGCACGGATTATACACTGCCGATACCTGCAGACATTAAGCGTTTTTATTGCGGACGGCACACAGAACCAAACGATCCCTGCGCGTCTAAAATATGGGCTATAGCAAAGGGAAGATAACGACGAGGCACCTGTGCTCGGCCTCAGAAGTTCCTCTCGCGACCTGATTAATGGGGCGAAGTTCACAGCCTTCCTAATGATAATTAATATATAAAGTTCCAGGGGTAGCGATGGTCATTGCGGCGGTAAGTATTATACACTGGGTCCTTAAATTGCTATAATTCGATTTACGAGGACGAAAGTAATTGCCAATTTAACAACAAAGTTAGGTCTTTGTAATTTCGCTGGCCCCTTGGGCCATTTCAGACTTAAAACTCCAGGTATGGTATTTTTAAACAGATTGCATTGGGAAACGTGTGGGACGTATATATATCACATAATAAGAATTGGTTAAGTGAGTACCATTATCGGACCTACCGCGAAAGTAACTGAGTTTTCAAATTTTCTGAATTTCGAGAATGACATAAAGAGAGCATCATCATCAATAATATAATAATAATGATAATAATAATAATAATAAACAAAACGGTATATAACTTTTCATGGTATAGAAAGACTTAATTTAATAGTAATAACTGCCATCTTTTAAGCAATATCTACAGAAGTAATTACGCTACAAATTGCAACTGCATTCACAATTCTACCTACACCTGCACATAAATTAAATAAATTAAAAATGCACGTGGGTTTCCGCGCGGTCAGTGCATTTTTGATGCCTTCTGTTATTACGCCATACATAAAAGAATGTTTTGAAATGATAAATGGTTCCCTCGAAAGCGATAATTAAGTATTTAATAGAGCGCTGTTAGTTAACTCTAGGGAAATTTAGGAATTCATGGTAAATCCAGATTCTTTTCTGATTCGGACGTATGTTGAGAGCCTTTACGTATTTAGTTCCAGACAAACGACTGCAAAAATACCCCTTCGTTAGTCACTTAATACTTCCTCGTTATTGTGTTGTCCCACAAATATCACATATTTGAAGTACTAGTATTAGTGCCTGTCATTTGCAGTGAGCAAAGTGAGCGTATTCGCAATGTAGACGTTATGAGGAGGATATGGTAAGATGAGATCATCACCACACCCAAAACCAAAAAGCTAGCGTACTTGGTTAGAACCCTAAAGAATAAAGTAAGAATAACATTATTAGACCTTATTACATAAGCAGGGAAAGACAAAACAAGCAACGAGAGTTAAAAAAGTTAACTCGTTGTAGAAATGACGATGGAGATAGATATAGTAGAAAAAGTACTAAAGCAGTACTTACGAGAGACTCATGGAGGAGCCTACAACCCCTAGATAGCGCAGGTGGCGGAACGGGGAAAGCCTCCCGCGGACCAAACAGGTATAAACGTCTGATCCAAAGTCGGCGGTTGTAAACAGCGCCTGTATTCAGAATGAGCGGCTAAAAGTTGACCTCACCAACACGCATGGCAAGCGTGGTATTTTAATTCTAAAAAATTTTACGAGAAGACCCTGAGTTCCAGGTGGCCTCAAAACCCCCAGCCAAAACAGCGATTAGAAAATATCACTAAAAAACCTGGTATCAAATCACTTTGCTTTAATTTAAAGGACATCATCGACTCTATGCACTTTATTGTTCAAGAAAAAAGTGGATTTGGATTAGTCCAAATAGCAAAATAAACAACCAAATAGATTGTATTTTATCAATCGATAAACATACAGTATAAGGCGTAACAATGTCAAATATTTTCGATATAAACAGTGAACGTAAATTATTAAGTGCCATAGTCAAAATTAACAAAAATGCGGTAAGAAATAGTACAAAATATATGACGACATAGAGAAGGTAAACAGCACGTTGGAAAGATGCCAGATAAAAACTGGCCAAACATACAGGAGAAAAAACCTCAAGATTAGCAGCAAAGGAAAAACGTAATATAGATACTAAGCAAATGATGGACAAAGTACTGTTTATCATGGTCATAATAATAATAAGGCATTTAGTGTCTAATACCAGTAAGCTATGCATATAGAAAGTAGTTCTTTATTTCAGTAATGTTTGCAGACTATTTAATAGAAAAACATAAGTATAAGTAGAATGTGAAACAAATTAAAGACCGGACTCTCATTCTATAGATGAAGTGACAGCCTCAACGAACAGGTTTGATAAAAAAGGACTTCAACTAGCAGGCTTTGAATTTAAAACCGATGCGCTTTTACGCCAAAAATGACTGAGTACGCAAGTTAGGACTTGCAGTCGCGAGATCTCTAGGTCTAGCGTAACCGTTTTTTTATTATCGGCTGCCTATCAAAGCGCCTTGCGCGCTCCAGACGGAAATCCCTGGACTCGCTGAGTTACGCCCGTCAGTGAAAACTGCTCGACGCGGTTTTAGACGTAAAATTAGTGTAAACTGAATCTGACCGTCAGGCGTTTCGCTATTCAACATTTTTCTTTTGCATTCGACAGGCGACCGCTCGTCCTCATTCATTTCTTTGTGTGCCGTGTAAATTGTTCTGATTCACATAAACAACATTATTTATTGAAATGGGAATAGCAGATGAGCTGACTTGATTGCATTCAATTATCCACATTAATAGGGGATTATTTACTGCCTTTAATACTTATTTACGTGTAACTATTAGAAAAATGGGTGTAACATGCAGTGAGAGTTACGAGCCTGGCGTTTTGTTTTCAGTCAATCTGTTATTCTCCTATAAGTTTTTTCTGTTCTGCACCACCGTAGAAGATCTTGTATTTGAAATAATTTCAATAGATCTTATTGAATCACTGAAGCTAACCGCTCGAATTGATCGCAGCCATATAATGTCGGTAGATTTGATTGTTCTTTCTCTCTAGTTGTTTCTGTTCTTGGTTTTGCAGCATATGCTAATATGACGAGTACGTATCCTTTGTAGATGCGCCTCTTTTTTGGTTAATGTCATGTGGTTTCCAAACACACAAGAAGTTCAAAAATCCAGCAACTTATAGTTCTTAAAGTTTTCGTTCAAATGAAATACCTTCATGGAAAAATTTAGAATTGGTTAAAAATAATGGTGGCCATTTTTGACACCAGACGAATGATCATGGTTAATTGAGATCTTTAAGGTTTAATAATTAATTAAAAACAATATAAACAACTCCCCACTAAGCTTTTTGAGAGTGCCGAAGAAAAGGCCAAATTTGTGGAAGACTAGGACACTATCAGCCCAACTCATAATGTTATTTCTATAAAGCAGTTTTTGGTAGATAAAGTATTCAAGTAAGATGCAGCACCATATTCCATGGATTTGACACCGTATCACTTTGTTGTTTCAAAAATTAAAATTGGTCGAATGGAGTTAATTTTTAGCTCTATGGGGAAAGCGTAAACATAAACAGTTTACTGAAGAATCAATTAATGATATGCAGCATTATTTAAAAAGATGACAAATTCGTCTGCAGTAGTGTAGAGATAATGAAGGGGACTTTACTGGGTAGGAACAATTTTAATGGTTATTTATGTACCAAGGGCATTATAAAGATGTTTATGAGCTTTCGAGAGCGACCACTTTACAAGCCTGAGGGCATTTGGCCCTAGGATTTATAAATCGCGCGAAGGCTATGAACGTCAAGTTATGCCCGTGGTGCATACCACGTCTTATTTTCGCTTTGACTACGCAAATAACTTGAAAAGCTTGCAAAGCAGTTCATAACGCCCTAAGGCGGTGTGAGCTGCTTTATATACCTCGTAACGCAATATAAACAACAAATAATAGATCAGTGGAAAATAAATTATATTATTTCATTGATAAACCATATTGGTCACACCAGTTCAGCTTTTGAGCAGTAACGCTTTGTACATAGGGTTTATGTAGTTGATAGCTGCATTCTTTCTGATATTAAATATCACTTGACTTTATGCCCAATATTTCTCTAGTTCTTCTTTTTTGGTAGGTCTTTGTATACCTTGATCCTTACTCGGGGCATACCTCTTCACAGTATGTTAAAGCATAGCCTACCAGCATCTTTCCAAATTGTACTTTGGTGCTCCAGCAAATAGAATTTAACCTATTGATAACTTTTATATTTTGTTCAATATTAAGCTTACTTGTTCCAAACTCCAATGTATAATTTAGTATTTATATTGGTCCATACAATTTTATGAATTTGTACATCATCTGCTACAACGATTTAAAATTGAACTTTTGACGTACTACGAAAAATTCGAGCTTGTTGAAATTTACACTACATTTTACATTGTCTAAACATAAATGGTACTGACTTTCTATAATTTGTTAACCACACCTCTTGTATGAGAGCTGGTTAAGATAATATATGATAGGTAAACAAAAATTATGATTTTAGATCCAGCTATCCAGATATCTAATAACAACTGGGTCTTATTTTGGAAACATGGTCCCTCAAAGCGTTTTCATTATTTAAGAATTTAGCGTTAACACCAGATTGCTACCAACACTATTTGTCGCACCTTGGGTACGTGACTTGAACATCTATTGCCATGGAAAAATTAGTTCTAGAAGGAAAGGTTGAAGGACGCTCACCAACCCGTGGTGTCAATCGAACAAGAATCTTAACCATTCACGGATTGCGTGAACCAACGAAGTACTTAGAGAAAAACTGTTGTCTAATAGACCTGACAGGTCAATGTTACCAGATGCTACAGAAGAGTTAAGAAACAAAGAGAGAGCGAAGATGATCAACGGTTCTATGGGAGAAAGAAGAGAACCATCCCAATGGTTAGAGAGATGGGTGAATTATTATCAACAAGAATAGATGTTACCGTGTAAGTGATACTACGGGTGATTTGTGTATTAAACCAACCATTGCACCTTCCCTTCGGTTTCCATAAAATCGCATCACAGGATAGGAATAAAATTATTTCAAAAACAAATTATTAACAGGTGCGACAAATACGAGTATCAATCATTGTACATATACATTACTTGTAAACACTAGAATAGCAGCCTCCGTATCAATTCAAGAGGAATCACTCAGACCTGCTTATCTTAAAAGGTATAACGACGAAACTAATCTAGTAACATTAAGGAATCGCTTTCTACTACAAGCAGGTTGAACTAGAGATTACCTGTATGTTGGGAGCCAGTGGTGGTAGTTGTGGTGGTAAGGGTGTCGACGGACTCGCTGGTTGCGGGCTGTTCTCGTCGGTGCGGACCGGCCGACTGTCTCATGGGTTGTCCAAGCTCCAAAGGAGTCCCGCCCGTGGTCCCCGGAGCTGCACCACCACCAGTTAGTAAGCCACAACACATACCATGCACATTCTTACCACCACGCTACTATGCTCGCAATACATGGGAATGATTTTGCCCACATTAGAAAAATCCGAAATATAGTGATTTGAAGCAGTTGGGGAGAGAACCGGAGCTGTTTTGCAATGTATCTACAAATAAGGTATTTCCAAAAATAATGCACCTATGCAAATAGTAAATACAATATGTCTAAGGTAACCTAGATGTTGTATGTAAATAAGCTGACTAAAATCACTATTCGATACTTTAGATTTATCGCTCCATTGGCATTTAGTGAAGGTGGCGATACACGTCAATCCCTCCATCATTAGTGCAAGGTATGGATCTGTGTACGCAATTTCAAGGGGTGGGTCAAAAATGGCATGTTGACATGGCAGGTTTGAGGCATGGATTAACATCTTTTGGTTTCTTAATGCAGCACTAGATAACCTGAAATAATATAGCCATTTCGTTATTATTTATCTTGTTCTTCTAAACTGTTCGATTCAACAAGACATTAT
The DNA here is from genome assembly GCA_940337035.1 of Agriotes lineatus. Taxonomy (NCBI): domain Eukaryota; kingdom Metazoa; phylum Arthropoda; class Insecta; order Coleoptera; family Elateridae; genus Agriotes; species Agriotes lineatus. The sequence continues at coordinate 104,410,080 of OW679201.1, forward strand.
TCTTGGCAAGACAATTCCATTAACTGTTTCTGTGGTGCAATGAAATTGATAAAAAAAATTTTTGAATTTAATTTTAATATATCTACAGGTAGGGTATCTTCAATAAAACAGCTGCAGGTTCCATCCCCAATTACATTAAAATAGTTAACACCGTGGTTAGTTAATCTGGGAACTGATGGTACTTAAAATTATTATTTTTAATGTCCAACTAAGAAGCAAAACCTATAGACACCGTATGTATCAGCTAGCTATTACGGAGCAATCGCGATTGCATAGTATAGGGCGTTCGAATACAAAATACATGAGTTGGCTATTACTCCGTCAAGACTTCACAACTTATCTGTTACAGAGATATCTATAGTCGACCTTTACGGATTTTTAATTTGAAGATCCTGTAATTAAGTGCTGTCACTGTGTACGCCATATTTTAACTGATTATGAATGTATCGATTCTAACTATTTTTTTAATTTAAAAATACGATAGCAGGGCTACAGATATTATATATGTATCACGTATGACACTTGGTGATAAATACCACTTTATACCACTAATTTCCAAAACAGATAATTGAGTTAGCCTTAGATATCATTAAATTAATTAAGTAATTAGATGGTGCTGACTAGAAAATCACAATGTTGACGTACTAGAGCTGGAGTAATTAGAAGTAAAACTGCTATTTCCATTATTCGAAAGTTTTGTTTTGTTCTGGTTTTATTTAGTTGATATTATGAACGCCAGATAAACTTCACGTGGGTAATCAAATCTTGAGAACTATAGCTGCATAATTAAAAGAAACGTAAATTCACTCATGCCAGAAGGTTTTCTGACGTACTGCAACAGTGATAGTCACGGGATGTGGAAACCTTGCAATGGATTTTGAAGCAATCAACTGCTTTACTGTATTTTCAAAACCGTGAAATTTTCCACTGTGGTTCAATAAGAAATTAACGACAAATTTACATTTCTACTAAAAACTATGTAAATTGGCATTTTAAAACCTCAAAAAGCTAATACAAATGTGAAAAATATATGAAGTTCCTCATTTAAGGACACTGTTACTGTGGCCTCGGCAAATTTGAACATCGTCGTGTATTTCAGCTTGCTTAAGTAGTTTTTAGTAAAGTTTGAATTCGCAATTGGCATTTCTTAGCTTCGAAAGTTCCTGTATACAGTTTCAGGGTGGGTTTTTTCGGTTTCAATTTCTTTCTTGAAAATGTTTAAGTCATCCATTTACTCCCAAGACGTGTTTGTTCAGGATTTCCTTTATGGGTGCTTTACAAGCAGGTTTTATCCCAAAAAATCGTCGATATTCAGGGAGAGGTTTAATCTCATTGGTTTGGTGAATTGTTGAATTCATCTGATTAGTTCAAGATTTGATAGTATGTTGGAAGTAAAACGCCGTTCGGCCACCCGCAATCTCGGGTATGATTTGGTTATTTCTGCTTTCAAGTGGTCTACCCATTAGTTGATTTTATTTGAAGGCCTCCCTTCTCCATTTCTCTGTTTCCCAGTTCGCTGGGCTCTTTATTTTGTTTTCATTTTGCGACATTTCTATGAGCGACCCCAAGATTCGCCGTACTATCTGTCGAAATCCGTGGATGTGTGAAGTATTTTACGTTGTTACTCTGTCCGCTTTTTGGATTGTAGATTTGGCACTGGAAAAAGTCGATACTCCTGCAATCGCAAACCTATCCTGAGGGGCTTTTCTAGGGGTTCCGGACAATTGCCCGAAAACAATTTCCCGAAAGACAATTCCCCGAAAACAGTTGCCCGAATGGACAATTGCCCGAATGGACAATTTCCCGAAACACAATTGATCGAATGGACAATTGCCCGAATAGACAATTGCTCGAAGAACGATTGCCCGAAAGGAGAATTGACCGAAAAATGTATTTAAATACTTATTGCTGCTTATATTGTGTTCGACCTAGCTATCTAAAAATTTTAAATCTTATTTAGAATTAAAGTCAGACTCGCTAATTAATTTATTATTATAAAATCTATATTTTATTCCATGTTCCCTTCACACTGCCCAGGCTTAGGACTGGCAGCGTACCGCTGCTGGCGTGTTTAGAACTTCGAATAAAACATCCAATGTGTCATTTTTTTTAGATTTTTAATTTTTTTTTGCGATTTATTGGTTTTTGTTTTTTACAATTAATTTTAATTTTTATTAATTTTTTTAAATTTATTTATGCATTTGATCTTTTTATGTATTTCCTTTATACTAATACGATAAATTATGTGCTATTCCCCGTAAGAATTCATAATTGTTCGCAGGATCGTAATTATCTACCAGACTTGCAATCCGCTCTGCACAATCTCTGTATTTTTTACGTGTAGGAGGGCCTTCCAAGCCTCCTACATACTGTTCAATTTGAAGTTCATGTAAAGCAAAGAAGAAATAATAGTATACATGCTTATAAAATGTAAAGCAGAGAAGAAATAATAGTATACAGAATGTGCCGAAAATATTGGTTATAAATTTATAAAGTTGCGCTAAAATAAATTTTTCGGTCAATTCTCCTTTCGGGCAATTGTTCTTCGGGAAATTCTCCTTTCGGGCAATTGTTCTTCGGGCAATTGTCTATTCGGGAAATTGTCAATTCGGGCAATTGTCCATTCGGGCAACTGTTTTCGGGGAATTGTCTTTCGGGAAATTGTTTTCGGGCAATTGTCCTAGATCCCTTTTCTAGATTTCCCAACACAGTCAGGTTTCGCACACTTTGCGTCGCATCCCACGCTTCTTACTGGAGAGAAAGACGTGGATTATGGACTCGCCCCAATGATGGGGATTATTTATTTTAAATCCTTTCTAAGTGGCACATGACCTTCAGTTGTTAACTAATTTAATTTGATAGTAAGCTTGCAACTGCTAACAATCATTCGTTGTAAGCAGAATTTCTTTAATTTTGAGTTTTGTTCTTACGTCGCTTCCTCGGCTACCCCGTATGGCTGAGCGGAGTGTGCCACGGTAAGTTGTTGAACCTGGCGCTTTCAACTATTCCTCTGTTACTGCTTACTACTAGCGATGTTTAAAACGTCGTAGAAGAAAAACAGATGATTCTAGCGCTTAAGTGTAAATTTTGTTAGAATAAAATTACGATTCTGGATAATGCTACTGCAATTTTGTAGATAAACACAAACAAAACATTACGTAAGCAGGAATGACGTATTTTATTTCAAAAAGATTGATATCAACTAAAAATCTTATATATTTTTGGAAAACTATCAGACTGTTGTGATAGCAATATGGTAATCGATTACTGCAACTTGCTAGATTTAAATTGGAATAAACAAATTTGCTACCAAGCTGATATGTATTAATTTTACACTGTGTAATATCTACAGATGTATTTCTTTCATTTAAATTCATCAGAGGGGAAGATTCAAAGTAGTCAATTCCAGCCAGTCCCAAGTCGCGATAACGAAGAAGGGTTGACTGGGGTTTACGGTTCCACACTATAAAACACTCATTGTTGAAAAGAGTAAAAGCGGTGACAGTCGGACTGATGCATGGCAAGAATCCAGACGCGATAAAAAGAAACACGATTTACAAATCAGCAGCATTGAAAAGATCGAAATATAGTTAAATAAGTAGAAAATAGAACTAACAGCTATAGAAGAAATTATATGGAAAGAAGAAAGAATAATAGACTTGAAAAACTACCATAGTAGCAGCGATAATGTAGCAAAAACTTAAGCTTAAGTTCTACAGTCCTGCACAGTAGATTAAAGGACAATTACAAACGAAATACCACAAAAATAAGGTAATAACGCAAAGCGAAAACAGAAAATGTGCAAAAATTGAAGAGCAATGAAATAAAATATAAATCTACAGTCTAACACTGCAAATACTCTCAACGCAATCCTAGGAGAACGATAGACGGGTTTCTGGTTCTAGAACAAGCCAGAAGAGCGTTCTAACGATCACTAGTACCAAAGCAAAATATATGGTCAACAGCGATAAGACCAATGATGTTCAAAATAGTACCAATTTGACAGAGTCTGTAAACAAATTAGATAAACGAAAATCAATAAGATAAAATGCTAGGCAGCTGTAGGACGTGTTATTATGTCGCTCAAGATTTGCTAAAGTGGTCACTAGTATCTCTTCGAACTAAACTACAGTTGTGTCTGTTGGAACGTGTTAAACTTTAAGCTACTTCTGGGAACTTCGACACGTACGCCTATGATCTCGACCCGGAAGCGGAGGTATTCGCACTACAGTTTCCCACCCGATTCGAAGCAGTAAGGCTACTCGAAGGGCTAGCACCTTGACGCGCGGCAAACGCCCGCGGCGTCGAACCGTGACTATTTACCTCGTTCAGGGACGCTGTCATATTTCGTTCGTTTGGCTAAAGATGCAAATTGAATAGCAAATGGGCAACAAAGCCAGAAGATGCGCTCTATTTTTACTCAAAGGGTTCGTGATGGGAAAACGCAGTGAGAATCTAGAAAGTTTGCCATGCTAGCATATCGGTGACCGAACGGATCTAAATCAACTTCAAACTGCATATTTTGTTGGAGGGGCGGTTGCACCGAAAGCAACTGATTGGAAATTCAAATTTGTTGGCCAAGGTCAAAACTCCATAATCTCTGCCGTGCAAGCGACCATTGTGGTGGGTCAATCGTTCTCTAGGTCTGGAGCCCTCTCATTGCACCAGACGAATATTCAGAGGGGCTGGAGCTCTTTCAACTTCGCTCTTTTTAAGCTTCATACTGGCTTCGTCTTGATGTCGATGTTGTTGACACTGCATTACTTTATATATTCAGTGTCTTATCTGCATAACTTCTACAGAGCTTTTAGATTCTGTACGTGTGTATTTTTCCTTTCTAGTAAGCTAAGGCATACCTACTTATACAATTTAGACCTAATCCTGAAATTTTTCGAGTATCTGTGTGTATGTGTGTGGTATTGGCATGTTTTCTTAACGGATACCAGTTTTAAGCTGATCTCCATTGAGGAGGGCATCAATTATTAATAGGTTTTATAAATCACAGTTTATTATCGTGACATCATCGTTAGGCTCATGTTTTCGGATAGCAATGAATTGAATACCGGTCAGTTCCAGCTGTCGTCGAATATTTTTTCCTGTAGTGTTGTATGTTCAATATGCTTTGTTATTTATACCACGTGTTTGGCTGTACTTGGTATAATTGCATGCAGGTGAATTAGACGTTATTACGCAGAGCCAAGATAAGTACGCAGCTGCAACGGTTTGAACAACGCTCCAAAGCTGAGGTGGTTCCCTTCTGGATTAGGGGACGTCATACATCGTCTGAGCGACCATTTATAATCCAGTTGCACCCGGAACAGTATTATTACTTACTATCTACGTTCCTCCCGAATTGAACTACACAGAAACGAGCAAAGATAAAATGGTAGATGTTCCTAGTGTGTTCATTAAACAACCAATAACTGTTTAATTTCTAGCATCTAAATTTACTGTAATACATTGATTAAATTATAAAAAGTAACTTTGATTTTGAATATTTTGGAACGTGACTATGCTGGTGAATGAATTTTTACTGCACCCCTATGTACTTCACAATAACTAGAATTAATACGTAGATTTTCTAGGAATATTTATAAATACCATCGGTGACGTATTAATTTCAACAAAACAAGTCTCGACAAAACCCACATCTCAAAAATTGTTTGATTCACACAGATGCGTGCATCAAAACCTTTTTGATTATAATTAATCACGTAATTCAAGTCATAACTGTTTTATCTCATTCAAAGGTCGTGGTAAAGCCAAATTTGCATCTTGCCGTATTTGTTTGCCTCTGTTAATGTTGGAAAGGAATTTGTAAGCTTCCCTTAATGGCTTTAAAGCGGATGGATACATTTTCTACTAGAACTTAAGCCGACTTAGCATATTTGGGAATCATGGGTTTATGGATTTCGTTCAATTGCCTCATTGAGAGAGCTTAGCATTAAGGTTTCTTAGAATAAGCATTTTTCCTAAATAACGTGCGATGCTCCGATTGGCTACGCAGGATCGCCTCAGCCAATAGTGTTTGAGCTTGCCCCTCCTTGAATTGGCGAGTTCGTCTCGCTGTAAATTCAGAGTTAGTTAGATTCAGAGCCTCGAGGAAGCAAGTTCAGCTATGCTTTGTGCTAGTTTGCGTTTCGGTCTAACTCCCTGGTAAAGTCGTTTCCAGGTTGTTTTGTGTTACGGTTACGCGCAATTCGCTATTTTCGCGTGGCCAATCCAAGCGTGTCACAACAGTTGAAGCTTTTGTAAAAAACCATCGGTCCATCAGTGACGTTTGTAATCGTTGTTACTCAATATACTCGTGTTTGTTAAGTCTTGTTTCACTCCAACAACTAACTGAACCCAAGTTAGGGTTATTAAGTGGCAGTTCCCGGCAATCCCATTGAACCGGAACTCGCAGTGGATTAATTGGGGGCCCCATTCGTGGAAGCCTCTTATCAAGTTAATCGTACAAAAAACATTGGTCCTTCGAGCCGGATGTGGAAGAAGCTAAAAAACGCGAGTGTACAAGTTTCCAGTAGCTGGTGGATGCAATTGCTCCAACATCGTTTCGTCGGAGAGCGTCAAGAAGCTTCGCCAACACCAGGAAATTCAACCATCGAGAGCTTACACCGAGTCCAGGTCCCACGTCAAGCGGCAGCGATCGGCAGCGGGTTGGTTTTCTGTTCGTCAAGAAGTTACTACGTTCTCAAATCAAAAGTAAGTCCTTTTCCATTACACCTTCGTTTAGTGCTGTTTTTTGCTTGTGTCAGTCATGGTGGAAACTCGTTCGACATCAGCGGTCATGTCGGAAACTCGCACTTTAACCACTCGTTGCAAATTCATAAAAGCCAAAGTAGATCGTTTCGAAACTCTGTTTCATAGAATTTCTTCGTCCAGCCCCGTGAAGGCTCACGATGTCGGCAACTTGTCAAAAGAGTTTAGTTGTTTCCAAAATTTGTTGGATGAGTATAATAAGTCAATGGAGGGCCTAATGGAGGCCGACGCTGAACACTTTGATGAACTTTTCAATGAGTTCGACTCTTTTATGACTCATTTTAGCGAGATTAGTAGCGCAGTAAAGGAATTCTTATCAAAAAATAAGATCAGTTCGGGTATAAAACCGAATGTAGGTCAAAATTCTTCGCAAAGTGGCCCTTCAGGAGAGCTCGCTGGATTAAGATTACCACCCTTAGATTTGCCTTCCTTTTCGGGGAAATTCGAGAATTGGGTTCAATTTCATGACTCCTTTACGTCGCTTATTCATAACAACGTTAATTTGACCAACGTTCAGAAATTTTACTATTTGATTTCTTCCCTTAAGGCAGAAGCTGCTAGTTCAATCTCGTCGTTAAAAGTTACCAACGATAACTATACCATTGCTTGGGACATTCTAGTCAAGCGATTTGAAAATAAGAAACTGATCGTAAAATCAAACATAAATGCGTTATTCAGTTTAGAGAACGTAAAAAAGGATTCACATTCGTCTGTTCAAAGGCTGCTCGATAGTGTAGTTAGAATTTTGGAAATTTTAAAGGCGTACGGGGAACCCACAGTCGACACCATACTAATACATATCATAGTTTCGAAGCTCAGCTCAGCAATGCAGACTGACTGGGAATTATGCAAACATGCCGGACAATTTCCTACTTTGCGAGAGTTGTTAGATTTTTTAGAGAGCAAAAGTCACTTATTAGGTTCGCTGGAAGCTGCGAAAATAGGTTCGAGTTTGGGAAATCAGGGATCCGAGCAAAAAAGTCATGCACGCGCTCATGTAGCCAGAGAGCAAGGTAATCACTCTTGTGATTTTTGCAAAAATAGTAATCATTCGATTAGCGCTTGCGAATCATTCTCAAAATTGTCGGTAAACGCTCGTACCGAAGAGGCGCGTCGTTTGAAATTATGCAACAATTGTCTCAAGCCCGGACATTTCGTGGTAAAATGCACATCGTCGAGATGCCGCGTATGCAGAAAAAAGCGCCATACTTTACTGTGTTTGCGTCCAAAGCGCGACGCGCACGAAAATACTTCGTCGCCGCGTCCTGGACCGCCAGAATCCAGCAGTGACGCACGGGAGGTCGGGGCCGTCTCCCCGAGCGAGGCACCCGTCGCATCCGTTTCAGCAGCTTGTAGCCGTCCTGCAATCGCGGCGCCAGCGCAAGTTTTATTGTCCACGGTTAGCGTATTCGTAGAAGGATCCTCCGGGTCATTTTCCCGGGCAAAAGCTCTTTTGGACCCCGGATCCCAACTTAACTTAGTTAGCGCCGACTTGTGTCAAAATTTGAAAATTGAGAAACGAGGTAATATCACCTCACTGTCGGGTGTTGGTGCCAGGGCTCTGAACGCTGAATTCAGAGCAAACGTTCGAATCCGCTCCCGTAACGGGAAATACGAGGACATTTTGAGCTGTATTGTGTTAGACAAAATTACGGACCCTCTGCCGGCCCTTTCTTTCTCGTTGAGGGATTTGAAGATCCCACCAAACATTGTGCTAGCCGATTCAGATTGTAATACACCGGGAAAGATTGATCTTTTATTAGGCGCGAATGTCTTTTGGCAAGTGCTCTGTCAGGGACAGGTGAAATTGGGCCCAGAGAAGCCATTCTTAACAAAAACTCTTTTTGGTTGGGTTTTAGGCGGAAACATGAACATCGAAAATCGAGCGCTCATGCTTTCAAATAGAGTTCATTTAAGTGTAGCCGGCATCGAGCACGGCATTCAGAGATTTTGGGAAATCGAGGGGGCTTACGGTTCATCAGGCCGACTCTCTGCTGATGACAAATTTTGCGAAGACCATTTTCAATCGACTACGAAACGGGCGTCGTCGGAGCCGCGTAGGTTCATCGTGAGCATACCTTTCAGGAAAGATGCTCCATCGCTGGGAGACTCGCGCGGTATAGCGTTAAAGCGTTTCTATTCATTAGAAAACAAATTGTCAAAAAATCCCGAGTTGAAAACCGCGTATTCCGCATTTCTCAAAGAATACGAGTCGCTTGGTCACTTGAGCAAGGTGGACGACGAAGCGAGCCTTCCTCATCCTAGGTTTTATTTACCACATTTGCCAGTCATAAAGGAGGACAGTTCAACGACCAAACATCGAGTTGTTTTTGACGGCAGTTGTGCGTCCTCCTCCGGAGTATCGCTTAACGACCTTCAACATAAGGGCCCAGTGGTCCAGCAGTCGTTGTTTGCAATTCTTTGTCGCTTTAGGCAATTCAAGTACATGCTGAAAGCAGATTGCGCCAAAATGTATAGGCAAATTCTCGTGGACCCCTCGCAGACGCAATACCAATTAATTTTATGGCGTGACGACAAAACCTCAGCGGTAAAATGCTTCAAATTATTAACGGTCACCTACGGTACTAAATCAGCCTCGTACCTAGCAACTAGGTGCTTGATACAAATCGCCCAGGAAATCGAAGCATCGCTTCCAGAGGCCTCATTAAGAATTAGCCGGGATTTTTATGTAGATGACCTACTGACTGGTTTTGAAAATAGGGCGGAAGCCATAAAAACGCAATTCGAAATTAGTAGCGCTTTGTCGGGGTACGGGTTTGAATTGCGAAAGTGGGCATCCAACGACAGTGAAGTAGCTAGCGCCATTGGTGTAGATCGCGGCAGCATGGAGCCCATTTCTTTGACGGAAGACGCCACGGAGAAAACTGTCGGCATTTTTTGGGATACTCGGCGGGACGTGCTAAGTTACAGAGTAAACCCTAGCTGTTGCAAATCAGTTACCAAGCGGGCTATACTCTCTAGTATGGCTCAAATATTCGATCCCTTGGGACTACTTGGTCCAAGCGTTCTAACTTTGAAACTTCTCGTGCAACGGCTTTGGCAGTTGAAGTTGTCATGGGACGAAACGGTGCCCATGGAGATGCGCTCCAGATACGACGAACTCCATTCTTCATTACGCTCTTTGGGCTCGTTGGCAATTCCGAGACGGGTAATTTGCGATGACATAAATTCGATAGATCTCCACGGATTTGCGGACGCGAGTTCTGTAGCCTACGGGTGCGCCGTGTATATACGTTGCGTTGACGCGCGCGGTAATGTCACCACCAATTTGCTTTGTTCTAAGTCAAGGGTCGCTCCATTAAAAACAATATCCTTGCCTCGTTTGGAGCTTTGCGCAGCCTTACTGTTGGCTCGTTTGATTAAAACTATACTCGATTCCTCCGCATTTAAATTTGACCGCGTGTACTATTGGTCGGACTCCACCATAACTCTGCACTGGATAAATAAGGATGCGAGTAATTGGAAGACGTTCGTCGCGAACCGGGTGTCCGAGATTCACGAACTAAGCAATAGGGAAGAATGGTTTCACGTGCGTACAAATTGCAACCCGTCCGATATAATTAGCAGGGGAATGTTACCCCAGGAGTTACTCAACTCACGCTTGTGGTGGCACGGGCCAGAATTTTTGTCACAGGCGGACTTAAAACCCCAGCCCGTTAAAATTGATTCGGGTGAGCTAGCAGCCCAAGAGTCGCGCCCAGTAGTGGCCACTCTTCACCATCGCGTCCCAGAATTTGAACTTTTCAGGCGCTATTCCAGTTTTACAAAATTACAGCGCGTAGTCGCGTACTGCCTGCGTCTCGCGAGAAACAGAAACACCGAAACGCGCTGGTCGGGACCTCCAGCCATTGACGAATTGGAGGACGCGACTCGCCGCCTGATCAAAATTGCCCAGGCGGAAGTCTTTTCCGGAGAAATAGCAGTTTTGTCTAAAAAAGCGCCATTGCCGAAAAATAGTGCGCTGCTTTCTCTAAACCCATTTCTGGACGATCAGGGCCTACTGCGCGTGGGCGGCCGTCTAGAAAACTCCAATCTAAGCTTTGATCAGAAACATCCCCTTTTGTTACCAGCTAGTCACCCTTTGTCGTTGCTAATCGTGAAGCAAGAGCATTTGCGGCTCTTGCATTGTGGACACTCGGTGTTACTGGCCTCATTGCGGGATAAGTTTTGGATCGTGAGAGCCAAAGACCTAATACGTAAAGTAATACACAATTGCGTGATATGCTTCCGGGCCAAGCCTAAGATGAATGAACACTTGATGGGATCACTACCCGAAGCTCGTGTCACACCCTCTCCCCCTTTCAGTAATTGCGGGATAGATTACGCGGGTCCCGTGTTTATAAAAAACAAATCCGGGCGAGGCGCGAAAGAAGTAAAGGCTTACGTAGCCCTATTTGTGTGTTTAGCCACGAAGGCTATTCATCTTGAACTCGTGGAAGACCTCACGACGGAGGCTTTCATCGCATCATTGAGGAGATTCATCTCCAGACGCGGTTTACCCTCCAACATATTTTCTGACAATGCTACCTGTTTCACCGGTGCCAGAAATCAGCTATCGGAATTAAAAAATATCCTGTCAGGCTCTAGTGAGCAATGCATAAGGGAAGAATTGTCGAAACATAACATTAAGTGGAATTTTATTCCGGCACGCTCTCCGCACTTTGGCGGCATTTGGGAAGCGGGGGTAAAGTCATTGAAATATTATTTAAGGCGAATATCTTGCAATGCAAAGTTAACTTTCGTTGAGTATTACACCATGCCGACTCAAGTGGAGGCGATACTAAATTCCCGTCCACTCTGTGTTCTCCCTACCGACGCCTCATTCCCCGAAGTCCTTACTCCTGCCCACTTCTTGATCGGTCGGAAGCTGACTTCGTTTCCGGAAGCCCAACTCCAGGGCATACCGGAAAATCGTCTCAGCCGCTATGGGCTGGTCCAGCGGCTGTCCCAGCAGTTTTGGGATCGCTGGTCCCGGGACTACCTCCACCTCCTGCAGCGCCGGCCTAAGTGGAAGTCCTCCAGCACGTCTCTAGCCCCCCAGGTGGGCGACGTGGTACTCGTCCACGACGAGGCATCTCCAAGCTACCGTTGGCCACTGGCAATCATTTCGGCCACATATCCAGGAGCGGATGGTGTTGTGCGTGTGGTGCAAGTGCGCGATTCCCGAGGGAATCTCCTGAAACGCTCGGTGCGTAAAGTGTACATCCTACCCAAAGACGATCATTGCGATCAAGGGCAATAAACATTGACTTTGCTCTTAGTTGGTAGTTTTCGCTAATTGAACATTTTGCTAGGTTTAGTTGTTTCTTTGCTTGTATTCATGCTAGTTGTAAGTTATCTGTAAGACTCTTGGATTATCATCTGTCATTAGTTCTTGTTATGCATTTGATTATTTTGTAGTGTTAGATTTCAGTTTAATTTTGGGATTTAATCACGTCGTGCCATAGTCGGCACTTCGGGGGCGGCATGTTTGATTCACACAGATGCGTGCATCAAAACCTTTTTGATTATAATTAATCACGTAATTCAAGTCATAACTGTTTTATCTCATTCAAAGGTCGTGGTAAAGCCAAATTTGCATCTTGCCGTATTTGTTTGCCTCTGTTAATGTTGGAAAGGAATTTGTAAGCTTCCCTTAATGGCTTTAAAGCGGATGGATACATTTTCTACTAGAACTTAAGCCGACTTAGCATATTTGGGAATCATGGGTTTATGGATTTCGTTCAATTGCCTCATTGAGAGAGCTTAGCATTAAGGTTTCTTAGAATAAGCATTTTTCCTAAATAACGTGCGATGCTCCGATTGGCTACGCAGGATCGCCTCAGCCAATAGTGTTTGAGCTTGCCCCTCCTTGAATTGGCGAGTTCGTCTCGCTGTAAATTCAGAGTTAGTTAGATTCAGAGCCTCGAGGAAGCAAGTTCAGCTATGCTTTGTGCTAGTTTGCGTTTCGGTCTAACTCCCTGGTAAAGTCGTTTCCAGGTTGTTTTGTGTTACGGTTACGCGCAATTCGCTATTTTCGCGTGGCCAATCCAAGCGTGTCACAACAGTTGAAGCTTTTGTAAAAAACCATCGGTCCATCAGTGACGTTTGTAATCGTTGTTACTCAATATACTCGTGTTTGTTAAGTCTTGTTTCACTCCAACAACTAACTGAACCCAAGTTAGGGTTATTAAGTGGCAGTTCCCGGCAATCCCATTGAACCGGAACTCGCAGTGGATTAATTGGGGGCCCCATTCGTGGAAGCCTCTTATCAAGTTAATCGTACAAAAAACAAAAATGGTATTGTTAAAATTTTCGAAGTCTCTTTTACAAAAACAGTGTGCGAATGAATTGCAAGAGAAAGAATTAAGTAAATTTGAGGAAAATCTTGCCGCAGCCAGTGGTGACAGCGAATTTGATAACAAAAGGTGACGGAAATTTCCGCTCCAGCAATTTCTTCAATGTTTCAAAGAAAACAAAAAGCCTTCAGTTTTAATATTCAAACCGAATGTCCTGGCTGTCATCCTATGCACTGCACACCGAACTTAATTTACACATTTCGCTTCGACACTGGGCAAATTTCATACGCGAGCGAGCGTTTCTCGGCGAATTTTAATAAAAACGCGCACATATCTGTAACTGACAGTTTTCTAATAAACGATTACGATAAATTTTAAACTTCGACAGTCACAAATACTTCATTGAGAGAGCGTTAGAAAGTTTACCGGGAGCAACCGTTTATATGTACATATTTCAGTACCCCTGCAGAGGCTCGTCCTGAATTATGTATTTTCAATTCACGTAGATGTAACAAAAAGCATGAGTTGATGGTTGTGTCCAAGTCATTCAGGCTATAGTTCTTGTTAAATAAATATAAGCCAATGCTTTTTGAACTCGCGGAACAAAACGAATGGCTTTATTGCGGCCGCAGCTGCCCGATGTGGTAAAATGGTCAAAACGGGAGGCATAAAATTTACTTATGAATGGATTGATAACAGATCGACCACAATTTATTGGTAACATTTAAACAGAATTTCTTGGTGTTTGATCCACTTGTATTGATAGTGAAAGTCTTAAATTCACACAAATATTGAAGCAAATATCTTAACGCTCAATGAGTCGCATCGCTTTCTATCCACAAAACTAGAAATCAGTCAAACTCATAAGCTATGAATCGGAAAATCAGATATTCAGCAGTTCATGAATGCGCGTGGGCTTCGGTGTCCACTCGGTTTAGTTGTAATAATTTCAGAGATTTGTATCTTCTTATCAAGAGCAACTGCTATACAAAATCAGCTGAACATTAATCCTTTGCAAATAGATGTCACCTTATCTTAATGGCATGATTTAAGGAGTATACTTCGGAGAAGAGCGTCGGATATTTAATTAATAATGCTCATAGGCCACTTAGTGGCTCTTTTTAAATGTTACTAACTAATTTTTAGTTCCCTAATAACAAAAAGAAGAAAAAAGACGGCATACGAATTTTTGGATTTCAAACCAGCCAAGCATCGCTGACCCAGTGAGGCCTGATCTATAAAATATTTTCCACTTTTTGGGCCCCACTCTAAACATATTTTGTTATTTTAGAAAGTTTTAATATGGAAAAGCAAAACAAGGAAACGGTCCTCTTCGAGATGAGTCGAGATTTTCAACCAGCTATGAACGATCCCATGAAATGGTCATTGAAAAGCTAGGGAAATTCGACAAATTGAGTGAAAAAACAGCCTACTTTAAAAAAACTCAAGCCATTAACGAGTATGAAACTAAAATCTTCATAAATAAAACAAACTGGAAACATATCAGATGCCAGCAAATACAATCCCAGAACTAAATAGAATAATCAGTTCAACGTCAAAGACGAATCATTTCCGTCTTTCCAATACAAAGCTCAAGAATCTGAACCATTCTGGCGCTCACAATTTTCCAAGATTAATGAGGATAAGGACCTTGGAAGACAGGCAAGTTTCAATGCTTCGTTCAATTCATGGTTCCTCATTCTAGAGGTTTAGGTGCCCATAGACAAGTAAATACCCCAAAAGGTAATTGAAGCACTTGTAGTAGTAGTAGTAGCATGAAGATCAATTAAGATTAAGAGTCCCATCATTGAGTTGGGATATCTACTGTAACTGATCATTTTTGGCGAGAAAGTCGAAACTCAGGAAAGAAGAACGCAGTTTTTCAATCCCAGTCTCTAGCAAGGAAAACTTTGATGTGGCACAGTTGTTACCTTCTTCCATGAACTGTTTATCAAAATAACAATCAATTATTTAACTAGTAAGTGACTTACCAGTTGTAAGACATAATGCAAATCGCACTGCTCAATTTACAAAATTTCCTACATTGATCGAAAAGAATATCAGTTATTGGGTGCTTATCCAAGAACTGATATTCTGTCCTATTCTATCAAAGCTTTTCGTGGTCTACAGGAACACTGGTATAATGCAACAATGGTAACAAAAACTGAACAATATTAGATAAACTATAAAATGAACAAACTGATCATAGTGCGATTATGTTATAACGCAACATCTCTCGCAATATAATATTCATAAATTCTTTAGTTTGGTTACATAAGGACCTTCAAACACCTGAAATAGAATCAGAACGGCTTCATTTTAAGGAAAAATGTTGAAACATCTGCGTTTCGGGAACTATGACGGTCTACAAGCAACAGTAATATAACTAAGTGATGATACAAGGGGTGGTGACTGACTCTCAATATATCTAACACAGAAATAATAACAGCCGAAGTTCAGTAAAACACTCAAATAACGTTACACAGCATATGCACAAAGCAGGTAGAAGAAGCGTGAATGGGAAAGAGATATGAAAAAATAAAAATGAATGAGCAGAACTGATGGTAAGTAAACTGATGACGAAATGTTTTTATGTTGGATAATGATGGGAATTGACATGCACATCGCAATCAGTGTGAGTGAGTCTCTGTTAAACAGAATGCCCAAGTTTGCCTTCAGGTTGGCGAGAAACATGTATATCTAAGAAAGAAAGAGAAGGTAAAGCTAACGTATATATGTTGAGTATTGAGATGTTTTAAGAAGACGGCTAAAGTGTCTTGTCCATGTGGATTCTCAATGTATCAAAGGGGTCCAAATGGGGTAGTGAAGCGCAATGCATGGCATCGGATCCTGAGAATACGGCATTGCCTCTCCTACCCAATTCCGGCTCCCACCTTCACGCGGTGAACCCTGTCAACCCAAGCAACCCTACTAAAGATCTGGTAACCAACCCAGATAGAAGGTAGGGTCGGGGGGGTTATACAAGGGGATAACTACCCCTAGGGCTAAAAACCCATTTTTCCGAAAAAAAAATACATAGTTACGGAATCTCAAAGATTCGAAAGCCGGACTGATCAGCGGAAAGAAACACAGCAATGGAAAAGGAAAAATGATATGGGGAGACAATGTGAAAGAAGACCTTAAGGAGATGGGAGTGAGAAGATGGAGGATGAATGCGCAGGATAGAGATGAATGGAAGAGAGTCATAGAGAAGGGCAAAGACCAGCATCGACCGTAGCGCCAGTGGAGAGTGAAGAGAGAGAGAATGTACCAAAACCAGACTATGAGTTCCAATTCTGAAAATTCCAGAGCTACGATTTCGAAAGCTTCCACGAATATATCGACTTCCTCCCTATATCTACCAAGCCACGCACTACATAGGAAAGTATCTTGTAAAACAAAACGTCAAAACAGTGTTTAAACGCCCAGGCCAGATCTCATAAATTTTTCCTTCACCCAAGAACAAATTGAACACCATGTAATCCCAAGGTGTTTACAGGGTCCTTTGTTTCTGCCATGCTGTGTACATTGGTGAAACAGGACGTTTAGTAAAAACTCGTGTCTTTGAAAACCAGAGTTATTTCAGGTCAGGCCTCATAACTCACTAACGCAACCAGCCATATGAAACTTATGTTATCTGCAAATCCTCATTTTTCTTTAGCAGAGAGAACAGCCTCAATTGAAATTAAGGTTAGCCTCTTCGTTCCATGTGTAAAACGCTCATCTTAGTGTATGGAACAGAACTGTCGCTTTTCTATTATTAGAAAAACAAGTAAAAAAATTCACGGAACTTAGTAACAGATATCGTTTCGAAATATAGAAGAGAGGAAAAGAGTTTCATACATCATCAAAAATAGACCAAGCAAACGTAGAGAAAACTTCAGTAGCCTACAGTAGAACATCTTCACACGACCAGAACGTTAATAACAAAAACATTAGAGTATAAATTAGCAGGATCGATGGCTTTTATTGACTTCAGAAAGTAATCAAAACCAGAAAATGGTAATGGATTGTAGACACAATAAAAATGCCCAAATTAATCAAAATTACATACATTTAATGTAAGCAGTACACGACAAAGCAAGCATGACAATGAGAATAGGTGAAAAAACTAACAACATCAAGATTAATCAAGGTGTGTGACAGGAAGATACGAGCCGAATCTAGAATCTGAGTTCCGTTCGATCAAATCTTCCATGAATCGTGACAAATGCCTCTTTATATAAATGATAACAAAAAGAACTGAATATACTAAGCGGAACATGAGTAAGGAAAATCAAGAATCTAAAGTAAATCGAAAACTAAGAGCAAAATGGGTAGCATATACAAAGCGAAAAGACATTTTAAATATTAAAATTCCTCTCCAATTAAAATCTAAATTATATAATGTGTCATCCGAATTACAACATGCAACAGAAACCTCAATAAGACAACAATAAGCAAGCAGTGGAAGTGAGCTAGAGGTTCGAGCCTCAAATACCCGTAACTCCAACGCCTTCAATGCGATTCCCCAACCGGCTTTGGCAACCGCGGCGTCTTAATGCCTAAAAAAAAATCCTAAAATAGGAGAGGCCGACGCCTCTGTAGGGGAAATGTTAACAACAGGGCTGACAACGAATGAATCAAGATGCACGTACACAAAAGCGTATAACCAACAAATGGATTAGCATTAGAGACACAACACAAGTACATGATATAATAGATAATAATAGCATACTCGAAATGAAGCGGGACAGAAATAACGAAAACTGGAGACAAAACTGAAGTGGAAACAATTGGTCCTTAGACGAGCCGATCCTTAACACTAAATAGCTCATGGAGGAAATTAGTATCTATGTTTTTTTTCTCGGACTATCATAAAGCCTTCGACGAAGTAAAATTTAATTTCATGTGGTAAGTCGTGAAGAATAAGGCACCCCGAAACCTCTAACCCGGCTAATTCGGAGACTGTATGAGAACAATATAGCAAAAGTACGAGTAGATCAGACATACATTGACAGTTGACAAGGTGGACGCAGAGTTCGCCAAGGATGCACTTAGATTATGGGAGAAATAAAAATAAGTAACCTTTGCAATCTCAATGGTATCGCCGTAAGTGACAGAAATCAGGTTCGTAAGTAAAAATCACGAACTGAAACTGAATAGATCTAAAACAATGATGGTGATAGTAAACAGGGTAGAGAACAACTATCCACATATCAGAGACATTGCGCGGAATAATGTTGTCAACCGTTTTATCTACTTAGGATCGCTCATCACGGACAGCGAATGTCAAGCTGACAAAGATATGGAAGAATACCACTATCAGGAAGACGACAAAACTAAAACTTCTAAATGATTTTATCTTCCGCAGACAGAAAGAAAATAAAGACCTTTGGTTATTGAAACGTCTACTAAGGGTCGCATGGGTCGATCGCCGTACAAACCAATCCATATTGGGTGATATTACTAAGGACACGTAGCACGCAGAACGAGGACAATGGAGAAGCTAATAATAGAGGAAAAGCTAGAAGGGAAACGCCTCCGTGGAATATCGCCAATCACATGGATAAACCACACTAAGGAACTTATTAACAGGGGACTAAAGGAGCCAGCAACTGGTTCAAGACAGAGATGCCTGGAAAAAGATCATTCGACGCTGTAGGTGTCACCATATGCTACCGAAGATTACGGACAGCGGTTGGACAAGTGGAAACGTTACAAAATGGAGAAAAAATGGGGAAAAACCAGAAGCTTTAGACCACTGCAGCAAGGATGGTACAATAAAGTAAAAAAAAACACCGGGACTAAATTAGTACCAAGTGGCTCAAAACAGAAAAGCCTGTACAAAAATAAGAAAGGCTTATACGCAACACGTAGAAAACGCTTGAAGAATAAAAAGAAGAAAAAGACAACAGAGTTGCGAAAGACTACAGTTATATCTCTCTCTACAGTTTTCAACCTTATGTTGCTATTTGCATGGCTATTCTATCTTAACTCGTCGCCGACGTGATGGCATAATTGGGTGAATGTGACACTGAATCATTGGTACGAGTTCTTTTCTGATGAGTTTCGTTTCTGGTCTGGTCCATAGTCAGCAATGTTTAATAAGACATCTCATTAAGTGGCCTAGCTATTCAGTTTTATGGTTCTGGGTGTACAAGATCCATACATAACTATTATCTTTCTTATTTTTTCTACAGTATAGGATCAGGTAAAGTTACAAGTTACAAATATGTACAGAAAATTAAAGGTAAGGATATTAAACGTTTATTTGAAAAATGGTTTGGGTTTAAAAATGATAACGAAGAAGGTTTTTGAACATACTATCATAAGACCAATGTAAAATGTACCGAAGTAAATACGGCCATGTCTGAAATTTCAGCAAAGAATATACGCCTTTATTCAATAAAGAAAAACCGAGGACCATGCATTCATATTTCTCCAAATCCCGTATTCACTTGAATTTATCCCAGGCGTAGTTATGTCGTTAAAGTATGGAAGCAAACTTTCCCCAGACAACGCTCAACAAAACAAAAATACCCGTATTCAAATCATTTTAGCGATCCCGTTCACGTAAATGAACAGAGCGGAAATGCACCCCGGAGCTCTGAAGGGTTGTGATTCGGTCTCGAGTTGAATTCTCCACTCCGGCATTAAGCCCGAGTTCGATTATTGGTTTGGTAGGCCAGCGTACGTGAGGGTTTAGGTCTTGTTGCAACCTCTAGACGACGTAGTTCTGACTCGAGTCGGATTCCGCCGTTAGAAGTAGGGTTGGAGGGTCGATTACGGAATTCCAGTGCTTCGGCTTGGCTACGTTACAGTCCTAAGATGTATCCTACCGGAACATGCTCAAGAGGTTGCTAATCAGTGCTAATCAGAATTGGCCACTCATCAGTGAAAACCGTTCGACTCGATCAATTACGATATTACCGCATTCGGATTAATCCGGATTCCACATTTACTTAACCTACGGTTCTCTTGAATCAGTTTAGGTTCGATGTCTTCATTCTCTTGAAATTGTAAAAAGTGTACAGGATTTATAAAAGGTTCTGCTGGCAAAAAAACATTTACTCTGTCATTTTTATTCGGGATTCCCTGGCTTCCCATTTAAGAATTTATAAGTAATTCAGAAGTTATTATTAAAATAGATACAATTATACTCCTCTCAATTTCTTATTTTTTAATGGACTCCCAGTCCGTTATTATACGAAAGGAGTTAGAAAAAATATTTAAGAAATCTCAAATAAATTTTATTCAATATCTCACATTAGAAAACCTCTGTATCATCTCAGCTACCCCAATAGATATCGCAAAGGATCCACAGCCATTCTTCGTGTATTGAGGGGGAGAACAAGCTGTTTAATTATCGCTGCGTCGTTTCTCATCCCTCCGCGGCGATTTTAATATCTTAAATGCCATCCAACCCTTTACACTTCAAATGAAAGGTCATTACAAATGTTATCCTTGCGGACAAGTGTAACTGACACAGAACTGATTACGAAACCAGCAGTCGAAATAATTGTTCACATGGTTCTTTTTATTAAATGCACAGATGTGTGCTATTAATAGTTTCAAGAAACAGAGAAAAAGGCAAAGCAATAAAAAAAGAAAAACAACCTATATAAAAATATTGAAATAATTGAACTGCGTTCGCAGATATTATCTAATCTAAAGATGGAGATTTCAACATCACTTTTGATATAACTAGAAGCTATTCCAATTTCGTCCTTAATCTTTTTCATCAACTATTATTTAAAAATGATCTCCCAACGTATCTTTAATAATTGTTTACAGAACGTTAATTTTTAGAATGTATACCATGAATGATCAATCTAAGACTTGTAATGCAACCTGCAAGTGTCTGCATTCTGAATTTTAATTTTTTAAATCCAGTCAGTTCAGAATTATATTGCAACAATAATCGTATGAATGGTTGGTGGTAATTCACATAGTAACAGGGTAGCTAACTATGAGTGATTCAATATTATAAAAATAACAATGACTTGAAATTTATTAAAAATCACATTGAGGGTTCAATTTCTTTCAATTGTAAATAAATAACTAATAATCCTAATGTTATATACACAGTGGTAAAATGGCTTTCCCTGTGATATAATAATATCAGATTAATATAATTTTGCAAGAATGGTCAATGTTAAATATTGGTTTTCTATTATAAAGAATGGAAATATTAAGTTCTACAACGAGGTTTTGGATCTGAGACAACCAGGTGAATTGCCAAAGTGGGTGTTCAGCAAGGGAGAGCGAGTTTCAAAATCAGGTATTTCTTAAAAAGGCAACAAAGGTCAGTGAATATTTGATTGAACTTTCAATGTGGGTTGTCTAACCAAGTTTGATATGGGATAATTAGAAAACATTGTATAATTAGATTTAGTAACGTTTTATATAGTGATTAATTGAATGTATTGTCTAAATTTAACGTTAAATCAAGTACTTGGCCATCTTAGGTATTTACAATTTAAAATTATATTTTGGTTATTTGATTTAATTTAAAAATAATGTTAAATAAGT
This sequence comes from Agriotes lineatus, assembly GCA_940337035.1. NCBI lineage: Eukaryota > Metazoa > Arthropoda > Insecta > Coleoptera > Elateridae > Agriotes > Agriotes lineatus. The sequence continues at coordinate 104,431,655 of OW679201.1, forward strand.
AATATAAATTGTTAACGTATTTTGGATCGAGCAATTAATAGTAGACTATGTTATTAGGAGTAAAAGTGATACTTTATGTGGCGAAGCTGAAGTTTGTTTAGCAGAACGTTAGTGAGGCAAAGAAATTCAGCTAAGGCCACATAAAGCCACTCTTACTCCAAATAACATATACTATTTTATCCGCAAACGTATTCAGATAAATTTCATTAATATAAATTTAAAAAAGGATGGCATTGGCCGGGAATCGAACCCGGGCACACCCGCGTGACATGCGAGCACTCTACCCCTGCGCAAACCTCGGTTGTTTAAATAACGTGCTACTATAATGATATACGAACATACTGAATCACCCGAGCTAATAGCACACGGCCACAGCAGCTGTCACACGATAACCCATGGCGACAGATGCTCCGATCCGCTGCTTAAAGGTTTATTTAAATTAAAACTTTTTCGTACTCTTTTTGAAAATAAAAACCGGCCTACGATCTAAGTCTAAAAATTAGCAAAATTTTAAGCCATCACACAGTTTAATCGGTCCAGTATCTTAGGAGGAGATAGCGAACAAACATAGAAAGAAAGAAAGAGAGCAACGATTTTTATGTGATTAGGCACATAAAGTACGCAACAGTTGCTATTTTTATCTGCTTAATCAGATAAAGTGACACTTTTACCTTGTCAATAAAGACACATAAGTTGTCACTTTTATGACCGGTTTGCGGATAAAATTTATTTTGAAGGTTAATTGAATTTTCGTATGGAAATGTCAGATCACTGTCAAGTTGTTGAAACATTTAAAGAGAAATATTTTTAAAGGAACCTGAAGTGATAAATAATATTATACTGTTTATTATGGTTGCCTAATAGATAAATGTTCATATATATAAGAAAAGTTTATATTAACACATCCATTTAGGTGATGAAAAGGGGTACTCATTGTTTTAGTCGTGGTGATAAGTAATTTCAGCTTGACATAAATTCAATGTCAAAGTTTTTAAATGGCCAGAAACGTCAAATTAAGATACGTTTCCTGTGATGTATAAAGCTTTTATTTTATCCTATTATGTTATTATGACAATAACTCCATAGCAACAAGTTCCATTAAGATGCATTTAACAGCACTAGTGTTGTTAAGAAAAATAACATAACGATACTTTATTAGCATTTAATCACATGTTGACAGCACTGAAGTGTATTGTCAGTCTAGGTTAGATTTTATTTGTTATTTGACACAAACTGACGCAAAACGTAACCTGAAAATCTCAAATTTAACATAACCTGACAGTGCTACCAACAATACAGTATTGAGTTTTTCTCTAACTAGTGATACCACCACTCGCTGTTGTAAGTGTCATTAATAACCATTTTTCCAATTTTTTAATAAGATTAGTATTTTAGGATAAAATAAACCGTGTTACGATATATGTAACGTTATCTGCTTTCTACATTACTCGAGAATTTTAAAGAACTCGCTCCTAACGTCGCTCGTTCATTCAAACTATTCTCTCGTAATGTAAAAAGCTTAATAACGTTACTTGTATCGTAAATTACTATTATTAATTGAAGTATTCTATAGTAAACGTAAGTCAGTTTTTTATATCGAGATAGAATCAATATAAATTCTCATATAAATCACCGAACATAACGTCCTGTTTGGTGGTACATTTACAATGTCTTGATAAATGGTACGTATATTACAAATTGGCCACCAACTAGTGTGGTATGATAAAGAATATATTCCGATAGACGATAATTCCAATATCTCGATGCAGGGTATATTACAGACTAAGATGCTTAAGTAAGTTTTTGGATTTTGCGTTTCTGTCATAATTTCTTGTTCAAAACAAATATATTATTGTTCGTGCTTTATCTTTATATTGTACTCGTACATTGTAGGTACCTCTAAGAGCTTCGGGTGCAAATATTACTGAGTGGTTTGCACATGGCCTATTTAGGGGATGCACTAGGAACCATTTGGAAAAAGACCAACCCCAGTTCGTTTTAGAGTATCTTGAAAAGTTGGAACGTCCCCCCTCCTCCCTTGTTAGTTGTTTACTGATTCTGCTCTTTAGAGCTTTGACCTTAGAGACAACGTGGCTCCCGAATCTTGAATAAGTTAAGTTAACTTAGTTAGTAGTGGAAGTGTGAACAAAAGTACGTGAACTGTGTGAACGCTACCCGTTAACAATTTAAAGTACCGTTACTGCTCGACTTGAACCGTGTAAAAATAACATCACCTAAAGTACAAAGCATCATCTTTCCGGTGTAGCGTCAGAAGAGGTAGGTCGAATTGGCCAATGATGGAATTTACTTCCCTTCGAGCCTCGAGATAAGCGGCTCGGTAAATGCAATGATTGGCCAGTTCGACCTACCTGTGCTGACGTCACACCGTACAGCTGAAGTCTTGCTTTCAGCTAGTACTGGTAAAACACGTGCGGACGCACCACACCAGGTAATTCCAGTGTTAACGGCCTCCTCAAATCAAACAGCTGATGCTCCTGCAGAAGGGATGTTTCCAACAAGGTTAATGTCTAACGTCTTTAACTGTTAAGTAATTTTGCATAACATTTTTGATTTGCTATAGAAGTGTCTGAATGTATCTTATACGCCCAAGCTTTACGTTACATTACAAATCATCCACGAGAGAAAAGTATCACTAGAGACCGCCAGGCCGAGAGGAGTCTTTTCTCGAGTGAATTATTTGTAATAACACACGCGTGCCATACAGAACTTCATCCAACAACTCAATAAATATATAAAAAACATACATTTTGTATTGACAGCCGTGAAAAGTCATACAGATAAATTGGAAAGTACCAATAGATCAAATAAATTTATAATTAGAGTCGTCTGTGATTCGTGTTATACGTTTGGCAGTACTGAAGTGTATTGTCAGTCTATGTCAAATTCGAGTTTAGTAGGTCAGGTTTTGTTTGTTACTTGACACAGACTGATGCAAAACTTAACCAGCAAATCTCGAATTTGACATAGTTTGACAGTAGCGAGTGACATGGTTTTACCTCACTAGTGGGTTATGGTTTACCTCAGTATAGCATTGTGTGCCATCGTCTTAAATCGATCTAATAATAGCCTTATAACTAGGAGGTGTTGAATAAAGTATTTTTATCTACGACCACTACTAAAAGTAGGCTTTTTAACACTCGCTTGTTTCACTAAAAGTGACGTTTTATAGTTTACCGTGTTTAAAGAAATCAGCTGTTTACTTTTAGCACATGTGCTAAAAGTGACGCGAGGTTCAAAACTACAATTTCGAACTGCAAGTGAAGTCGTAAAGCTATTCTAGTTGCTTCTTGCGTTACAGGTAAAGCGTTTTTGAAATAATTAAAGCGTTATGTAATGAATACAGTCATATGTGGAGTATAAATAATTAAATTTCGTACCTGTCCTTGACAGCACGGGCGTGGCCAAAACAATCGCCAGCCGCGTAGGCTACTATTCATTATGATGCAGCGTCGCAGATGCGAACCTTTCTTAAATCGATATTTATGGATTAATAACGGTAAAATTAAGGTCGTAGATAAAATATTGTATGCAACGCGTGCTAAAAGTCGTTTATGCGCGAGACATGTTATGAAACTCAGCCTTCGGCTTCGTTTCATAATTTTCATGTCTCGCGCATAAAAGTCGACTTTTAGCACTTGTTGCATAAATAGCTATTTTGTGTTTTGTGCCATTAAATTAAAATAGTATTCAATAGGCGGGTATGCATTTTTATAATAAAATTGTTTTGAATTTTAACTCAGTTTTGAGGGAGGTCCAGTGTCGAAAAATCCGGATTATACCCTAATAAGTCTCCCTCCAAAAGATATTGGAATAGGGCTAAACCCTATTTTAACGAATGCCGCATACAAGTTATACCAAAATAATACCACAAAAATAAACATACGTTGAAGGAAAATATTAAAATAACTATAGGCTTGCGACAAGGATGACGTACGCCTCCGATTGTTTTTAATATGTAAGATAGCTGATATTTCGTAAAACTACATTTTTTTAACCAATATTAAATCTATGAACATATATCACAAATAATTCACAAAATAATCTCTTAATATCACAATACCCTAAATAGTACACGGATGTAAAATAAGGTAGAAAAATTTCATTATTTAATTTAGTAGAATGCGAAAGCGATTCAACCGAAGTCAAAAATGCATCTCTCTTACCTGTTATTACTATATAACCCGCACATCACATGGAAACTATAACAATGACGTAGAAAACAGCAAGCAAATAAAAGGCTTAGATAATCCCCGCAATGCTAATGGCCCATACAACTATGGTTTTGAATCCACCACCTGTTAAGGAGTGGAACGCTACTAAAGCTATTGTTGCCAAATTAATATAATGAAATAAAATTTAAAATAATAAATTTTAGAAAACAACAGATAAGTATTTCTGAAGGCAAAAATTATATGAATTAAAGCAAAAACGCAAGTAATCTTTCTTAGGATCGAAGTTCGACGAAGCATACGGTGAGCTTTTGCGGTTTTAACTGGGCGTGGACTCGACTCACGCCGAGAGCAGTGTAAATACCTCTGACCTTGTACCATCCAGCAAGAATCTGAAGTACCATGCAAGGAAAGGGGACTGCAGGCCACCAGGACCGCTTTGGCTCAATAAATGTCGTGGAGGCTTTG